>OZ022420.1:20410207-20842707 GCA_963989365.1 Rhimphoctona megacephalus
AAATTATTACTGGAGGGAAATCAAAGCGTAGCGCGTAACAATAAAAACTATTGTACCTAAAAAAGAACTTAAAGTATTAATACGATAGGTCTGTTGTAATATGTTAAGCTCTATTAGGCTTTGGGACCGTATTTTAAAAAAATACCAGGAAAAAATGGTGTTTTAAGGGGGAAAAGTCATGTAAACGTACGTTTTTTCAAGATTTTTTTATAAAGAAATAAAAAAGTTTATTGAATTAACATAAAGCATATCTCAAAATATACGATGTAAGATATATTGACAAATTTTTTTAGACTAAAATTTTTCAAAATGGCGGCGCCACAGCTGCTGGAATTCGGCACCTCAGATTTGCGCCATGCAGCCTACAGATCTTAAATCTCAATTAAAATCGAAAAATCAAATTTTTATTATTAAGATACATTAATACGCTTTGCATGACAGAAAAAAAAATAAAAATTTAGGACCATTTTGAAAAAAAATCACGTATTTTTATATTTTTGAAAATGGTCCTAATTTTTTCATTTTTTTCTCTCCGTCATGCAAAGCGTAAATGTATTTTAAAAATAAAAATTTAATTTTTCGATTTTAATTGAGGTTTGAGACCTGTAGGCTGCATGGCGCAAATCTGCTTCCAGCAGCTGTGGCGTCGCCATTTTGAAATATTTTAGTCTTAAAAAATTTGTCAATATACCTTACATCGTATATTTTGAGATATGCTTTATGTTAAGTCAATAAACTATTTCATTTCTTTATAAAAAAATCTTGAAAAAACGTACATTTACATGACTTTCCTCCCTTAAAAAAACGCAATCGAAAAAATATTATAAATTGCAGAAGAGGAACGAAACAACTTAGTGCATCCATAACAGAGCAAGATACATAAAAACTATAAATTTGCGAATAAAAAATTAAACTATCTATGAACTCAGTATAAAACAGCACGAACAAAAAATCAGTATAAAAAAAAATTCCAATACAAACGAAACAAATTAGATTGAAAAAAATTTCGACCGAAGTACTTGACGAGTTCGTGACCATGAGTGATGCACTATGTGAATCAAGCAAAAAAACGGTTACTAAAATATTTATCACCGTTTTAAAGATAAGGTGCTACGATTACTCCCTAACAGCTGATGACAATAAAGTGCATAACTCTCGATTTCATACTCTGCATTGCAGGAAACGAGGTATCACATGAAATTCTTAAAATTGTCAACCATTAAGGTAGCCCTAGCGCGAACCCGATTATTAGATAAAAATTTTAAGTTTTTAAAATTCTACCGTTGAAGTGTACAGGAACACGCCTGCGAATTTTTAGACCTCATCATCGACTAGTAGAAACAATAAATAATTGATAAAGTTGCTAAATTTAACCCACAGCTTATACAAATTTCGCTCCGACAGGGATTAAAGGCATGAATGTGTAGTTTTCGCGACTAGATATATTTTCAAATAAAATTATAAAACGACCAAAAAATTATAAGGATCACTTATACGCCATAAAAAATGGGGGTTACCGAACAATTGAAATAGAAATCTTCGGTTTAGTTAACTAATAACTTGGTACGCCCATGCATAACCTCGAATTGTCAGTCAAATGAAATTCACATTAAAGAACTTCATAATAAATAAAATATCATAAATGATCATGGCGCAAACTTGTAAAATCTTATAATTTCGTAATACTATTAAGATAATATCCAAATCTATGTCACATGGCATATTCACAGTTTTCAAAATAATAGTGTGTCTCTTGACTAGCTGCTGCGCTAGGTTTACCTTAAATGTGAAACGCAATGAAAGGAAATCAAATTTCTTGTTTGTACTGTAACAAAAAATCCTTAGCTTATTTGGAAATTATGATGTTTAGGAAAATATTTAAAATATGAATTCAAAAACTTGGTAGTTCAAGTCAAGTTTTCAGTGTCTCATACTATTTTATATTTATAAAAAAAATTATAAAATGAATGCGGTTTGTTTAATTAAAACTTCGTTATGTACTTCAATGTTTACCAAGCATCATTGTCAAATTTTCCGAATATACATCTCATGCGTAATGGGAAAAAATATGAACTTCACTCACATTTTTACGCGTCGGAAATATAAAAGAAAACTTCGCAATTAGTGATAAATACGATTTTTATACTTCTTTTCACCTTCCGGTATATCTCGTGTAGTTTTTACCATTAGCTACAATGTAAACTCTGTTTTGTAATTATTTCTGTGTGTGTAACAGAGTCCGAAACACAAGTTTTAAAATAACGCATTAAAATCGTGTCCACATTAGTCCGTAATATCACCATGTCAGCATACATATACATTTTCGTCACAAGCCGCGATCGAAGCTAGTAGAATTCGGGCACCAAACGAATTTGCGACGAACAACTACGAACCTGGATGAAAATTCGCAAATCTCTATTTCCTCCAGTTGGAAAATCACAGTGAACGACGTTAAGAGAAACGCTCTCCTCATTTGTACGTCGACGGAACTGCACAAGCTAAACTCGAAAGGATCTTGAATCTCTCGTATATTCAACCTTCGCTCTTTAGACCTCGCAGCTCGTTCACGAGAATGAATAAGAAAACGTAGACGTGAGATTCTAGTTTTCCTCCCCAATATATAAGCTGCTCGTATTTGAATCGTTTGCTCCCCCAGACTTTTACACTTCTCGAGCATTCTCTCGCAAAGTTCAACTCCGAACTTTTCAAAACTTCACCCTTCCAGTCTCACCACTTTTTTTTTCACGCAACGATTACTATGAACCCAGACGATTATGCGTGATCGGTAGTTTTCCACCTTTAAAACCTTAATACCAGTTGAATAAGCGGGAAAAAAAGTTGAGCAGTTAACGAAAAGCATGAGGATTATGACCATCCGAATAAGCAAGGTCGAAGTGTAAAAGTCTTATTGCTGTAATTTCAAAACTTCCAATATTCCCAATCTTTAATGCCAAAGACATAACAGTTCAGAAGAAAATGGATAATACTCCATCTATTTTATTATAATGATCTTTTGATGTGCAAAAAAACAATAACATATTATATTTTTTGCTTCGAGGCATTAATTTCGGATTTTTTATGGACTACATAAAGTTATCCAACTGAACTTTGGTATAGATATAGAGCGTGGCAAAGTTTGACAACCAAAAAATGGTAGTAGAACAACTCTCTATAATAGCCCCGCTCTTAAAAATCCCTACTCTAAAAGATATGATAATTCCAGACTTCAACAATTCTACTCCTTTGTCATGTCTAGTTTTGAATATCAAAGTAGATGTATTGAAAAGTAGAGATTCAATGTATTTCATAGACTAGGGATGTTAAGAACGGGCCTGCTATTTAGTGGAGCTTAAAGCGAAGAATTGTAGTACTGCCAAAAAATTACCTGTAAATTCGACCATACAAAGTATTACTTGAAAGAGCTTTTCTTAAGAATGTCAAAACTATTTTTTATTTCAGAATGTTTTTCCTGTGGTTTCCTAGAATTTCTCCATAACCCTTCATGCTACCTGATCTCCCTCCTCCTCCTATATTTTTAAAATTAGTAGGGCTAAAACTTTGAAAAAGAACCAGTAGTGTTAAAGGTGCATTATTAAAGGGAAACTTTTACGATTTATTTGACAGTTATCATCTTCGAGGATTAGTAAGTAAGGATAAGTAAGTAAGTAGGGAAACTTGTACGATTTATTTGACAGTTATCATCTTCGAGGAATAGTAAGCGCAGATTTCGTGGGCGCATAAGCAGTGCCTTTCGCAATCTGAGTCTCCTGACAAAAAATGTTGTGACCAATTGTTATTCCCAACGAAAAGCGAGGATCGACAATTGAATTGTGTAGATCACGAAACTTTTTCGTATTTGTCGGCAAGCCAGAGATTTTGACAAATACCAAATATGACAAATATCAAAAAACGAACGGCAATCATTGAATTAAAAAATATGTATATCGATAGAAAAACGTAAATAAAAATAAGTATAAAGTGCGGAGTGACTTTGATTAAAATAAAGGCCAATTTGTGACAAGCAAATAAATAAAGAAGCAGTTCATCGAAAATGTTATTAAAGCTGTCAACGACACGTAACCCCTTGAAAGTCGCGGCTGGGTTAATTTGTCTGTAAGTCACATTTTTCCAAGCCTCATCGTAATATTATTGTCGAACATTCGGTGAAACCTTTTTTTTATCATTGCTGAGGAATCTATGGAATTTTTTGTAAACATACGGCAGCTTATAACGAACATCTAGGATTCTAATTTTGAAGCTTTCGCGGTTATTATTGTTATAATAGTTTATGGCTTCCGGATGGATGTCTTGTAGAGTTTCAACGTATTGCCGAAGTTTCACAAACGTTATAGTTTGCATCATCAGGGCTGAGAACTCCGATATTGAAGCTCCCTGATCTCAGGTAGTCCTTATATATGCATGGTTATCGTTCCGGATGAATGCACCAGCCAATCAGAGTTTTTGATTGATCAACTGGTCAATTAAAAACTCTGTTTGGCTGGTGCAGTCATTCGGAACGATGACCATGCGTATATAAGG
Organism: Rhimphoctona megacephalus; assembly: GCA_963989365.1. Lineage (NCBI taxonomy): Eukaryota > Metazoa > Arthropoda > Insecta > Hymenoptera > Ichneumonidae > Rhimphoctona > Rhimphoctona megacephalus. The sequence goes on from OZ022420.1 coordinate 20,414,747, forward strand.
ACTACCTGAGACTAGGAAGCTTCAGTATCGGAGTTATCAGCCCTGATGATGCAAACTGTAACGTTTGCGAAACTTCGGCGATACGCTGAAACTCTACACGGCATCCATCCGGAAGCCATAAGCCATAATTAACATTTAGGATTATTTGACATCTGAATTATTAGATGAAAATGTGGGCAGCAGGTGATCTCCATGCAGTGTCGCATGAATGAGACGATTTTCAAAGTTGTTATTCTTTGCTAAAAGTTTGGTAACTTGATTCGACATTTTTCCAAACAGAATGTATTTTTACTTCGTTGTACAGAAGAATTTGTTGAGTTTGAAATATTCGAGTGCGTGAAAGGAAGACCATAATTAATGCAGTATGGTTGATGGCATCGAACCTTCAGCACCAGAGTCTAATTTATGCTTCTTCCATTTGCAAATGTATCAACGAGAATTGACAATTAAAAAACCAATGTACTACTTAAAATCTTCGATACAAGCAATATTTCGATCATATCGAGAAATTATGAAAATGGGTCATCATTACACCCCTTGGAATCATGAAATAGCGATTCGCCAACCTATGAAAGATAATTAAATAAAATTCCCGAAAGTATAATTTCGCAAACTCGTTAATAAGCAAGCAGAAAAAAAGATATGAACTTACAATCGACGAGGGGATAGGCCCTTGTAAAGCTCGAATGTTGACCACGTTGAATCGGATGAATCTCGTGATAAGCAGCTCTAGCAGCTTGATATTTATCGCCTCGTTGCTCAGCCCCGTTGTATCGTTGTTGGAGGGCGTACGCCCCGGAGAAAATTCTCGTGTATCTCAAGTAGCAGCCACTTGGGATTTGCCACTGGATAAGAAAAAAAAACGAAAAAACCTTATCCAGTCTCGTATAAAATGTATTGACTTTTTTTCTCCTGTAGCAAAAATTCATCTCTTGTGAATGTAATTTTTTTCGTTATTTTTCCCGAGGGATAAAATTTGCATTTTATTCTTAGCGCTTTATCTTTTTTGTCTTTTTGAGATTCACAATTTCATTACTTTTCTTCGTGCACCTTTTTATAACTCACTCTGTATCCTGAGGCCGATATCGGTTGTGGAGCTCTTCCGGGACATATCAGCATCCTTCGATCCGTCCTCCGCTGTTTAGGGACGAAAAAAATCATTCAATAAAATTTCTTTTTGTCCCTTGTGGTTATATCTCTTTGTTTTTTTTTCTCTTAAACCCTTTCAACTTTTTGCCAATATATGTGCCTACCTACATCTATGCTTGAAGTAGTATTTTTCTCGTAAATCCCCTGTGGATAAAAGGCTAGCCCCTCCCCCATTGCTCCTGTTTTCTACAAAACCTGTCCCCATCGGTTTTACAACTCGGGCGAGAGCAATGCGCCAAAAGTCCACATGGACTCTGCAATATCCACCCCCGACGTATTCTCTCAAACGAAGATTTACCGAATACGAAAAAGTAGCAAAAACGACAGCCCAGAGCGAAAGGGCAAATAGAACGGACTGACTATAACTGTATACAAATTTTATATACGTATATCTATGCATATAGGGTATTTCAAGACAAATTGATATCATACAATGGACGTAAACAACAAAATAAGAAACGAATATAAATTAAATTTATATCAAATAACCATTGGTGTGCCTAAACAATAAAAAAAAAAATAATCAAACATTAAACATGAGAGGAGCTAAAATACATACTGTCCCAGTCTCGCGTTTTAATACTTGTCCTAATCATTTTTCACCAATAATTCCCCAAATCATGAATGCGCGTCTAAATATAATGTAACGGTACTATTATTTTGCTTTATAGAAGGATCGTTACAATTGGTTCAAAAGAACTTTCAAACCACTTTAACTTTGTTCGAGATTACCCCAGAAAATTAAGAACAGAAATAAAAATCTAAAATATTAACCCCCAAACCGTACACTGGTAAGAATTCGCACCAGCAAAATTTTCAAAACGCTGGCATTCGATGGGAAAGTTGTTTGAGGGCATACCCCCACTTTGACAAATATGTGTGACTATCCAGTATCTAATTTCGTTGGGAGAGTGTTCATTGTTGCCATAACCGTCGCGAGAGCGGCATTGAAAAATCGAATCGGTGCAAATTTGCACCGGTGTACGGTTTAAGGTTAAAGAAACGTGGTTGATGAAAGTTTGAAAATAACAGTTTATTTCGTAACCAAGAACTGTTTTTGTGTTCAAAATAAATGAATTCATCATTGTTTACACGATTTACTAAAAAAATAGTCTTTTCATGTAGAGACAAAAAAATGATCAATATCGATAACTTTTTATTCAAATCACAAACAAGAATGTATAAAAAGTTATCGATATTGATCATTTTTTTGTCTCTACATGAAAAGACTATTTTTTTAGTAAATCGTGTAAACAATGATGAATTCATTTATTATTCAATTATTCTATTATGTCAGAATGCATTCTCAAAACCCTCGTTGCACCGGTTGTACGATGACCATCGGTCAGCAGTGTACTGCGAATGCGAGCACTTTTATAACAATTTCATTTGTATTCCAACCTTTACTAACCTTTTTTGTATTTTCAATAAAAAAAAAGTTTTTATGAGCAAAATAATTTTTTTTCCTTCCCTGTATAGCGTAAAATATAAAATTTCATTCTCAAAATTAGTACATGTTTGAGGTCATGGGAAATATATTTAATTCAATAAAATGACTTTTGCCTATTTTTTTCCTTTAAATCCAACCTTTTAACTAAAAAAGCGCGTAGATTTTATTACATTTTGATTAAATTTAAAAAATCTACGATTTTTTTTGTGAAAAGTGAAATATTCGAAATCACTTTTTTTTTACTTTCAATTTTTCTCGAAAGTTTATAATTAGAGCTCAATTCAAATAGCACCAAGCGATTTTGCAGAAAATTTCACCCCAAAATCATATTCTTATGTCTGCATTTTGGATGTCATTTTCACCTCCAAATCATGAGTTGAAATCATGAAATCCCAATTCGCACCTGTGTACGGTTTGAAGGTGCTGGGAACCACTGTACGGTTTGAGGCTTAAAATGAAGAACTCTCACTTCTGCATGAAGCTCATTATATGCGTGTATACCTATGTAATATAACCTTCTGGAGTCTAAGGTACTCTTAGATACTTTACTTGGTAGCCCCTGGCCAGGAATAACTTTTATGATAGCATATAACACAAAGTTCGAGGGATTATTTTAACTTTAATTTTACTCTTTTTCTCTTCGTCCGTCTTTCTTACAAATTACCAGTTTTGCTACACTTACCCATTTACAACACCCCGGATTTGTATAAAACTTGCTAGAGAATGTTCCACCAAAAAAAGGAAAAAACAGTTTTAATTTTTTGGCACTCACGATCGCGGAAAATTGTGACCGCGCTTGAAACTTATTCAGAAACTCGAAATGTGGTAATTATTACTTTCATTAATTATATTCTCTATAAATATAAATAGCGACAAAATTGTAAGAACAAGTTTTCAAACTTTATAACCATTATTAATAGTATAACACCTAAATGTGATAAGGTTTTGAAAAATTCGTAGAAAAATCGTTCTACGTGTTAAAGTCCCATGACTCTTACGTCACGAGTTCCCGTAGCCAGGGAATGTAAGAAACATTTGTTAACGGATTCGCGAAAGCTTTTCGGATGCTACAATCGCATCTTCCTCGTTCTCGAGCACGTGTAGCACACAAGGCTATAGAATTTGTCGGTGAAACTCTTAACTCTGCCTGAAAATCTCTGCGACAACGATACGTTACCACTTACCTCGGAATCCTGTAGACGTTCGGGCTCTGCAAGGAAAGACAGAGTAGACACTCGAGATAAATACGATGCATTGGTATAAACGATGAATTCATCGCTATCGCTGGTAACCAGACATGCTTTTCATAAATTCAAATAATTACATAAACTCACTTTCGATAAATTGTCAACGAAAAGTTATCTTCTTAGCAAAACAACAATTCAAACAATTGATATTATATTATTTTTTAAAAATCCGGATTCTTTTTGAAACAGTCTCTTCGATACAATTTTTTATCAGATGACATCGATTGACCACTGTCCAACATGATTTTATGAACCTAAATTCCTTTATGGATCTGCCACACAAATACAATTTTATAGTTACATCATGAATCGAGATCAGTCTCTTTATATGCAAAATAATTAAGAGTCGTGGGCTTAGAACATTATTTCTTACGCGTGGAAGAATTATGAGGAAGAAAATGATTCATAAAGTATTAGTTTGATTCGTAATTGACTGCATGATAGGAGATATATTAAAATATATGTATATTGAACGTCAATTCGTTTCAATTTTACGTTTCACTATCACAAATGATAAAAACGTTATTTTATGTACAAAAGTATGCTCTTTTTTTAATAAAAATCGTTCAAATAATTATTTGTTTGAAAAATCACTTTACCTCGTACCCGTACCGAGAAATGGCACTCGGCACGATTGCCCGCGGCATCAGAGGCAATATATCGTACGTTGTGAACTCCTGGATACATGAGCTGTCCCGGTTCCTGAAAAACGTTTGTAAAAGTATAGCCACTCAAAAAGTAAAGCGATCCTAGTAAATGGACGACACAGCAAATTATGCCACATATTTAATCCTTCAACTCATGAAAACTGAGGCACAGAGGATTTTCGGATATACTCTGCTTTGTCCATCCAAGTTCAAAAGATTGTGGAATTTGTGTTACAAAAAAACGAAGCACTTGGATAAAAAAAACTTTACAATACCAGTTGAAAATAATTGATACACTGTCTTCATTTGTTCAGCATAGTATGTTGAGCTTGAATGTAGTATGAATTAATTGTAACACCCGAGCCATTCATCATTTTTATTTTAATTAAACCTGGCTTAAACTTGAAATGCTTTACGAGGATTCTATTAATGGGATTTTATGATGCTTCGATACTTTATTATTTTGGATAAAAGGATAGCTCATTACTTGATTCACCCATAATTTTTGAAATGTATTATAATAGATAAATGGAATTATTAAGAGGGAGCGGTTGGTCTAGTGGATGAGGGCTCGGGCTCGCACGCCGCAGGTCCCAGGTTCGAATCCCGGCCAAAAACACCAATGAAAAATTGAGATTTTTTTCACGTGTTTCAACTGTAATCCCGGGTGATTTGGACTCCACCTTAATAAAAATCATGTCTACACCTCGCTGTGTGATGCCTGAGCAGTCGGTATACGGCTCCGGGTGCCATCCGTGGACGGTTCTCATCCTGCAGATGGTGGCCTCCTAGCCATATACTGGCTGGCTCATTGCATTACAGCTGAGGTACCTTTCTTAAGCGCCTCTGGTAGCCGTGTTTAAGGGTGCTCGCATTGCTACCCGGAGAAATTAGGTAGGTACCCGGCGGTATCGGCAAGGTTTTCTGCAGTTTCCCTTCGCCCTCCGATACAGTTGGGGATAAATCGACTGCAGCCGCACAGGGGGGTATCATTGGAAGGGGGGGGGGGGGGGGGCAGGGGCGGTTTACGAAAATTGGCGCCATAGGCCTGACGAAATTAGCGCCCCCCTGTCCATAAAATACTCGAAAAAGCATAGGACAAAATTAATAATTTTTATATTTCAAAAATAATGTAACGAAAACATATACTATATAATATCAAACGTACATATATTTATATGTAGGAAAGAAGCATCGATACTTGTGCACTAGCGTACGGAAAACAATGTGAATTCGCTTGTCAGGACGTGTCGCAGTGCGCATAAGATCGGTATTGGTGGAAGAGAGAACTTGCGAATCTCGCCAGCGCGTGGCGCCCCCTACTGCCACGGCGCCCTAGGCCTGGGCCTACCGGGCCTAGTGTATAAGCTGCCCCTGGGGGGGGGGGGGGGGGAGGGCATGCTAAAAAAAGGGGAGAACCCTGGGCAATGGTAGTACAATAAAAAAAAAAAGATAAATGGGATTATTCTTTATTTGTTAAAAAATGTGCCGCAGGGTGAAAATACGGTAGAATAATTCATTTGTTTATTGTAAAACAATATCTTTATTTATTTAGTGTAAAATACTTTATTTGATCCAATGTAATTTTTTTAGTCTCGATTTTGTGATGTGTCGAACAATTGTTTTGTATAAAAGGGTAGCTCATTACGTGATTAATTCGCAATTTTTGAAATTATTCAAAATAGATAAAAGGATCATTCTTTATTTGGCTAAACATATCAAGAACCGCGACAGCGGCGCGATGCCAAGTATTCAAAAAAAAATGCTAGCGCGAGCTCTGTCGCACTCTTATATACTCGGATATGGCGTTTTTCTGACTGCTTCCGTTTTTCAAATTAAACATAACTGGAGTGGAAATTACGTTCAAATCAATTCATCACTTCGAGCCCAAACTCCATCACTCGATCTAGTACTAAGCGTGGATTTTAATAATAAGGATACGCGAATGTGATGAACAGTCATCATTGATTTTCCCTACTTTAGATTTTTTTCAAACTGCAAATATGGAGATTTATTTAAAGCTCTATTCATCAATTTATTTTTTTTAAGGACTTTTATAGTTTGAGAAAATATAAACATTCTGATTTATCTGAAAAGGAATTGAATTAGAATGATCTATCTATCATATCCGTAACGAAATAAAATTGAATCATTTTATACAATAAATTCATTTCTAAAAGAACTTCATGTCGTATTTAATAATTTTTCCCAGCATTATTTCGAGAGGAGGCAATGTACCCATAAATACACTTCTTATGTTGATTGCTAAGATTTTTTTCAAAAATTTCAATTCAAACCTGCCTATAAGGATTCTCTAAATACAGTTAAGGGAGCATATACGCCTCATAGGATTTAAGAAAAGCTTCAATCCTGGCCTAGATAAATCTTGGCGAAACATCAACTAAGCAAAAAAAAATTAAGTGGTAATTTAAAATACCTAATAATATTTTTCGTGTTTTTTGACAAAACGGGGAACGTTTCAGTGAAAAATGGTGATTCTCAAGACAACATTCACTAGTTCACCGCAAAAAACTAAGAGTCATAAAAAATCTTACAACACTCTATAGATCATTGATTATAACACTACATAAAATTTTAAGCAAATTGATCGAGTCATTTTGGAGATACCTCTGTTAAATGTTTGAAAAATGTAGCTCTCCAGAAAGATGAATTATAGAATGACCTATGATACTCCGAAAAACGACAAAGACAAGCTGAAAATCTTTATCTGCGTTACAACCAACCTGTGATCGTTGTGTTGAGAATAAAATAGTTTTTTCGACTCTGCCAGGTGTAGATATCTCTTAAATGTCAATGACTTTAAGGATATCGTAGCAGTTCCGTGTGGTTTTTCCTTGAAAGACTACAAATTGACACTATTATGGTGTATAAAATATTTTTTTTTTATACATGCGTAATAAAACGACAGCAATCCTGATCAATGAGATAATATTTTAAGAAATTACATATTTTTAATCACTCAATCGAGCTACTCGTCGTCAACTGTTAACAGTCGATGAATTTTTTAAGCGAAGTCTGGCAGCGCTGCATACTTGCACTGTTAACATAAACCTCATTTGCCTCTTTTGATAGCGGAAAAAATTTCGTTTATCAATAAGCTTGTGTTCGAGATAACTTAAAATGTTGAGACCTTGGTAAAAAAAAATCATTTGCACGCCCAGGACCGCATATTTGGTGCCTTCGATAATATTTCTATTTCAGCGTAGCCTAATATGGATTATATTACCGTTGTCACGAATGTATAATGTTGCCAGCTCACTGTGAGAATTTTTCAGCGCGAACCGATCGAACAACTAATCAAGTTTATTGAGATTTTTCCAACTTTAACTCAGAATTTTGCAAGAACTAATTCGGTAACTCGTTTTTTTATGATACGATATCAATCTTTGATGATTGATTTATAACTGAGAATGAAAACTTTATGGCTATGTAATAATTAAATATATATGTAATATACGATCGTAATAAAATCCGAAGAGTTCCGTCATAAGACACCGGGTTAAAGTTACAAATTTTGGAATTTAATTTCTCACTTGAATTATCGGTAAAGTGTTCCCAATATTTTTCTGAAGGAAATAGTGAGTTCAATCGATAACATGTTTCAAATCTGATATCTTGTTTAATACTCGACCTTTCGCTACGACCTCCTTTAAAAAAAATTCCAGTTTCCAACAGTTTCCAACAGATCGCGGTATATTGCTTTCATTGCTAGAGACTAAAAGGAAGTTTCCGGTTGTCCGAAGAAGAGTATGAAGACAAATAGCACTTTGAGAGTAAAATGGAAGGAGATGGATAGAAAATCTATTTGGGAGGCGATATTGCACGAGCTACCGTGCTTTTACAACGTACGCCATTTTGTCACGACCTTTCTCCTCCCTCATCCTAGACGGCCGTTGTTGCTTCGAGTGAACAAGCGAGTGGCTTGTTCCTGTGTGTGAATCTTAGCAGTTTGGTGCTCTCAACGGTGAACAAACGATAATCGCCGTCCCATAAACAAGATCTCTCGGCTTTCCGACCGTTTACTTGGCCCCTCGACCTGTCCACAGGGATAAATAGCCCTACGAAGTGCTCCTCCTTCATCCCTACCTTTTTCCCATTCCTCTCCAGTGAGCTACAGGGGCTTGTCTACCGGATTCACTCAGACATCGTTCTCCCTAACGTTCCATGGAGTTACCATCCATTCACGAACTCTTTACTCTCAAGCACTTCTCCTCGAAACCCTCGAGTCAAGTTTAATTCAGTTTTTTTTGCGATGTTATTCCGAAGACAAAATTGTCCAAAATATCCACGATCCCATTTCGAGTCTTTTAAAGCTATATCATCACTCGATTCAAACCGTAATCAATCTTTATCGGAGTTTCCCGCTATTTTTTGTGCCATGAAGGTTTTTTCATAACTAAATAATTTTTAGTCACGTGGAAAATGTTTCACCATATTAATAAGAAAATCAACATTCCAATTATCTATAAGAAGAAACACGCAAGAAAATCTCTATTTATTACTAAAACAGTTGAAGATATTCGCTAGGAATGCAATAAAAAGTTTGTGAAAGTTTAAGTGTGCATTAGTTCTTCAATAGATCCAAACGTGTGATGCATAATTGAAATTGTCGGAATATCGAGGGTAATAAATAATTCAAGCTTTCAACCAAATCCTCGAAAAAAGTTGTTACAAAGGTTGAGAAAAGTTACCATCATAAAAAGTTGACGTGTTTTCGAGTATTCATGTCAGTTTCCATTAAAAGAATTTCGTTGAAATTAAAGTTCAATTTACTTACAAATTGAAAACTTTGAATATATTTACTGTCTAAAAATAAAATTTGTACTAAGCAATTTTGATGCAGAAAGCTTAATTACAAATATTCTATAAATCTTAAATCTCGTACTATGCAGTTCGATTGAGCCAAATTGTACCATGAAAAAAAAAAACAACCAAGACATGCAGCTCACATGATAACATAATCCTAGAATAGGAATTATCCTTTAAAGCACGTAATAGTATGGTAGACTCATTGACCATAGAGAAACTCACCCTGGACTTCCAAACTTTCTCGACTCTGACGTTGTCAGTGAAAGTTGGTTCTTGCCAGAATATGAGACGACTTCGCTCGCCACTGTTGAGCCTCACCTCGAACGATGTTGGACACGTGAAGACCCTCGGATTCTGGGCGTCTGCATACATGTGGAAAATTAACCAGCCGAATTAAACGTACCACGAATCTCACTCGGTTAATTTTATCTGTATATCCAAGTTTATTTGTGTTTGTGTGTGTATATGCATATGTGTGTACAAGGGTCACATCAAAGATGAATAGGGTATGCGAACGTTCTACCATCCAGAGGAGGGATGGATAATTAAGGCTGAAAGGTATTGGAGTTTCTCACTAGGAACGTAACAACCCCATCAAGGTTCCTGACTTCTCTTCACGATGCACTGTTAAAACCCTATCCGCTTTACTCAGGATTACCGTGAGAGTTTGTTTCCTATAATCGCATTGGCTTGCGAATCCATTTGGGCAAACTTGCCTCAACCCTAGTTACGTAGACTCGTCGAATGAGTAATTAACCTGCACTCTAGCCACCTTTCTCCCTTTCCTTTTGCGAGAATGAGGGAATCAGTTTAATATACGAAGCTTTACACTGACTTCAAGTTTTTCACTCGCGATTGAGTACTCAGTGAGAGGGAAAGGAGTCAGAAAGGAAGAAGAAAAATTATCTTGAACGATGTTGCAACAATACAAATTACGAAAAGACCTTGTAGGAAAGGAACACGAAGTAATTTGATGGACATATACAAGTCGATCTTATTGGTTCAACATTAGTTTTTCAGTATCCTCTGAAAGAGCTTAGTTAGTTTCCCCACGAAATCCATTGAAAATGAACACATTTCTGTAAATAGAGTTAAATATTTCATTCGACTCTGCGAATTGCAGTCTCGCACTATAATGGAGAGCATCCTGCACTATTATGATACAAGAGAGATATTGTAAACCTTTGGGCTCTGCAAATGAGGTAGAGCGATACCATATAATATTCAAGAGAGAAACAGAGCAGAACCAAATGTATCGAGCACCGAAATATTATTCCACTATTTTGATAAACATGTATCAGGATGGCAACGTGTTTAGCGAAAATGATTTCACTACAAATGTATTGGTGAGCAAAATCAATTTTTGGTGAAAGAGTTTTTTGATGAGAGAGCGATTGAGGCAGAAGAAGAGAGATTCAGAGCGAATAGGTGGGTATGGACGACGACAAGAGAGAATAGTCGAGCATGCCAGAGCACAGGAGAGAGTAGGAAGATATGAGTCCGATTGGCTCTTTTTTTCTCTGTTTCTTTCTCATACTCACACTAACTCAAGCAAATCCAAACTGACCGATGTGAGAATTGGCGTAAGTTACCCGATACAAATGTTAACTGGTGTATACGAAAATATCGATACAAAAATCCTTTTTTGTGTCGATATTTGTAATAAAAAAAATGAAAATGATAACAAAATATCGAGCGATGGACATCTCTGAAACAGACTGATTGAGAGTTGTAACCAAAAACTAAAATTCGCTGTGGTAACTTGATCATTTACAGCAGCAGACTCTTTGCAAAGAACTTTAATACTCCTTCCCTATTTCTGATGTATTGTGTCAAAATAATCTAACGGGATTTGTGTAGTATTGCCAATAATAAAAAATAAAAAAAATAAACTCTTGGAATAGTATACTGGAAAAATTAAAAAAATGAAATAACAAAGAACTAAAAATTAGAGAAAAACCAATGAAAAGATGAAAATAATTCACTGGGTATGTGTAACTCCCTAACACTTTCATTTTTCTGATCAGCAAAGTCTACAAGAGAATTAAAAAAAAAAAGTAATTATAGCAGCTAATGTAGCCAGAAATCATAATCGAATTTAATGGATGTCGGGAGACATCTCCAAAATCGTGAATAAAAGAAGATGGAGGAAACGCCTCCCGACATTCCCAAAATTCGATTATGATTTTTGGCTACATACTTTTTTTTAGCTGCTATAATTACATTTTTTTTTAAACATTCTCTTGTGAACTTTGCCGATCAGAAAAATGAATGTGTGTAAGGAAGTTACACGTACCTCCAGGAACTTGATGAATTTATATCTTATATACAAGTATTTTTTTAAACAAACCCCGTCCAAACCCGAAGCTTAAAAAAAGTTGCATAAGCCCAACCTCACGAAATTTGTTTTCGACAAGTAATAAATTTACATAGATCATCTTGAATTCGTTCTTTCCGAGTCTCAATCAAAACGATTACATTTTCATTGTGCATGTAACGACTCGTAACAAAAAAAAGATCCTGTGAATGTCATTGACTCCTGAAGCTGAAGGGCGTGGATATTATAATACGACAATACAAATGTGATCGACAGCAATGCCATTGTCAGGAATATCCTCTCGAGGAAGTCACAGGTGATTGATGATACCGAATGATGAGCAGAATTTGATCAATTCTTTTCGCCTTCGATTGAAGAAGGAGGGAAGATAAGAAGGTTAACATTGAGAGTATAAGGAAGAAATATTTGACAATGAGAGCTTGATAAATAAGACATCAGATGGGTGTGTGATGGCAAGATTATGAGAGAAGAATGAAAATGAGAAAAAAAATGTATTTCTGATTCTCTTAATGGATGTGACAAGACGCTTATACTTTTTTTTTATCAATGTATGGATCTTTGAGATACTCTTGACTAAAGCGAACAGCATTTGACCCTGAGTTTTGGTTCATTATCAATAATTATAATGTGTTTTATCTACATTGAAAAATATAGACCATTATTATGCAGATCCAGAGATTTCAAAGATTCCCTTGATGAACGCAATATTTTCCAAATGTTCTTGAAAATTTATCATAACTGTAAATCTTCTTTTGGCTCAAGAATATTACTTATACACGGTTAATTGTATGCAATTTTTTAGGTTTTTGAAAGAAAGCGAAACTTTTGATTTTTCGGAAGAATCATGCTTTTGTGGATCTAAAAAAATGTAATTAAAATTATCAGTGAAAAACGTAAATAAAATAAAAATTATTTTCTAACATCCTTCATTTTTAATAAAATCTGGATGAAATCAGAATTTCTTTAACACTAGATTTACCAGACCAGTCAATTTGACTGGTCGTGCAATTTCAATTCAAAATTCCTACTGCATGTAACATTTGCTTTCCGAAATGACGTTGTGACTTTTGTAGCTATAAGTAGAGAATACATTTTATGAACTTAATGTTACTTTATATATATATTCGTAACAAATATATTTTTTGTTATTGACACTTATACCAGTACCAGTCAAAATGATTTAAATAGCTGGTATATCTCGTGTTAATAATATAGGTTCTAAATAATAAGTCAAGTTTGCAATAATGAAAGGACATGACCACATGTTATTCCGTTTGGTTGAAAGTCGCTCGTGTGTATGGGTACTGTTCTCTGACTCTGAAGTTTTTGTTTGTCCTTTTTGAGACGGGATATAAGGGCTGTCACGAGCAATCGGACCGCCCTTTCCCCTCGTCGACCGCCCGTATACACTGCGACAAACGAAAGATCGAGAATAACCGCGTGGGGTCCATTTGGATGACTCTTACCTCGAACGCGAATCACTATGCGACACGAGCTCGTGTGATTGGAGATAGGTGATCTGGCGGTGAAGGTGACGATCGACGTGCCTGATGGTAAATCCGCTTGCAATTTCTTACCCCATGCGGGTGAGGAGTCCACGTATCTAACAAAAAATAAGAGATAAAGGACAATCGTATCTCCTGTGTTCTGTACCAGAAATACAAATTGCCTGTTCTTCGAATTTCTCCAACACTCCCAAAGCCCAGAAATCAGAGCTTATCTTGTATGAACAAAGCTATTAAATGCATACATACATTTTTCACAAGATCCAATTATGTAGTTAATGATTAAAAATTAAAGTAAAAACTGAAGTAAAGATAAAAAGTAAAACTTGATGAAAATATAACGATATTTTAAATTGGTATAATAATCTATAATTAACAGTAATGAATATATTTTGTAAATTGTATTTCCACAAGATAGAAGGCTAGTTTTACCTCCACCAATCCATATTGGATTTCGGCTGTGGAAAAGACACTCTGGTGGTACTTGTACCAGCCGGAAGTTCAGCATCCACGTCCGCTGGACATCTGACAAAGGGTCTGGGTGCAGTTACGACATCCATGGATCCTGGAAACGTGACAAAAAGAATCCAATTCATAATGTGTATATATGGGAGTGTAAAGATTGATCATGAAAGGGCATTACTCACTTCTATCCTGTACATTCTTTTACACGATCATGGCAAACATGAAACTCACGAAAAGATAAAACGGTACCACGTTGACTCTTTATTCGAGAGACAACATGTTAGCATTATTAGAGCACCATCGGTACTCGTGCAAGTCGAAAGAAAAGTCAAAAGTAACCACGAATGAGATACGGTTTTGTGAGCTTTTCAGCGGTAGAAAAATTTCGCCAGAGTGAAACTCCGGACATGGATAAAGAGAGAAAAAGAAAGAGTGGGAAAGAGCAGAGAGATGAAGATAGACGGTGAATAAGATAAAGAGCCGAGAGTAAAAGTACAGAAGGAAAATAATACAAAACGATCTAGGCGAGCACCTTTAAACTCGTTAAGGTCCTCTGACGTTAAAGTATTGCCTCGTTAACTCTGTCTACCATCATCCCCCTGTAAAGCAGCCATATTCAACACGAAACCAAGAGTTGGCCATTATTAAAACCTCTTTAATGTCCGCCACCCTCATCTGAGAGTAATTAAACACAAAAAAGACAGACCCGGATGTTTTACTTTATATTATTAAAGGACGTTCTACGTTCGATACAAAAACAAGTGCCGAGAAGAAGAGAATCGCCTTGAAATGAGAAATTTATCCTGCAGTTGCACTCGCTAAAATAGCGTTTGGGAAAAAGCGCATACAGTATCTATAATAATAATGATGATTACCAGTGTAATAACGACGCTCCGTAGTGAGACCTGTTTCTCGAATACATACGGGCTCACGTCCGTTCCATTTTCCACTTGCCGTACAGTGCCTAGTGTGTGCACCCTCAAGTCTGTATTCACGATGACAACGCACGTAACATCTGGCACCGTGAGGATAATCCACAGCAGCGAAAGAATATCCCGGACATCTAATCTATTTATTTTTTTTTTGTTTTAATATAAGAGTTGACGAGTTTAACAACAAATATCAATAGTCAATGAATGAAAGATAATCAGTCAATAATTCATACATGCGCACCATATTTGATATTTTCATTTATTTATTAATTTATTTTCTTTTATTTTCTGCTAATTGCCATTTGGAATTATGGTCTAATCGTTTAGTTCACAACGCTTCTAGTTTAAACTAAAAACTAGAATAACAGCATTGCATGTACCATCATTTTTGAAACAATTTGAATCGAAAGAGAACAGTTTTTTTCATTCGTAATTTAAAAGAATTAATTAATTCCTAGAGTAATTGTAGATTCACATGCCCTCTATTGTTCCCCATTTGCAGCATAATTAGAGGGAAGCATTTACTTTGTCATTTAGTGCCTCGTTAAATGTGATCGTTAGCGCAAATATAATCCGAAGCGATTAAATGATAATTCTCACCTCACCATGAGCAGGCGGTTTCAGTGAGCTGCACCTGCTAACACCAGTAGCTTTATTCCAGGGTGAAACGCAAGTTCTCTCGTCGAAAGCCAACACTAAATCGTCGGCGCATACACAATAGTAACTTCCCTGTGTGTTAACGCAGTCACCGTTGCAACCTCCTCCCTTAAGAGTCAAGCACTCGTTTACATCCTGGCACTGGCTTGTGTTTCTACAAAAACGCATATAAACGGCTTTTTTCGTTTTCCAAACTTTCCGACCCGAATTGCAATTCTCTGCCACCAAACATGTGCACCCTCTCTTATACTCACTTTTCGTATTTCTCTTTTTTTTTGTTCTTTGATTAGGAACACAAGTACACTCTAGCAAGCGTAAAAAGTGAACTCAAAACTTACCTAGGATTTAGAGCGAAACCTGAAGGGCAAAGACATGTGTAAGAGCCCAAGGTGTTCCTACAATCGTGACTGCACCCGCCATTATTCAACGTGCACTCGTCCACGTCTGTACCAAACCCCCGTGAAACACGATAACATTTATTGATGAAAAAGTTCCACATCCAAATTCTCCCCTTTTTCTCTTCCCTTGTTTATAAAAATTTATTCTCACCGATGCAATCGTTTCCATGCGATGAAAAACCTATCTCGCACTCACAATGGTAGCTTCCATCTGTATTAATACACTTGCTACCCTCACTGCAAGCTTTTGGACTCGTACATTCGTCGATATCTATCGAAGAGGGCAGGAGGATGTTTGAAAAAGAAATCAACTATTGTTCAGTTATGACGCAATATTTGATAAAGCGCAATCCCATTTTTTATTTTATTTTGTAAAATAACTATGTATCCTTATTTTTTTCTAATACGTCCTACGGGTAACTCAGAATAAGTAATCACAAAGACAATATCGCATGCGTCGGTTACAAAGTAATATGTTTAATTTGACTCACCGATGCACGAAGAGTTTACCAATTGAAAACCTGGTCGACATATACAATTGTGCGACCCGACAGTATTTATACAGAAGTGATGACATTCATGGGGTCCTTCGCATTCGTCTATGTCAAAACATCTTGAGCTATTCATTTCATCGACACGATATCCTTCCAAACAGGAGCATGAAACATTGCCTTCGTAATTTTGGCACAACTGCTCACATCCCCCATTATTGCGGAGGCAAGGATCTTCTAATCGGCAGGCTTTGTTCTCGAGAATGTAGCCTGAGGAACACTCACATCTGTAAGAACCTTCAATGTTGATGCACTGTTGTTCACATCCACCATTATCGTCGAGACACTCATTCAAATCTTTACAAGTCTTATTATCGTCACTCAAGCGAAGTCCCATCGGACAACTGCACCTAACACCGATCGGCACATTGAAACACGCGTGCGAACATCCACCATTATCGATGTTGCATTGTTCAACCTGCACACAAGTTTGTGAATCGTTTCCCAGTATGTGTCCATCAGGACATACGCATTTCCAAGAGCCAAGAATGTTTAAACAATCATGAGAACATTTCGCAACACCTCTGTCACATTCATCCACATCTATGCAAATTCTTTGATCACGTGATAATTCTAAACCGCTTGGACAAGAGCAAAAGTGCCCACCTTTAGTGTTTGTGCACTCGTGCGAACAACCACCATTGCGTTCTTGACATTCATCGATGTCGTTACATATTCTCGCATCTGAATGGAGATAATGACCCACGTAACAAGTGCATATATAACTTCCAAGCAAGTTAAGACATCCGTGGGAGCAATTGTGATCACTGGACAAGCATTCGTTTATATCAACACAGGTTCTCTTATTTTCTGGAAGTAGAATGTAACCGGATGGACAATCACATCGATAGCTTCCTTCTAGGTTCATGCATGTGTGGGAACAACCTGTATCTATGTCGTTCTCGAACTCTTCGCACTCATCAATATCTTCACAGGTCTTTTGATCCCACATGAGCCTAAACCCGACAGGACACGAGCATTTAGCTTCTTCATGAATATCATCATAGTTACAAGAGTGCGAACAGTTACCATTATCCTTTTTACAAGGATTCGGGGTGATGCATGTGAAATTGTCAATGCCCAGAATCTTATCGAGTGCACAAGAACAGTAGAATGAGCCTGGTGTGTTCATACAAATATCCGAACATTGGCCATTTTGCATCAGACACTCGTTCACATCGTCACAAGACACTTGGTCTTCAGCATTGATTACAAAGCCGGCTGGGCACGTGCAAGTATAACTTCCAATAGTGTTGATGCACGTGCCCTCGCAATCGTGAAGATCATCAGCGCACTCATCTGTGTCAATGCATGTGATATTGTCCGTATAAGATATTTGATATCCCTCAGGACACTCACAAGATTTTTTACCATTTGAAAAGCTACAAGCATGCGAACAACCGCCATTGTTATTGAGACAGAGATTATCCGAAACACAGAGAGTTTCATCATCCTTCGACAGAAGCATTCCGCTTGGGCAAGCACAAGAGATTGTCCCGTTAAAATATTTGCAACTATGCGAACAACCACCATTATCCTCCAAACAAATATTGTTCTCAATGCACTGCGTCTCATCTTTATCATCGAGAAACATTCCAACTGGGCAAGTACAAGTTATCGTACCATTATCATACAAGCAACCATGTGAACATCCACCATTGTCTATTAGACATTCGTCGATTTCGACGCAAGTCTTTCCATCGTCCACCAGAAGTCTATGACCGTCCGGGCATGCACATTCTACTCCACCTTCAGTATTTGCGCACAAATGAGAACATCCGCCATTGTCAACAACACATTCATTCATATCTTCACAAGACTTATTATCACTGGCAATTTTATAACCCGAGGGACACTCGCAGTGATAACTACCAGGAGTATTCACGCAAATATGGGAGCAAGCTTGTTCAACTTCATTAGCATCAGCGCATTCGTCAACGTCCTCACAAGTGACATTATCCTTTACGGAAAGGACAAATCCAGGGTCACAACCGTTAGATGGCAATTCTTCACAGTTTAGGCCGTCTATTTGTAGACGAAATTTTTCGGGACATTCGCATTTGTAGCCATTAAAAATGTTGACGCAGTGATGAGAACAGTTGTGACGTCCAAGAGCGCACTCATCGATATCCCGACAGGTTTTGTTATTGCGATCGAGTGCCAGCGTTTCTGGACAATTACACCAAAAACCACCCACAAAATTTACACACTCGTGTGAACAACCATGACCATCCCCGGTGCACTCGTCGATATCCCGACAATTTTTCCGATCTGCCTGCAACTCGTGTCCTTCGGGACAATTGCAGATGTAGGATCCATCAACGTTCTTGCAACCATGCGAACATTCGTGAATACCTTCGGCACACTCGTCCACATCTTTGCATTTCTTCTCGTCTTCTTGGGATATTTCATAGCCTTCAGGGCATCCGCAACGCGTTTGATTACCATCATGCTCGCAAGTGTGCGAACACCCATTGTTAGCTATGTCGCAAGGATTTTCCAGACTACAATTGTTTCCCGTTGAAGTGGAGGTTGCGCATGCATCTATAATTAAACAGAGAAAACCTCTGTCATCGATTCGGAATCCTTCGGGGCATGCACAACTGTATTTTCCATATTCATTGATGCAGTGATGCGAACATTCGTGATTTTCCTTGGCGCATTCATCAATGTCCTGACAATCACCATTCTCATCCAGTTGCAGCCCTTCAGCACATTCAATATCTTCGCAGGTTAAACCATCGCCTTGGAGCTTTGCGCCTTTTGGACAGTCACAGCTGTAGCCTCCAAGATTATTAATGCAATCGTGTGAACAATTATGCTCATCGTTCGCGCACTCATCCACGTCATCGCACGTTTTACCGTTTTCATGAAGAATATATCCTCGACGGCAAGCGCACTTATATGTACCATGAACATTGATGCATTCTTGTTCACATTCGTGATTTTTCAACTCGCACTCATCCACATCGGTACAATTGAAATTTTCGTTGTCGCTTAAACCTAGACCGTGGGGACAGGAACACGCGAAACTTCCCTCAAGATTGATACAGCCGTGTGAACAAGTACCCTGGGCACATTCGTCAACGTCGTAACACATCCTGCCATCATGGTCAAGTTCATATCCATCTGGGCACTTGCATTCCGGACCAGTCCCTCTTTCTTCACAACTGTGAGAGCAAGGTGGGTCTAAATCCAAACAAGTCATGATTTCATTCGTTTTTTCACAATTTCTGTTGTCTACCTGAAGACTAAAACCGGAAGGACATTGGCACTCGTAGGAGGCCTCAGTGTTTTTGCAAATATGTGAACAAATGGTAGAATTTTTTGTACATTCGTCAACATCTTGGCAGGTACCATCTTCAGATATCTCGTAACCGGACGCACATTTACAAATCGGTCCACTTTCAGTATCCTCACATTCTTGTGAGCATGGAGGTTTCAGATTCGAACATTTTATCGTTAATTCAATTTTCTGGCAAGTATTGTTATCCTCTCGCAAAACGTAGTCTGAAGGACATTGGCACTCGTAGGAACCTGCAGTATTTGTGCAAATGTGGGAACACATGGTAGAATTCGTAGCGCATTCGTCCACGTCCTGGCAGTGTTTTCCATCCTGAGTAAGCTCGAAGCCTGATCTACAATTGCAGATTGGCCCATTGTCCGTGTCTTCGCAGTATTGTGAGCATGGAGGCTGAATGTTCGAGCAAGTGGTTTCTATTTTTTCGCAAGTTCTGTTGTCTTCTTTTAGGATGTATTCTGCAGGACATTGACACTCATAAGAACCTTCAGTATTTTTGCAAATATGAGAACACAAAGTCAAATTCTTCGAACACTCGTCAACATCTTGGCAAATTCTACCGTCCGCAGCAAGCTCATACCCAAGATTGCACTTGCAGATTGCTCCAGTAGTGGTATCTTCGCAATCATGAGAGCAAGGGAATTCTAGATTCAAGCAAGTAGTGGCAAATTCGAGCTTCTCACAGGTCCTGTTGTCATTACGCAGAATATAATTCCGTGGGCATTGACATTCGTACGAACCTTCCGTATTGGTACAAATATGTGAACAAATAGAAGAATCTTTAATGCACTCGTTAATGTCCTGGCAAGTAGCACCATCTTTTTGTATGACGTATCCTCCTCTACAGCTACAATGATAACCACCGGGTTCGTTAATGCAATCGTGGTCACAACCATGAAATCGACCTGCCTCATCAGCCTCACATTCGTTTATGTCTGTAATAAATATAATGAATAACAAAAAATAATTAATCTTTTCGAAAACAAATGTTTAAGAGTTTCATGATTAATAATTCATTCAACACTCAAGACCGACCTACGCACTCTTCGTTCGCGGTTTTTCTAAAGCCCTCAGAACATCTACCGATTTCTGGCATTTCTGTAATACCATCTTCTTCGTCGGTGTAATTATCATCTTCGTCGTTATCTTCGTCATCATTTTCGGCATCATAATCTTCGTCTTGTAAGACTTTGATTATTTTTTTAGGTAAAGGGATACACTTGTGTGAGCCTAGAGTATTTTCACAACGGAAATCGTCTCCACAGATTTTCGGATCTCTTTCGCACTCGTCCTCGTCTGTGAATATTCCAAAATGGCCAATTTACGTAAAATTATAACTTATAGCATTGCAAGGCTAATAGAATTTTTTTTTTCTTACAGATATAGTGATTCGTGAAAAATTAACACAAAAGTATACAATCTCCGTGATAGACCCTAAATTGGCTGAAAAACTCGTGACTCTGCTGAGCCATTATTAATGATATTTGATGACTCACCCTGACAAGTTTTCCCATCGTTGGTCAAATAAAAACCATCGGGACACAAGCAGAACATACTACCGAGTGTGTTCAAACATGTGTGCGAGCAGCCCGCATTGTTCACGGCGCACTCGTCAATATCCTCACACGTGTGATTGTCCTTTGAAAGTTTGTGTCCAATGATATCGTTGCAATTACACTCATAGCCACCGTCGAAGTTTATGCAATTTCCCTCACACGGTCCGTGACCATTGTTCGTCAGGCATTCGTTGGTATCTTTAAAAATAAAAATAATAAAAGTACCATGAAGTTACAAAAAGCGTACTACAAAGAAGTCCTTGAACAAAGAAAAGTGTATCAATTAAAAACAATCGAGTCTGGGAAAAGGTTTTTTCCGTAGATAGGTATAAAAAAATGTGCAAAACGATGTATAAAATGAAAAATACCGACGCGACAAAAAATTCAATTAAATCTCTTTCACCGTAAAAGCTGTCGAAAAAATCTCAGAAACTTTCAACTGGTGCGCGTCTCTTTGTTCTCTCGGATGGATACTCTTGATGGTTTCGCTATTATCGTATTTTGTCGTTATTACTCGGGAGCGGGAGGAGGAGAAGAGGGGTTGAGACTTAACGTCGTAAACTCGTTAACAAAACCAAAGCAGCGTGGAAAGCAAACGAGCCGTGGCATCATCTCGTTGAATGTCGGAAGCTTGTGTACATGGCTAACTCTGCATGAATTTTTCCATTTTAGCTTAACCAATATTTGATTGAAGTTTTTTCGGATTATCGAAACCTTAAAATAATCCAATAAAACCAAAATCGCATCCTATAATAAATCGACGAAAAAAAACACCCGGAGCACAAATACCATTCAATCGACGTACGTTTATTAAATTCGCCCACTAAGCCATTAAAGATGCATCTAATTCCTTGTTTTAACCTACGTTTTCATTCATTTTAAGCAATTCCAATTTTTGATAATACTAATCGAAATTTTATATATCCGAATTCTTGCTTACATTTTGGCAATAGACTAAAGAGAACTTGGATCCAACTCAAGAGCAAGTCGTTACCTTAATGCTGCCCGGTCAATAATTGGTCGAGTGGAATTTAAATTCGTTAATACGTATTCATGGTTACGAGTCAACTAGTAATGAAAGAAGGACGAAGATTTTTCGATAGACGGTTTCAAAAATTCGAACATCGGACCTTCACCGTACAACTTATTAAGTGATTCAAAGTTCTACATCAAAATTTGTTTTTGAGCAATCTATAATATTTTGGATAATTTGGTTCAATCAACATTACCCAAAGAATGGGTCCAATTTTATCTGAACGAGATGAAATTTACACAAAAACAAGTACACTAGCGTATAAATCCAAAGATGAGAAATTTTGGAGTTATCACTATTCGACCGATGGACACAGATATACGAGAAAGTAAATATGATACACACTATCACACGATAAGCTTATCAAGCACGTGACAAAATTGGCGAGTTTGAATTACAATCGGATGTTGTGTACACAGATATTGGAAATACCCATAGACGGGACGGAAAGCTTTTTATCAGCATTGATTTGTGTTCTAAACATTCTGAGCGATACAGCCATCCATTTGCCTGGTGCATGTTGCGGACCGAGAACTTTAGTAAAGCGGATCTATTTCGATTGATGTAACGTGTAATCCTTACCCTGACAGGATTTGCCATCTGCATTGAGCTGATAACCCAGACGACTGCACTCGCAATGAAATGTGCCAGGTTCGTTACGGCACGTGTCTTCGCATCCCGCTGTCCCATCGCTGCACTCGTCAATATCTATGCGTAAACAGATAACGATCAAAGCAAAAGCAAATCTGCAAATTTTAAGCCTCTGCAAAGGATTAAATACTTTGCCAAATAGATTTGAAAAATAAGCAATTACAA
This sequence comes from Rhimphoctona megacephalus, assembly GCA_963989365.1. NCBI lineage: Eukaryota > Metazoa > Arthropoda > Insecta > Hymenoptera > Ichneumonidae > Rhimphoctona > Rhimphoctona megacephalus. The sequence goes on from OZ022420.1 coordinate 20,437,622, forward strand.
TTTCAGTGAAAATCATAAAATTTAACCCCTTCACTGGTAAGCCCCCCATATCGTGGGCAGAAAACATGATTTTCCAATCCCCTCGACCAGTAAAGGGGTTAAATCGTTCCATTAAATTTACCTTCTTAAAAAAATCATTAATATTTTTTTCAAATGAAAAGACAAAGATCGAAATTTTAACAGTTCGATTTAAAAACTTGGGAATATTGAATAGTTTATATGTACATTTTTTTTTACATACTGTGACGAACATTTTGTATTATTTGGGAGAACATTCCTACAAGAGTATGAGAACTTAAGTATGTTTCAAAAAAATTTGTTCGTTCAGAAAAGGATTTTTTTCACGATTATTGTTTTAAAATGTCGAAAGCGTCTTCAAATCATTGTGTCAGTTTTTGCTGTTGCTCGTCAATACTGAGATCAAGATGTAATTCTTTCTTTTTTACGTAAATCTAAGGTACAGGGGAGACCAGGATTAGTAGGCCAACTTTTTAGACTTTCGCTTGTAAAAAAGAAGGTAAACAAAATTTAAAAAAACCCGTCGTTGTTCTGAATAGAGGGCTTACTCTACTATCTCAAATAATTATTTTCGATATTTTATGGAATGCTAAGGAGGTGATTTAATCGTTTTTATAGAAATCTATTTTTGAGTCAACTAAGTCAACTAAGGTGGGGTAAGTTGACTCGTGGAAAGGGGCAGGTTAACTATAGTATACATCTCACTGATATTAACAATAATAAGTGGACTAAGTACAATAAAATGAATGCTTACTAATATTTCATATTTGAAAATGCAACAAATTGAACCAAATATTATATAGAATGCCTGAAATTATTGATGATTATTAAATTAGCAAAGAGTTTTCTGGTATTGCCATATATATATATGCGAATCCATGTTGTAGAGTAATTTTATATCATGCGAAAATGTATTTTGTTGAATGCAAATAAATTAGAAAGAACAATATTAATATGGGGTTGGTTAACTTACGAGTCAACGAGCCCCGTATCAATGTTCCCCCGCGCGACCTTTTTAGAAACAAAACGCCATATACACGAATTATAACAACAATAGAAAAAAGTAATTATGCAAATCCACAGCCTATAATATACGTACCGTAATGTAGTGGGCAATCATATGTAACATTCAGAAAAATATCTAAGGCAGGAGGAGATAGTAAAAACTAACAACAAAATTTCGTTTGCTACTTGAATATTTGAAAATCTTTTTTGTTCTTTAACAAAGTGTCGCTTCGAAGTATAGACACGTGAATGAACGAAGAGATTGCAATGAACGTAATAATAAACACGCGCGTTTATACATTCAATTATTTCAATGCTATTGTGAGTTAGTCAATTTACCCCTATAATCAACTATCTCCGGTTTCCCCTATATTATGCTTCGTAATACTCGCTCTTTTTCGCTTCGAGACTGGCTAACAGATCGCATATCCATGGACTCATCAAAAAGTCTCCTGGATCCCCATATCAATTTACCTGAGTGGTTGCATCTAAATATCAGAATTTGAGTGATGAACAACCCATTTTCATTTTTTGAGAACATTGTCTATCATCATCCAAAACGGAGCGAACGTGGGAATCACCTTCATTGTGCAAAGTCTTTGTGATAATTACAAATAAAAGCAAAACGAATAATCATACACTCCTTTCTGGTTACAGTAACAATATTAAAAAATTACGGGATGATAAATGGCTAATAAATAATCAGAGAACATTTCCTTGCACATACACGGAGAGAATTTTACGCGAAAAATTACTATGTTCACATTGCGGTGTGGAACCATGTCGCCACTTCTGAACAAAATTGACTATGTTTTGAATAGAAAAACATAGTAAATTTTTTCACAACGATCGACATGGTACCACACCATAATGTGAACATAGTAATTTTTCGTATAAAATTCTCTCTGTGTACGGGACACAGCAATAAATATAAACCGTTGTCGCATATCGTTAAACATACACCTGCTAGCCGCGTAACACGGTCTGCATCACGCACGATGTAAATCTTCATGAAAGAGAGAGTGAGAAAGTGAGGACGACCTAGGGAATGAGAAAAAGGAAGAGAGACTTCATGTCCATTAGCCAACACACATGAGACTCATGAATAAACTCTTCAGTGTAAATCTCGTTGAAGAGACACCATCGGAGTTGCCTTGAGCTCTCACGCACGTTGCACTCGATCTAGTCGTTCGAAGTTGTTAATAGGAAACGAAGACGGGTCTTATCCACTTAGTTACGGACGTTGAGTACCTTATACCGTAATAAACGTAAGCGTTCTTTGCTTTTCAGATCAAATAGATTATATATGAACCGTGCAACCTGATCATCGAACTAGCACTTACTCCGCAATCTTTCTCTTTCACTCTCTATCCCTTTTTTTCATTACTATCCTCTAGCTGACACTTAATGTGCTCAAATCTTCAACCGATACTGGTAGGCATTGCCTTAGAGATATTCTTATATTTTTAATTCAATTTGATCTTTTCGATCGTTCGTGACAACTCTGTTGAATAGATTCAGGGATTATCGTCGAATTACATATGTATTTTCACGTCAGTTTTACTTGGGTAGAAATCTATCTGACGGGTTTTTGCCTACAACGTTAGTAATCGTACTTCGGATTTAATGGAGTAGAAAACAGCTTGCTTTTTATCATGCTTGCTTTCAAACAAATTAATGCGGACCATTAAGCTTCTAAAAATAAACCAATATGAAGTGTGCGAAAATATAACTCGTTTGTTAAGCAAAGCTCGCGTTTTATCAAGATCGAAAACAGAAGTATACGTTTTCACTAATATTGAAGGAACAATATACTCTAATTGTAAAGAAGGAAAACGGATCGTTTACATTGATAACCTTCATTCTGCCAATATAGCCCTACGCTACAATAAAAACATAGCAATTTTTCGTATAAAATTCTCTCCGAGGTGAAGCAGTGAAAACTCAATCCTGAATGATCGCAAGCGAATCCACTCAAAAAGCTAGTTTTACATATAGGGGAGGGCCGGGCAAAGTGGAACACCCGGGCAAAGCGGAACACCCCCCCGAAAAAAGTGAAATTTCTTTTTTCAGTGGAAAACTGAAGAATTCGATCATTTGACTCGGGACATGCGTTGAAAAAGTAATATTCACTGAAACGACTGATATTTCTAACATAAAAATGAAAATATATTTATTAATAAAAAAATAAATATTCAACGAAAATTTGTTTGAACAAACATTTCTTTTGCTGCAAAATGGAGATGTGAATGTCTGACGAGCATAAGAAAACTACTAACAATGCTGTAAACATGTTTGAATATTATTAATTGTTCATTAGACTGATGCAAAATGTTTTTTTTTTATCTTCTTGCTCCTACTCGTGTCTTCTTTGGATATTGATGAAAAAAATCTCTGATAAAAAATGAGCTCAATTGCTCAATATTTAGAGGCGACTCTTTCGACTTTTATTGATGTTTTAATTGTTTAGAAATATTTTTTATTTAAAAACACCATTTTTTTAACTTCTTTGCTTCCTCTCATGTTTTCTTTCGATATCGATGAAAGAAAAATTCTGTTGAAAAATAATTATAAATAATTTTCGTGCGACCTAACCTGTTTTCTACCAATATTGCTGAAATAACAGTCCCGTTAACAAATGAGCTTAATTCTCAAGACTTTGGAGATGCCCATTATGACTTTTATTTATTTATTTATTTACTCATAATAATTTCATTTGAGGGTACCCTCCCATCAAATTTTTTGAAGTAATCGATTTTTTTCTTCGATATTCTCCCTGTCATTAGTCTCGCTATAGCTCTGTCCCAAATAATTAATTATTGTTCATCAATTTTTTTTATAAACAAACGAACGTAAAAAGTCCGGGATTTTCGCAACTCTATTTTTAAACCATTGTTTAAAATTGTGGAAATTTTTTTTCGTTTATGCTTCTTTTTGCGATAACCATCCTCAAATGGTTCAACTTTTTTCTTGGTACTTTTACGTCAGATTTTTCGAGTCATCGTCTCTCGAGTTACGTATTTTTTTTTTTTTGGCATTGTAAAGATGATGACGGAATATGTCGTGTATTTTTTTTATGACAAAAATTCAAAAAAATGTTGTGTTTTTCAATAGATTTTGTGGGAGGATGCCCATAAAATAGTTTCAAAAATGGCATCAAATAATCATATTACAGGCGATACAGACACCTGTGAAAATTGACGAATTAAGATAATTTTTTTCGCCAGAATTTTTATACGATCAATCTCTAAAGGAAAACCTTTTTGCCCGAAAATAAAAAATCTAAAAATCGTGCGATTGAAAAAATAAAAATAAAAGTTGGGTGAGACACCTCTGAAAATAGAGCAATTGAGCTTATTTTTTAACAGAACTTGTTTTTCATCAATATCTAAAAAAAACATGTACGAAAGGGAGCAAGAAAGTTAAAATAAAACATAAAAAAAATTAAAACATCAATAAAAGTCAAGAGAGTCACCTCTAAATATTGAGCCGTATTGAGCTCATTTTTAAACAGATTTTTTTTCCTTTCATATCCAAAGAAAACACGAGCACGAGCAAGAAAATAAAAAAAATAAAACATTTTGCATCAGTCTAATGAACAATTAATAATTTTCAAACATGTTTACAGCACCGTTAGTAATGTTCTTATACTAGTGAAATATTCACATCTCCGTTTTGCAGCAAAATAAATTTTTGATCATACAAATTTTCGTTGAATATTCATTTTTTTATTAATAAATATATTTTAATTTTTATGTTAGAAATATCAGTCGTTTCAGTGAATACTACTTTTTATTATCGAATGATCGAATTTTTCAGTTTTCCACTGAAAATAGAAATTTCACTTTTTTCGGGGGGGTGTTCCGCTTTGCCCGGGTGTTCCTCTTTGCCCGGCCTTCCCCTACATAGATAATGAAATCTTCCTTTTTTCTGCACTCTTAAATAATGTAATATAAAAAATGATAAAACATGTATTCTTTTGTTTTTTAGGGACAATCTAAATAAAGGTGACGGTTTCTAACACCGTCACATTTTCAGATATTGGCTTTTTCATTGACAAAATTGCTCCCTTTTCCAAGCCCCCAAAACTGGAGTTTCAGAAATTGTCAGAAAACATGGTTATTCGTTTTTTTAGAGAAGAGTTCAAATGCCAATTATTACCTCTCTAATAGCTTCGGATTCCAACATATGAATACTGTCAAAAGTAAAAACATCCCCTTTTTGACCTCTTTAACCCGTCAACAGACGCACTATGAGACTTTTTCTAAAATTGAGAAATTTCGAAAATTTCAAATGGCATAAGCTTTTGAAATTTTTTCTATCTTCATCAAATTTATTCTTCTGCATGACAGAAGAGTTAAAAAAATCTTCTGAATTTTGTTTTTCAATTTTTTTAATTTTTATTTTTTTGATTTTTAGTGTCAATTATCGGTGTATTTATGGTTCTTTTTAAATAAAAATGTTTACTAGCCACAATTACTGTAATGAAATTATTTTCAAGTTCCTATTTATCAATTTAAGCACTTGAAGCTATACATGTGAGAAAATCTCTCATCGCGCGCCCAATGTTTAAAACGTACGTAGCGCGCCTGGTGACGAGTTAAGAGTAGCATTTTTCAAATACTTCCTTAACGGATTATATCTAGTAGTGCTCGGGAAAATTAAGGGATTTTGATGATTTTTTTTAGCCGTGTTAACATAATTTTATTAAAATACACTATACAGTATCAATTACTACATATTTTGAGGTACTTATATAAATATTTTTATTTAAAAAATTTCAATACTGGGGGAAATATGGCTGCTGTCCTAAAACATCTTTTTTTTTAACATCACTCGCGGTGAGCATAACATCTCTGGAACGGCTCATTTGAAATCCAAAAACCAAAAAGATTTCGTTAGTATAATACTATACGCTCTTCGTGAACGAAGGGTTTAGCGAAATTTTGATTTTTAAAAAAATATTATCGATTTTTCTGAAAAATTCAATTTTTGAGGTTCCAAAAATGAGGTTTTTTAACCCAAAAAATATAAATTTTGGTCCAAATGAAAATTTCTTCATTCACGAACAAGCCCATGATAATTAGAATGAAGCTCGTGAAAAATTCAACTCGATCGGTTAAATTGCTTTCGAGAAATCGTGCTCACCGCAACAGCACTTTTTAAAAAACATGATTCCGAGATAATCGCGTTCAAAGTCGTCGATCACTGCATTCGGAGACTCGCACTCTCAGGCAGCGCACGTAAATATATCCGTTCTAGTGCTCAGATCCTTATAATATTTTGGAAAAAACGTTCTTAAGATGATGTAGGTACTTGGAGAAAATGCAAAAAAAAAGTTTTCCATTTTTTCAATCCAAACAACTAGATATAACCGCTTAATGAGGATTCGCGTCATAAAAACAATACATAGTACTTGCACAATTTCACGTTCCGAAATTGAACGGTTAAAGCTGGGTATTGATATAACTATAGTCAGTCAGGACACTGAATTTTACATAGATAATGTTATAGAATCGAAGAGATAGCCAGGCATCCCATTTTCTTCGATAGACCCGTTAATAATTTTCAATCGATAAGTGTAACTGACAGAGACGTTACGAGTTCCCTTTAATTTATAATCGTCGTCTAGGCTTCGATAGAACCATCAGGCACTGATAGAGATAATTCGAGATTGACAAGAGCATCGTACCAGGTGCCATTAGCTCGGTCGTCAAGTGTCTGTAAGAAAGTACGTGTGATTCCACAACTCACAGCTAATCTACAAAAAGAAGTTACAAAATGTTGTAGAGAAAAGTTGAAATACTTTTTTTTCTTCGATTCACCATGACTGGGATATGAACAATTCACACTAAACGTACCACGATCAGTCAAGTGACTTTTTTAAACATTAGATTTCATAGGAGTGGGCAAAGTATCGGTTCGTTTAGTGTGAATAGGCGATTATGAAGGTAATGTACCAATTGAGAAACGTGGAGCGAGCAAGCGATCTTTGATGTAGCGCGAAAATATTTGTCGTTTTAGATGGAGTGGTGAGGTGCGCCTCTCCAAGTCTGCACAACGCACTGGATTGGCTTTGAGGACTACACCCCAAAACGAATAGAAATGACTAATGAGTTTTATCTTCTTAAGTTCAAGATCTATACGCCCTGTAAACCCTGAGAATAACTTTTGAAACAATTTGTACATAGAAGTAACGCGACAGTCAACCTATAAGAAGCTCATTGCTATAACAAATAGAATACAAACGAAGCGCATGTATACGGCAGAGATTCTTTTACTCCCTGTCTATACACTTCTCGTTTGAAAAGAAATTACGAGAGGCTGCGATGTTTCCCTCAAAGATTAACATACAATAGTATGTTAAACTGGTGTTCCCCTTATCCATGGCGCCTCGCACGTACACCTACGAAGAGAGACGCCTCTTTCTCTCGCAACTGTTCACTGATGGAGGTACTTAAAATATTATGGTAATTCGCAGCAAACTTCAACGATAATCTCCTTGACTCCGAACGAGCACAGATCTCATTTTACATTACACACTTTTTACCCGTCGTCCTCTCAACTCAACGATACTCACGTGATCTTTGAGCGATACATACATGATTTTATCCATTTTTTTCTTTTACTTAATCTTACCAAGACAAGAATATCCCTTGGCGCGAAAACCGTCGAAGCAGGAACATACGAAGCCAGTTTCAGTATCTTCACATATATGATCACATCCTCCACGCTCTTGATCGCAACGTTTTATCATCGGTTTCAGTAGTTCTGCAAAATTCAGTTTTTATTTATCGGTAATTACGGTACTTTGGATTAACGTGCCAATAGATTTATCAGTTTCATATGTTGAAACTACAGAACAGAATTTCATGTTCTTTCGCAATGAAGAGATTAACACCTAAAAAAAGTAGGGAAAAAAGGAAGCTGCTGGATGTAACGATAAAAGTGACATCGATTTGTGATAAAATATTTAATAGTAATTAGGCTTCTAATTGTAACTCTATTAAATATGGCCACTTGTTTCTAATAAAGAAAACTAACTCAGACACATAATGTTCACCTAATTGAGAACACAAAAATAGAAGACCACAGAGAATTTTACACACAATAGAATTTACATATACAAAACAAATTTAATCTTTATGCCCTCATTTCCATTCATGTAAATAAATATAATGCGTTACTCTACAATATTCAAATATTTTATGCGAAAGTACATATTTGTCATTCTTTACATAGAGCTAAAAATTTCTATTGATTATATGAAGCACTTGTGTTTAAACTTAAAAGGTAACTTATATTGTCAACCGTTAATAGACTCATGTCGAAAGTGCCACTGGTATAAATAATTGCTCGGTTTTAAATCGCATAATGAATTTTTACAGTTTACTTAATTCCGAAAATAGTTCATTCGGCTTGCAAAAAATCGTGAATGACCCTCGCCCGATATTTTGTGTTACTGTATATTAATAAATAAATAACTATCGTTATCATTTTTCATCTAGTGATTTTTTTTCTGTATTTGTCAGAATAACGATAATCACTTTTTATTCGAATAAGATTTTATCGTTTAGCAAAACCATTTAATTTTTGTGCACAGCAAAATGAAAAGAAAAATCCAAGTACTGAAATCATTACGAATAAATGTTTACTAGTTAGTTATTGAATTATGACACCTAATTACCATTAAATAAATAATTGTTTTATTTCATGAAAATAAATTACTGTACGAAGCATGTTGGATGCCAGATTCTTATTACTCTTCAGCAAATTGACAATCCAATCCACTGAGGGCCGTAAAAAGTTCGTTAAAACAAACGAAGGTCCGAAAGAGTCGACAAATTGTTCCCTCAGGATTTTTTGATAGCACAGGAGATTTCAAGAATTGACAATTCACGAGAAACAAACATTATTAGACGTAAACATGATTAAGCGGTTATCTCGCCCCAGCCAGAAGTGGATCAGGCCACCCGCACTACCACGGTGTGTATAACTGGTTTCTGTCAAGCACAGAGCCATTCTCGGGCTCTCTCACATCCTCAAAGTGTAGTGGTTTGATGTGATTGGACAAAGCAAGGGAAGAGCATACGTGTACCTTATATAAACACGATAAACGTACACGATGAAGGACAGCTTCGTTAATTGTCACTTTTTTTCACCCACTCCCATTTCAGTGGGTTTACACGCTGCGCATGTATATGGAAATCGATTTTTTCATCATGTACGAGAAAAAAAATTCATTGAGAGCTTGTGAAAAAATTAATGTCCATGAAAATGAATTTCATAAACTCGATTTACAGTCTCCCATCAGGAAATAATTATTAACGAGCAGCTTTAGGGACACGAATACTTTCGAAGCATTAAATTGCACGTTTAATGCTGCATAACGCTCCATACGAGCGTGCAATAAAAACACTAGGACCACTCCAATCGAATGTTAATGAAATGAGCTTACTACCGCATAATATCGAAATCAATAAAATTTTGAACATTATTTTATTATTATTTTTAGAGCCGAATTATATTCGCATATTTGATTTTTATAATAACTATCAAATTTGTCGTTATAGTCTAAAATGGGTGCATGCTTACTCACCTTTCTCATTCATGCATTCCGGAAGTTTACCGATCCACTTGCCGTCGCTGCAATATAGTTGTTTTACTTCCGTTTCCCTGATCGCGTAACCATTTTGACATTGGTAAACAGCGACAAGATATCGATTGTAGGGCGGAACAGGGTTCTTGCGTCTGTGGAAAATTCGGCGAGAATGTACAACGGCCTGTTAAGCCCTTTCCCCAGGATTTTACTGTTGAACGATTTGCTCCCACAGAAAAGGGCGTAATTCTCGTTGCATGTTATATCGGGTGAATAAGGTCACTGTGTGGTATAGATTGATATATATATATATATATATATATGTATCGTGAAGAAACGAACCTCTCGTACTTCGGTGGACGAGCGTGTTTAACCGTGGGTGCTTTAACGAGGTTCTTGCCCCGTGCCTTCATGAAACAGCTCAGATCTAATCTTGCCGCTGTGGTCTCGTTCAATCCGCTCTGTAACGTTATTACCGGTGCCTCCGACAGCGGACTCTCATTCAGCCTTAGATTACCATTTCGGTTCTTTCGTCTCTTATTGCCAGAGTTTCTCGGACGATTACTTCGGCGCTTCTCCTCCTGTTCGATGCGCTTCTTCTTTTGCCCTTTTTTTCGTGTACTTTTTGTTGTTGAATCGAGGAGTAACGACGGATCATCTCCAACGTAAAGGTCTAGACGCAAATCACGTTGGTCTGAAATGAAAACAGACAAATCGGGGAAATAAAAAAAAATTATTGTTGGGCCGATCTAAAATGTGTGCGATATAACGATACTACTGAGGCGAAAAAACTTCGTATACGTAGTCATTTAGCGGTGCGACTCAGAAGCTCACGCTTTTTTTGTTACAACGCACCAATAACGATTAAGGCGATCTATTAGTCATTCAGTCGATAAAAATCCTGCTACACATTTTCCTCCGACACAGTTGATTTTTCGCGGAAAATAAAAGTTACACGTTGTTTTTCTTTCATGAGAGAACAAGTGTAACCTTTCGTTTTTTTTTTAATATCCAGCGTCTCCGAAAAAATTGCAAATCTGCTTTTCAGCTATTTCAGCTAGTTCAGATTTTTGGAAAATGGCGAGTATTAACTCCTTCGTAATTCGCTGACGGAGAGACTAACACTTTTTTTACTCCAAAAATGTCATTTACGGCAAGGAAATACCTGTTCGAAAATTTCAGCTAACTCTCTCGCATTCATGGCGACTTAGTCGGTATCGCACATTTCCTTAACGGCACGTATCAAGAAAGAACTATCAGTGAAGTAGGTAAAAATAGCATGACTATCAACTAGTGTATTTGATTAACCTTAATTACTTTATTAATAAATTAATTTTTATCGATAAAAGAATATTCATTTAAGGGGCCAGTCCACTTTGAAAATTTCAAAAAATCGATTTTTTTTACTGTTTTCGAAAGTACATACATTCAGAAATATTGTGTCAAAATTTAATGAAAATCCGAGCTCTCTAAGTATTTTTTTTTTACCTGAACGTCAGGACCTGATAACTGAGCGTATAAACTTCAAACGCGTTTTTCTCGAAACAACGTTTTCAAAATCTAGCTCCATCGTATCTCTAAAACTAATAAACCGATTCTCTTGAAATTTGAATCACATATTGTAAACATGATTCGCAACAAGATGACCCTCGATGGTTTTAAAATTTTGATTTTTACTCTTTTTTTTGTGAAGAACTGCGAAAAAAACGCGTTCTTTTTACTTTTTTCGTTTTTCATCTGCCATTTTTTTATTTTTTGATAAAACTTTATATCCGAGGGTCATTTTGTAGCTGGTGTCATACTGAATCTAATGGACTTTGATTTTTTTGTTACAGACAAGCCGTTGCCGAGTTGTGATGGAGCTACCTAGCCCACCTATTTTTGAGGCGTTACGTTAAACTATAGTTTTTGTACTTAAAAATGAATTAAATATTTTTTTAAATGTATTTCAAGACTTTATTTATCAAGCCCAATGACTTTTATATTCATATCTTTTATAAAATCCTCAAAAAAAAAATCGCGAAAATAGTCTTTTTTTCGTGGCTCCAAAGTGGACTGGCCCCTTAATCTAATTGGTCCCTGTAATGTAGCCGAAAATATTGCAGGGCTTGATAAATGTTCACTGTAAATGCGGTGTATAGGAACACTAGATTAATTTCCGTATAAAGCTTCGCTATGATCATGAGGCACGGGTTTTACTGTTCATCTCGTGCATCGTATACATAGCACGATCCCGTTGTGAACTGGAAACAAAGTTCTAAAAGCCCTCAAATTGCAACATGCCAGGGAGCATGAGGATATAACACGAAAATTGTGTACAAGTGCAAGGCAGCTTTGGGAGATAGTAAATTTCATGCTAAAGTCTATATAAACATTGTCTATATTACACTGCAGAAGATATATAAAGTATGCAGTGTCGTTTGCGATCCACCAGTTATTCACTATTCCCAACACTAATTGGCATATATGTATGAAACCCATTGGTTAAACGATAAACGAAGAGGGATCCATTGCAGATTAATCGTAAACTGAATACTCATTCGTCCAGAATGGCTCAATCAAAATTTTATTAGCCAAGTGGGTTATACCGTCCAAATTTGTCCTGAAAAGACGAAAAATCGCGATTAGAAAAAGAACCTTTACTCATGTTTATATAAAGATGGAACATTGAATTTTCTCATTCGAGGATTTTTACTCAATGCCTTTGGAATGTATGATGAACCGTTAATTTTATTAAATTCCTTTCTCATAACAGTCTTTTTTAACCGTCAACATTTATAAACTCCAGAATAAGTCCTGAAAAAAAAAAAATTCGCAAGTAAATTGCACTATAAACTTTTTCTCCTTTTCTCAATAATCTCAAGATTTCTTCCTTTGGATGTAAAGGAAAAAATCAAAAGCCACTAACGGGTGATTGCAAGGTCGTGTCGTTATCGATGAACCATTCTTTGCATTTTTGCCATATACCCAACGGATCTGCTGTTTGCTTGAGCAAAGAGCCTTTATACACGACGTTGCGATGCGCAAACACATTTTGCACCCGGTATTATAGCATACCATCAAATAAATATCATATGTAGATGTATGTATACATATATATTCTCTATAAAATACAGTATAACAGTGTGCTATAAGGAAGCGCGATGAACGTGAACGATAGCCAGAGCTCACGAAGGGTCAAAGTGGCCAACGGCGTGTGCAGCATTGAGCCGATTTTTTTCCTCTGTCAACGACATACACATTGGTGTGAATTTGGACCATTTTATTTTCCAACTTAGCAAACTAGCCACTGAATACAAGAAATGTTTTATTCATTCATCTATATATCAATTAGAATTATAATATATAAAGCAAACATCATTTATTTCAAATGTCCATTCCTGGTGTACCTACTCGAATTTCAATTAAAAAACCGAACACCTGTTATGCTGAAATTCCATTCGTTTGGTTTCCTGATTGATTCACTCTTATTCGAGATGAAACTGAAACATTTTCATCCCGTAAAACCCATTGGAAGAGATTGATCAATATTTGCGAAATGACTTGAATCCACTAATGAAATTCGCGTGGTTTTTAGTCACGAATTCCAACCCCGTTCGAACAGTTTTTCTTAACAAAAAAAGCAGACTTTGTGAATTCGAATGGCACGAAACGCACTCAAACAGAAAATTAATTCAATTCCTCCAGCTTGTTACTTGCTCTTCATTTTATTAGGACCATAAAAATGTATTTACACCAAATCCATACTTACGCAAGTATCTGCAGATGAAAACATCACCAGAGACGCTGAGAAGACGAAAGGCAGTTCAAATTCACACCAACTGTCTTATATGTATGTAAAGTATATAGCCAAACATATGTATGTAACTGCTTATATATAACAGCCGGTCCCACCAGAGCGATTCGTTCTCAAGATCAAGGTGAGAAGATGATTCACGACCCGCCGAGTGTATCGAATCGCGACCAGCCACCCTTCCTAGACGATATATCCTATATGTTTCGATTTCCGACCTATCGCAATGTAAGCATCTATGTCTACGATATTTAAAAAAAAAAAAAAAAAAAAAAAATAACGATGAACGTTATATACCGTCTTCCTTCTTCCTCAACTCTCTCTCTGCATATATACACATGAATGCACATATATACTGATACATCTTTAATATACCTTTATCTCGGCTGTGGTATGTTGCAGTGATGACGCCAGGACAATGACTTCGATAACGGACTCAACGATCCGTGGCTTATCGATGCTACGAATCGCGGTCTTGACTCGCATGAACAAACGGAATGTGCGCTTTGACCGGTCACTACAGAGAAAACTCTATATACATCTGGTGTGTCAATGCTCAAGTAAAGGGAGAAGACTCTGTATATTATGGTGATACAAATAAAATCGACAATGTTTTCGATATTGCAGCAAAAGATGAAACGTAAAGAAATAATTACATAAAGAGGTAGTATGTTTTCAAAAATTTGCCTCAAATCCAAGTGGAAAATTATTATGGTTTTGCTGAAAACCCTAACTGTGATGATATGGTACCCGGAAACCGAGAACTGTGGTATTATATTTATTTTTTATGTAATTTTTTTTTTCGTATCTTTCACGAAAAAATAATTCTGACCAATTTTGAATTCTTTTAAAAAAATTAAAAGGTCGTGCAAATCATTTTTACAATATTTTTTTTTGTTTTATTGGATGTTATCTTTTAATTAAAACATAAAACAAACATAAAAAAACAATAAAACAAACAGTGTATATATCGATATATTCACTATGGGTTGCAAAACAATTATTCTCAAATACGGCATAAATATATTTAAAAATGTCTGCCTGCAAGCATGGAAAATATCTTCCCTATGAAAAGAGAAATTGTTATTCAGTTGTATCTTCGAACTATTAGGTTTTAAATTTAATTCCCGCTATTTTTCAATGAAATAAAAAAATATTTATAGCTTACGGTACATTCTATTTTATTCGAAGTGTTGTCCTTCAGAAGCTACGATCTTTTCCCATCTTTCACACAACAAATGGATTCCACGCCAATAGAAATCTTTGCTTTTTGAGGCTATCCATTCATCGATCCATTTTTTGATATTTTCAAAAGATTTGAAATGCTGTGATGACAAATCATTCTGAATCGCTAGAAACAAATGATAATCAGACGGTGCTATGTCCGGTAAATACAACGGGTGAGGTAAGACTTCCCAGTTCATGTCCTTTATATACTTTTTTACGGTTTCTGCTACATGTGGCCGAGCATTGTCATGGAACAAAATTAGTTTGTTATGACGTTTGGCGTACTCAGGCCGCTTTTTTCTCATTTCCTGGTTTAGTTTCATTAATTGTTATTTATAGCGAACAGCTATGATTGCTTCACCCGGTTTCAGCAACTCGTGGTACATCATACCTTCTTGATCCCACCAAACACACAGTATCCCCTTTTGAGCATGAATATTGCGTTTTGGCGTTGATGGACCTGGTTCACTTAGCAGTACCCATGCTTTTACGTTTGGGATTTTCATAATAAACCTATTTCTCATCGCCCGTCACGATTCGATGTAAAAATCACTTCATTTCGCATCGTTCAAGCAGCAATTCATAAATCATTTTTCGCTTTTCGAGTTGTCTCTCGTTTAATTGATGTGGTAACCAATTTCCCGCTATTTGAACCAGTCCAAGATTATGTAAACCTTTGCTGTCAGCCATTTCAGTAACGTTTAACGTATCAGATAATTCTTTAAGGGTCTGACATCAACCTTCATTGGACCTCATCAACCTCCAGGACGTTCTTTGTCTTTAAGGTCAAAATCGTCACTTTTGAATCGTCTAAACCAATCTCTGCACGTTGTCTCAGCTAGAGCATATTCACCACAAGCTTCTTGAAGCAAACGATGACTTTCAGCCGCATTTTTTCTTGAATTAAAGCAAAAAAGCAAAGCTTCCCGCATATGCTCTTTCATTGGTTCAAAACCTGACATTTTCGATATTATAAAAAAAGTAGTGTGTACAATTCACTCTCGAATACCGAATATTTACAGGTTATGTCAAATACTTCAACACAGTATAGTTTTAGTGTTATTTCTATGAAAATAATACTAGTTACCCCATCTTATATAAAACAGCGAGAATCAAATTTAAAACCCAATAATATTGTTAACTTTTACATATATTTGTGCCGTATACTAGAAAAATAACAGTTGAATTATTCTCTTTATCTGAATTTATGAATATCATATTTTTTTATTAAAAAATTAGCAATATTTCGAAAAATTGCGTAACTTTTTCGAAGATTTCAAATTTCTGAGAAACCACTTTATGTATAAAATATAATACTATATTTTATTATAATTTATTATAATATAAAATAAAATAAAATAAAATTTTTTTAATAATACTACTTTTGCTTTGAAGGAAAAAAAATCGGTTCGTAGTTCAAGTCGTATTAATGTCATGATTTTTAGCCAAAATTAGGAAAAAATGGCTTAAGGTTTCTTTAAAAATTTTTTTACGCGTATAAATCTTAACAGAATTACTCTTTACCGCATATTAACCCTCAGTTGTCACAACTTCAGAATTTTCCATACATCTATTCCACGGATATGGCATACCGAGCACTTTTCAAATGCTCATATCTTAAAGCTCTTAGAGTCATTCCAATCCAATTCAATTCAGAAAAACTCTTTCAGTGTAGAAGTTGTCGTAGGGATGTCTAAGTCCCTCCGCCCCTTTTAGATCTAGGAATTCCTAAAATTCGGCCCGGATGTGCCATACCCATAGTGACAACTAAGGATTAACATTTTTTACTGCAACTCTGAAAAAAAATCGATTTTAATATGCATACACATATACCATTAGGGTACATTTCTAAACTTTTTTCTTGTCACAAGAATGTGACTGGGCGTTTTCAATAGAATTTTTCGTGCCGATCATTAATCCGGTCGCTAACCTTGTCCAACGCGTCAACGTGTTGAGATAATTTTTTTCTCAAACATCAAGTAAGTTGCTGTCAATGAGCATTAAAAAGAAAACAATAAAATAATAAATAGAAAATTGAAAAATCAGTTGGCTGTCGATTTGGAATGAAATGCCCCATATGTATACATGCAAAATTTATTGTCTATAGAACTGTCGGTTGCTAATACTTATAGTTGGTATGCTCGAAGTAGGCCAAATACACTGACAGAACTACCAACGTTATATGTCGAATTTCACACTTCTGTAAAAACGCTGAGTTCAGGGAGTGCGAAAAAAATGATATGAGAAAGAAGCTGCTAAAAGCCGCAAATATCATAAAATAAATGAAATCTCCGTAGTACGTATAGCTTCGAAATTGATTTTTTTTTTTTTTAAGGTATATACTGTACTGCATACTAGTCAAATCAGTGCTAAATTTTCACAATAGTTTTATGCCAAGCTTAATACACTAATTGAACGTAGTGTTAGTGGATTTATATCGCAGCATGTCTTATTAGCGTAGAAAAATATTGAAAACGATAGACTTGCGAAACCATCAACTGATAAATGCAAATTTCCATGATGGCACATTTTCATCGGAATTCGTCAAAGAATAATCCGTAATTTTTGACCGATTGCAATGCACCACGTCTTATTTTGTTCCTCAAGAGATCCTTTACGAATTCACCACGTAGATTTCTTCTAAGCTTAATTGTTCGACTCTTGCAGCCAATTGTTTATTTAGCAAAAAAAAATATTTCACAAACAAATTGCTATAATTTCCAAACAAATAAACTTCGAAAAAATGTACATGGTGAATTGGTAGAGAATTTCTTGAGGAACAAAATAAGACGTGGTGCATTAAAATCAATTAAAAAATACAGATTATTCTTTGAAAAGTCCCAATGAAAATGGGTCATAATGAAAATTGGTCACTGTCAGTTAATGGTTTCGAAAATGTAGCGTTATTAATATATTTCTAGACAAATTAGACATATTACATTACAAATTCATCTTCACTATGTATAATTAGTGCATTAAACTTCGTATAAAAACATTGTAAAGTTTTAGCACTCACTTGACTAGCATGCAGTACAGTATTTACCTTAATAGAGAAAAATATCGCTGCCAGGATTATATTTGTCAATGCGTGACAGATTATTTAAAATATCAATTTGGAGTTTTAAAAGTATGGTTAAAACATGATCCGTGCTGTATACAGATTCGTGGTAGTTATCACGTCTTTGTTTTTTTTTCAAACAAGAATTTACTTTGTCTCGATAAAAGTTTCACGGCCATTATTGTTACAAAAGTTTATAGCTTCCGGATGGATGCCGAATAGAGTTTCAGCGCATTGCCGACGTTTCGTAAAAGTTACAGTTTGGATCATCAAGGCTGAGAGCCCCGATACGCTGAACATCAACAATACGCTGAAACTCTACACGGCATTCATCCGGAAGCCATAAACTTTTAACACATCAATTATATCCAAAGTAAATAAATTTGATTAAATAATAATGAAATATTTCTGAAATACCAAGAGTGCAATTGTCATCGATGTCTGATATTCCGTGATATTTGGAATTCCTATATCAATGTATAATATTTATATGGTCTACTATATACACAGTAAGGGAATGCGAATGAGGATCGTTTCGAAGTTATTGATATAGATTCGTCAGGATCATCTCTGGTTCAAGGGAAACTGAGAGAAAGGCCGATACATGCAGTTTCAGAATTTCGATGATCGTACTAGTTTCGTGTTCGGAGATTCTCGAGAGTCTTCTTCGATCTTGGTTCACTTGGACTTTCCATGGTGGCACGGTATATCGTACTATATATACAATATACAGATATGTGTGTCTGACAGGTTTGCATTGCTCGCACTACTCAGTCCTGTATATAAGCGGAGGATTGCGAAGCTTGCATCAATCGCCATCTAAATCAACTATCCGTCGAGCGACTACCTGATTAAATCGCGACCGAAAATTCATTAAGCTTGCGTTGGATCTTATAAATGGACGGATTGTATCATTGCACCTATTTTACTCTCCTGCTGTTTGAAACAACAATTATTTTCCTCTACTCCTTTTACTATTTACTTTTTCCATTCGGATCTATATTTTTTGCATACATGCAAACCGCTGCTTATGTAAAAGCTTCAGTTAATAATCGAGTGTCGATAAACTTTTCGACTCAAAATTTAATCGTGTACTTTAGGTCACAAGGACGAGCATTGATCGTAGGACACCCTGTATATTACACTAAGGACATCAGTTTTGTGATTGGAATGTAAGTAGACAATTTCATAGATTTTTTTGCATTACACATGAAGCACAAATAGAGGTTAAAGTGTCAAAAAGAACGTGCTTTGAGGCGTTTTTAAGCATTTAAAGCGTATGAACCTGATGTTTGGTATATTCTAGAACCTTTTATCAGGGCTTAAACGAAAATATAAACCTCTACTATTATTATCGAATAAAATGCAAATTTTCATGGAGATAAAAAAAAATCTCTTGTACAATGTAGGATATTTTATTTTATTTTCATGAAAATTTGCAGTTTGCTCAATAATAATCTCAAAAACTTCGAATATGCTACTCTCCACGCTTCACTGTTTTTTCCCAGAATTTCGAATATTTTCAATATTATTTCAGTGAAAACTTAGAACCGGACTAATGAGCTTTCTTTTGGATTGCTTAACCTTCATTCTATTTATCAATACTGAGGCGTTATTAGCACAAATATGAAAGTTACAGCCGTGCGTAGTTTATTTTATATGCTACTCCATACATCGACTAGGAAATTACAACACTTTGATCAAATTTTTCAAATTTCTCGTTTCTCGTTCTCAAATTCTCGTTTGAAGTGAAACATTCATCGTATCGTGTTTGCTGTAAAAATGTAATTAAAAAATTGCGACCCGTGGCAAATAAAATTTTCAACGTTTCACTTCAAGTGATCATTGTAACAGAACTAAAGTCAGAAGGTCCAAGAATGGAGTGAAAACTGTTGTAATTTGTAGCGGAAACATTGATCATTGCACTGCTTCATTTTCAATTTCACATCAGGTATTCGATTTCATCGGTATTCTTTTGATCAATTAAGTTTCTACAACTGTTGCAATGCGGCCAAAACGGTGAAACAACAAACCGAATCATTTATATCTATGTACGAACTATGTTTGAAATTTAGTGCCCCTTACATACGGGTACGGTTAATGAATTAAAACCTTTTGTTTTGTTCTGGTTATGACATTTCGCAACTTTGATTGATGAAACAGAAATAAAGTGATTGAAGATGTAAAAACAGTATGAAAAAAACGGATGTAAAAAAAACCACAAAGCTCTATTTCCGTTTTTATAATATACCGGTAAAACCCAATTTCAGGATAAACTGATTTTTTTTCTAGGCTGAACATATTAAGGCCTTACATACGTCCAGAATTTTCAAAAAATTGATTTTTTTTTACAGATTATTATTCTCTATAGTTTTAGCCGTATTTCTGTGTAAGTCGATTGTACAAATTCCCCATAGATCGAAAGTTATTATAGAAAATGTGACTGCCCAATGAGAGTCTGATACGCGCAGGTAGATGTCTCAAGCGAAACGCACTTGAAACTTTAAATGCATTTTTCTCAAAACTACTTTTTCTGGCACGGTCTGCATGATAACTCATACAGTTTTTAATATTGTTTGATACTTTTTTTTTTAAATATTCGAAATTGTTTTCTCTATAGTCTGTCGAGTCGGATTTTTGATGTTGTGATTAAAAAATTTTATAAACATAATTAAATTGTGACATTTATGACACAAAATGCACACTTTTTTTTAAACTGCCGTAAATTGCCAAAATTTTTCGAATTTCAAAAATCCGGCTCGACAGACTATAACTACAACTTTATTTTACAAGAATTTTTTTACGTTTTGCAGATCCATCAGCATTTCAAGAAGAAATGATGCAGACCGTGGAGCAACTTTTTTTTCATAGTGCTTCGGGAAACGTGATTTTTTATGTTGTAATTTTTGAAAAAAAAAATGAAATAAATTTTTTTATAAAGTTTAAATACTAATAAACAATGTGTAAAAATTATTTTTATTAATTTCTATTGCTATCTCTTCTAAAAACAGTTTTTCTTTTAGCGCGTTTTAGGCGCTGTTGGACGTATGTAATGCGTTAATTTCCCAAAAGCCGCAAAAATTATACAGGAAAAACTCATTGGTCCTAAAATCAAGTTCGGCATCGAGTAGCATCTGCTGTATTTATAGAAATGCGTCGAGTCTTGAACTTTCAAAATTTATTTTTAATTATGGGTACCACCGTCACGTCACGTTTGGCCACGTCTCTTGATATACTTTGTATTTTGAAAATAAATTATTAAGCCATGGCTACAAATTACGAAAGTTTATTTTTTTTTATAGAGACAAATTATATTAAATGTTTATTATCTTACTTGGTTGATTTTCATATCAAAGCACGTATAATATCAGTTCAATGCTATAACCAGTAAAAATTATTAGTTTGCTATTGTCAGTATATAATCGATAAAAAACAGGATAGGGTTCCAAATGTTACCATACCTTCCTCTATATACAGTGGCGTGCAAAAGTTTCGGGCCACCCTATTTTTTCCAGTTAATTGATAAAATATTTTATTTCTCCACTGGTTCATTGTTCAAAATATTCAAAAGAGTTAGAATGAGGGTAACAACGTCGTATATTATATTTAATTATGGCGTATTTTTCGTGTACTACGTGGAATGACTTTGGTCGGTGTGCAAAAGTATCGGGCCACCATATCGCTGCGGCTTCGTACGCACGGTTTGTTTACATTTCTTTCCTCATTAGTTTCAAAACATGTCCTACAATGAAAAATCAGTCTCCTTTCTGCCACAATGCCGAAACACACGAATATTCAACTTCGTGAAATCGTGTTAAAACTTTCGTCAGAAGGAAAAAGTTCTCGTGATGTTGCGGATACTGTATCTATTGGCAAAAGTACCGTTAATCGTATTATTACTAAATATAAATTAACAAACTCACTGTGTGACAAAAATCGGAGCGGTAGACCGCGAAAAACTTTGAATCGCATCGACAAAATTATAAAAAGGAAGTGCATTGTAGATCCACGAAAAAGTGCTGCAGATGTTTCCCGGGAATTGTGAAGTGAAAATCTAGCTGATGTTAGTCGGAGTACGGTATCTCGACGTCTCAAAGCTGCGGGGCTGATTGGACGTGTTGGTGTAAAAAAACCATTGATTAGCAAAAAGAATAAGAAGGCTAGATTAGACTTTGCGAAAAAATATCAGCGCTGGACGGTATCGGATTGGCGGAAAGTACTTTTTTCCGATGAATTAAAATTTCAATTATTCGGAAGTGATGGTCGGAAGTACGTAAGACGTCCAGCAGGTACCAGATATAATGTAAGGTACCAAATTCTACCGTAAAACACGGTGGCGGAAACATTAAAGTTTGGGGAGCATTTTCTGATGATGGCGTTGGTCCGCTGGTGGAAATTCATGGCAATATAGACGCTGCAATATACAAGGGCATACTACAAGATCATATGCTCCCATTTGCAATGAAAAATTTGCCGCGTGGTTGGGTTTTTCAACACGATAATGATCCGAAACATGCTTCGCGTCTTGTTAAAAATTTTCTTCAAAGCCGGAAAGTCCGCCTTCTCGACTGGCCATCGTAGTCACCGGATTTAAATCCTATTGAACACCTGTAACAAGACCTCAAGCATCGTGTTGGAACGAGAAATTACTCCAACAAAACGGAATTGTGGAACTATTTGCGAAGTGAATGGGAAAAATTGTCACAAGAACGAATCAAACAACTAATTGGGTCTATGCCTCTGTTATTTTTTGTTATTTTCTTCATAACTTATATTTTCTGTTATTTTTTTCATACCCACAAGTACGCGGCCCAGTACTTTTGCACAGCCAGTCATAAAAAATTGTTGAACAATTAATGATTTAAGATCGATATCAATGTATACAACCTATTGTTTCCAAATATAAGTAATTACGTGTTTTCATTACTCGTTTGTTTTTCTCCCACCACCATATTTCTGTTCAATGTGCATAAAAAATAGGGTGGCCCGAAACTTTTGCTCGCCACTGTATATTCTCTGTATACTTTTTATACGTTCGATAAACTGAAATCCGCATTCTATCAAATTATTGAATATCTTTCGTACGTTGTTAGCAATTTCCGTGGCTAGAGTGAGCGTAAATTGCGAGAATTGTCAGTATCTACGATAACTGAGTCGGTCTCGGCTCTCATTTCGTTCTGTTTATTCCAGCATCCCGCTGAAATGCGACAAAGTAAAGAGAGGAATCGTGCCCCAGCGGCGTTCTTTTTCAGTTCAGACGATCGAGGATTTACGCACTTATACTATTATTGTACTCTCGTGGAATGTTAACCCTCACCCCCATTTCTCTTCGTGTACTCCATTCGCCGCACGAATGTCCAAGAAATCGTGAAATGCTCGCGCTCTTGATAAATTTATGTCCGGGCACTCACCGCAAAGCTTTTCTCACGGAAGTAAAGCTGTACAAAAGGGAGGCACACGCTCGTATAAATTATTTACCCCGAATGAGCCGGTAAAAATAACAAAACATTTTCCTCTGCGACGAGAATTCGAAATGTTATCGTATCGCGAGGTTGGAGCAAGTTCATGTGCTTTTAAAGATATGAGTAAGTTGTTATTGGAAAAAGATTGCAAAATTCATGTGGACGAAAAAAAAACTATTTTTATTCCATAACAATAATATTGGTTTCCTAAAAAATGTAAAGACTTGCTGTGTTTGAAAAAAAAAGTTAAAATATTCAACGATCTATTCCAGTGTTAAAAAAGAGTAAAGAAAAATAGATAAAATTTGGTAACTATTGGAGCAATTGGATAAAGATTTTTTATAATTTAAAGCATGTATTGTGAGAAAAGTGGTTCAGTGTCGTGAAAATGCCACCTTTAAAGAAAATGTCAAAATCAAATTAAAAAAAAATTATTTAAAATGGTAATGAAGGTACCAGATAGCTTTGCCAACATCAGCTAACAAAAAATGAAGTGGGATATTGGAAAACATATTGATATCTCTCTAGTATCCTGGCAGATTTTAAAATTGTCGACATTTGGCAATGTTTAATGAAGTTTAACAATAAATAACTTTGGGTTTTTGTAACCAATCACCCCCGTGATTGTTACGTCCACGGCCCAGGGCCTTCCCCTCTTAGCCTCTCCACTCTTTCCAACTATTCCTCTACACTTCTCTCCATTCTCCCACACGTGCGGCTGCAGCCGACTTATTTCCGCACTATATCGCATTTACCGAGGGCAAAGGGAAACTGCAATAAACCTTGCCGATATAGCCGGTCCCCGACTAATCTCCACGGGTGGCAATGCGAGCACGCTCAAGTACGGCCACCAGAGGCGCTCAGGCAGGCACCTCCTCAGCTGTAATGCAATGAGCCAGCCAGTGCACGACTAGAGAGCCACCATCCGCACGATGAGAACCGTCCAAGGGAGGCCACCAAGCCGTACACCTACCGCTCATGCATCACAGAGAGGTGTTTGGCCATGGATTTATGAAGGTGGAATTCGAACCACCCGGGATTGTAGCAGAAACACTTGAAAAAATTTTCAAATTTTCATTGGTGTTTTGGCCGGGATTCGAACCCGGGACCCGCGGCGTGCGAGTCCGAGCCCTTATCCACCGGGCCAACCGCTCTCCCCTAAGTTTAACAATAAATAGCGATTATCAATGCAGAATTTCTTAGTACCCACTGGACAGGGCTACCCCTTTTCCCCTTAAAAAATCGTACGATACAGGATAGATAATTGTATATAGAACGACCACATGAAATTGCAAGCAAATCCCTCCGGTGGTTTTCCAGATTTTCCTGATTCCCGTTTGCAAAATGTAGGTTCGAGGAAAACGTTTTCTTAGAGTCAACAATAATCCTAGTTGAAAAAACGATCGAACCATGCTACTTGAGCGGAATGCATTTGTTATTTATATTATCGGAACTTGACACGTTCACTAGGCATTATTGACTTTTTGAAAAAGGTCGAAATCCATAATTGATTTTTTCAAACCTAATGTGTCCCCTTATCTTGAAATCCTTTTTCACACATTATACAGATTATTGTATAGGAATAAATTTGGGGTATTTCGCTGATTCGCTCGTGAGCTCTGACAACTAATAAATATTTGATGGATCACCCGTTGGTTTGATCCGTGTGATCAGCGATCTTTGCTCACCATCTACATGCATCGCTCTCGCTCTGTACATGCGCGTCGCTCGTATCATGAGAGTGAATCTTGCATCATACATATCAGTCTCGTAATTGAACTCTCGCGGCTCACCCGAAAGGGGATCGATCGCGAGCAATGCACGCGTGCACGCGTGTCTGTCCCGGAACGAGGCGAACTCGGAGATGCGTTTATACATCATCCAAGTAAATGTCACTCGAATAAACCAGATGTGTACTCATAATCCATTGTACATACGATTCGCCAGTCGTCATTCTCGCCTTATCGCGATCGTAATAAATCGAATGACATTTGCGTTCAAACTTTCGCTCCGCAAAGTCCGATGTCACGCAATTCATATTCAGAAAGTATGCATGAGAGACAAAAATTTTGATGTTAATGTATCGTTTCGAATGGAATTAAAAATGTTTAGCCAACAATATTTTTAAGATTTATGAATTGAATTTGAAATATTCTCAGTTACATTATTCATATTTTTTAAAACAACCTTACCAACAATCCGAAACGCTCTCAAATCGAATAAACTTCCTTTAGGGTTGGTTTTATTTGAAAAATCGCATTGAAACTCATTTCAAAAAATCTTTTAAAACGATACGATGAAAAATGATAATCACTTTGCGAAATGATATTTTGTATCGGGCTTTATTTCTATTAGTAACTGAATTTCGTGAATACGGATTCAAAGAAAACAAAAATACGTGAAAAGATTTAACTCCCGCCAAATGAATATTAATAAGATTACAATGTCAAAAATTCTTCTATAGATTTTTTTCGTTTAGTCAAATTCGTATAATTTACTTTATTAAATGGTTGTTAAAAGCATGCAAGAAAAATTAATACTATAAAAATTCCTGCGAGGTCATTTTTTCGATGTTTTTTTTCCATGCATTAAATTGATGTCACTTATTCTTTGCTCCGTGAATACGGAACTAGTGATCGATCGGGGTAACTCAAAAAAAAAATATATAAGGAAATCCGTTCCAAAAACCGTGTATCAATGGACCCATTACACATATCTGATCCTGTTTCATGTTTTGTCTGATTTTGTCGTCCCTAAAATCGATCTCTCCCGTCAGATATACACAGTACTGATCGACCAATGAAATGGCGTACGCAAATTGCGAGTGTCTCTCGACTCAACCCTTTGCCTCGGGTGGATGAAATAAACGAGAACCTTGTCTCTTGACCCCATCGACGATCGGCGATACACGACCCCGGCACGTCTCATGATACGGTCGTAAAATTCTTTCAACTTTTTTATTACTTGTTTATCTTTATTCATTGCAGCATTTCTTTGGATGCATACATGCATGTATATAAAAATAAATAAAAATTACCGGAAAAACGAGGTTCACGAGAACACGATTTTATTTGTCCTCTATCAATTTTGAATATTTTACAAACTTTAAATTCAGTTGCCAAGAAATGAATAATTATTTTCTGTATTTTTAATGTTGATGTTAATTCGATTTTTACTGCTAATCGGGTTTGTCATTGTTCCCCCCTCTAACTGCTTGGATTTGCACGGCGATATGTCGGAAACTTTAAGTACTGCAATAAAATTGACTAGTACAGTTCCACTCAGTTTTTGACGTACTTTCAGGAGGAAAAAATAGACCAAGTCTCGAATCAATTTTTTTACATTTTTTGATTGACGTTTCTTGAAAGAAATATTTTTTTATCAATAGCTTACTTTCATTTTCATCAGCTACGATGTGGAATGGAAATAGTTTAAAATGCAAGTTCAGATTTATTAAAAAAAAGTAAAGCCATTTCGGGATTTTGATGTAAATTTAAAAACTTTTAGAATCCATTACTTGTACATAAAAAGTCGCACCACTCTGAACCTGGTCTCATCATTTTTGTGAATTCACCAAATTCTTGAAAAAAAAAAATAAAAAGGAAACAAAAATCAGAAGGGGGTATGTTTGAGATACTTGATTTTTTTAACAAAAAAGTGAAAAAATACAATAGAAGTAAATTTTATAGACTCCATCTATATTTTTTTCTAAAACTACGTAAAAAGCTGTTGAAAATTGCAAATGGTTATTTTTGTTATAAGACTCATAGTTCCCGAGTTATCGCGGCCTGAATTCAGAGGAGTAGAGCCTCATGTCAAATATTTAACTAGCTGTGAATAATTAATAAAATGGATAAATTGAAAAATCCAAAAATACGTATCCGTTTATTTCTTGTATAGAAAAACATAAAAAATTTGCACGAATCCAAAGGGATCAGGGTTTTAGAATGTAAAAGTGGCGTAAAATGTCTCACACATATGCATATCTTTTTTCCGTACTGCATTCAATCATTTGTACTTCAAATGTATAAGAGCATTTGAGTAAATATAATGTCACACTCATGCAATTAGTTCCGCATTTATGCCTGAAATTCTTACCAATAAATACTAAACTATATTATTCAATTGCCGTATATAGCATTTCTAGCATAAAAATTCATTAATTTAATTTTAAAAGGCCATATTGTTGTCTACAATGCTATTTTCAAAGGTAATTTTTAGGATAGAATAACTTTAAGGCGAGCACTTTAGGAGACCGAAGAGTAGATGAATTTTTGGATTTTTTTTTGTGAAAAATAAACGGAAATTTCCGCAACTCTGACAATAATATATTCAGATTTTCATACATCTCTGGTAATTTTTTAAAGTTATTTCGTTCATTAATTAAGGTGTAATCCGCTGTGTCCCTTGGTGTGTCCTCATCGTCGTTGTCGATTTGCGAGAATTGTGCAGCTCGCAATTCGCATCTGAAATAGTCCAACAAATTTTTATACATTCTTGAGATGTTTTTAAGAACATGAACCTAAATTTTGGAAAAAAAATCAAGAATTGAATGTTGGAACGTGTTTGAAAAAAATAATCGATTTTTAGCATTTTTTCCCTCGGCATTTTGCAATAATAAATATGTTTTAAACAATCTAATCTTTCCAACTTTAGGTTCACGTTTGAATAAATTATATTATGTAACCGTGTTCCAAATTTGAAAATGATCCATCAATTAGTTTTTGAGTTATGATTCCCGCAAATTGAAAAAATGTCGTTTCGAGAAAAACACGTTTAAAGTTTGAGCGTGCTTGGGAGTCGAGCGGAGAATCTTTATCATTTATATACATACCGTTAGAAGGAATCCGAATATCGTTTTGAAATTTTCAGGGTGTATTCTTAAGATATTTTGCTAACGATTTATAAAATAAAAAAAAATTGAATTTTTGAAGCATGTAAAGTGGTTGCTCGCCTTAAAACTATTCGAGTTTTTTTTATGAAATATTGTAAACGCATTTATTGATCTTTCAAGAATACGTACAAATTTTTCAGTGAAAATACAAAAATTTTATCCCATAGTTTCGTACGATTTCGTACAACGGTGCGCGCAAAAAAAAAAACTTTTGATTGGCTACTCGGGTACGGAACGTTCTATGGATCCGGTAGAAAAAAAAACCAAAGTTATTCTTAATCTGTATCGATACTTTGAATAATGTCACTAGAATCACAAACAAATTCTTTGTTCACGAAATGGCGACATGCTGAATTACAATTACCAATTCTTCCTCTGTTTTTTATCAACTACGGGACATTGAAAAAATAACAATTATTTCGACGCAATTGTAGTACCATCGCCGAAAAACAGTCTACTGATATACAAATGTATAAAATTGTTTAGCTTTATTTTCAAAAAAAATTGTACGTGTTCTCAAAGTGATAAATAAATATGTGTACAAAATTTCAGAATGAAAACTGAAACAGTTTCAAACTTATTCTATCATAAAAATCATCTCCGAACACAAAATTTTAAACAACAATACGGCCTTGATATAGATATATCAATTCAGTTTATCGCGTATGTAGCAATTTTTGTACGCTATTTTTAAAGATTTTTCAAGACTTTCGCTCGGTGGTAAGTGAAGAGTGCGACAGACGAAAGACACGTGAAAGGTATTAATGATATCAGCCTTTCGATAAACGAGCCTATCCATTTTCCGAAGTATACTATAGAGCTGTGCACAATAATTGTTCGAACGTTTTCCACACGTTATTAAAAGAGCGCATACGGAACTAACTTGCATTCGTCCTCCAAACTTTGTCCGAGTAATTTGAAAGGACGCTATTTTTTTTCGTAGTCATAATTCAATCACAACATTTCTGAATTTGAGATTTTTTTAAAGATGGATAAAAGTTCACCAGCCGGGGGTTCAATTTTAAAAATTGCACTTTTTTTGCTCGGATTTACTGTTATAGGATCATACGCCAAATTCAGACTGGTACAAGGCTGGAGATATATAGAATTTCAATATAATTCCCCCCAAGAAGAAGCCCAGGCTATTCAAGATGGTTCCTACAATTTTGCGAGATGCATTCCTATCGACGTCATTCCTACGCCGGGTATGAAACTACGCTTTTTTAATGAACGAAAAAAAATAACTTTGCCATTTACTACCATGAACAAAATGCCCAAAAATAATCGCAACTTCATTATTTATTCAATTTTGGAGGGCAGACATTTTTTCTCTAAATTTATCAATTTATTAGCGTATTTATAACTTTTAAAAAAATCCAACGATTACATCACGCTGCATTTCGAAGTATGATTTATGATTTTCTTACAATACGATTTTTTATATGCAGTCATGCTCCCTTGAAACGCAACACTTTATTTTGCGTTTTGGAAACCAGTCAACTTGCGTTCGAGATCAACAAAACTGAAGTGTTGCGATTCCAGTCAGCATGACTAAATTTGTAAATATAATTTTTTAAATTGCAAATTTTTTTATTCCGACAATATAAAAGTTTTTCGTTTTTATACGCCATAGATAAAAATGCAATTGAAAATGATAATGCATTTTTTAAAAACATGTCCCGATTATTTTCCCTGTTCGAATAATTATGAGGTAGAACCGGTAGTCGAAGTGGCTAATTATAAATTCATTTAAGCTCTTAACAATCGTGCAATTACTGCCAACAGTAATTAACTCTAATTCACTCATTTCTTGTGAAACGAATTTCTTACGATGAATAATTACAGTAAATGAATTGTAATGTGGGGGAGACCAGGAATGATAGACCAACTTTCTATACTTTTGTTTGTAAACAAAATTTTGAAGAAACAAATCGTTGTTCTGAAAAAAGGGTTTATCAAACTATCTCGGACAATTATTATGATTTTTTATGAAATGCTAGATAGGTGATTTAATTGTTTTTGTTAATCTCGTTATTTCATTTGATAGTAACTAGCATTAGTGAAAAAAGTAAAACAAAACGGATGCTTCCCAATATTATATATTTAAAAATGCAATAAATTAACACAAATATGTGCAACAAGGTTCAAAACAAACGGAACAAAATCAACTTTTTTGACTTTTTTAAAAATTTAATGTTCTGAAAATTTGACCGTCTTTAAAAAAGTGGTTTGTAGTAAATTTTCTCAGCTGTCAAATGAGACTTGCTGCATTCAAAATGGCTGCACGGTCAAATTTTCAGAACAGTCGAAAAAATTCGTCGTGTTCCACTTGTTTTCGTCGCGACTGTACATAAGTGAAATTATTGATTGTTTTTGGCATAAATAGTAAAAAAAAACGAACATGTAATTAATTCGTCGGTTTCATCGTCGTCGTAGTCTGAATATGATTTAATACAAACATATCAAGTAGGGCCTTCACTGGCACAACTTGCGTGGGCCCATTTGGAATACTTGATATATTGTACCCAATCTTTCTCCGATAAACTACTAGAAAAAGGCTTATTACAAAGTAGACATATCTTGATCGAATCAAGAATCGGCGACATTTGATTTTTTTCTCTTTTGCCCTATCAGATATCCCAGTTTTTGTTTATTACTCTTTCTCTCTCAGGAAAACCTAGCGGTTTTTCTTATAATATACGACTTCATTTTGGTACCAAAACGATGATTACGAAATTAGCTAAGAGTTCGCTGGTACAGTTATGCTCATCCATGTTTTAGAGTAATTTTACACTGTGTATGAAAATCAGCAAAAAATTACTTTTCAAAAGTAAAAAAAGAATGCCAAGCATTAAAAAATCGTGTCCTAAGTTGTGGGTGTATGTCGTTTACTAAAAAAGAATTTAACACAACAATTTATCAAATACATTGAGCTCGGGAGTTGTTAAATATATTGTTGACAGCAAAAAATTAAAATTACATTCGGAAAAATGAGCAAACAAGTTTTAAACAGTAAAAATGAAACAAAAATAATTTTTAAACAAAATAATTAAATTGAAAAAACAATTTCAACGCAGAACTTGCGAGTTCACTGGAATTCTTTAAGGAAGTTATATCGATATTTATATGACATCATACGAAAAATACATTATATTTGATTATTCCAAGTTAATGTATTGAAATTTGGCGTGAATCTTCTTGAACAGCATTTAATTATGTGTGAAAAATTTGGAGAGGTTTCACCGCCTCGTAATCGAGATATTCATTGTTGAAATTGACAAGTTTAACATGGGCTCTTATGGAAGCTTTCAAAAAATAGCGAACTTCAACAATAAATATCTCAATTTTGAGACGATGAATCATCGGCATATTCCGCCAGAAGTTTAATACTGTCTTAAGCTTTCTATTTACAAAATTTTATTGTGTAAAGTTGGAAAATAATTTTTACATGAGAAACGATACAACTTCCTTAACAAAATAAAACTCGCCGAGTACTTGGACGAGTAGGGAGAGTGAGGAAGATGTCTTACGTACTCGTACCATTCATACGAAGTATGGACAGAGACCGACTACTGGTACATGACTAGTAACTGGGTGTTTTACCCTATGTACTTTAATGTAGCGGACAATTTATAGCATTCAGACATGTGCATAAGCGAGAGGTTATAATGAACGTAATAACAAACGCGCACGTTTTTATATTCAATTGTTTCAATGTTATTGTGAGTTGGTCAACTTTCCCCTATCGTTAACCATCCCCGGTCTCCCTTTATTGTATCGTTTATCAGAGGGTAAGACGTTTCTGACAATCCGAAGAGAAAACGGTGTTCCAGCCAGCTTAACGACATTGATTCCGACTCAAATGGGCAAAGGTGGTGGTCCATTGCTTAGGCCTTATCCTGATTGGTCCTGGGCAAGTCCAAACGATTGCAAGAGTATAATCGGAGCTTACAGAATGGATGTGAGTTCCTTAAAATTTGTAGCACCCTCGCTATTTATAAAAACTTCATTATATTTCAATATCATTTGGATACTATTAATCTTGTACTACAGATTTTCTGGATATATTTTTGCTATACATGTAAATACAATTTTAATTAATCGATTAAACACACGGAGAGAATTTTATACGAAAAATTACTATGTTCGCATTGTGGCGTGGTACTATGTCGACCATTGTGAAGAAATTTACTATGTTTTTCTTTTCAAAACATAGTAAATTTTGCTCAAAAGCGACGACATGGTTCCACGACGCAATGTGAACATAGTAATTTTTCGCGTAAAATTCTCTCCGTGCATAACAGCATCGAATTTTTACTAAATATATAATTATGGTAGTAATAGTCATTCTATTTGGTCAGTGGAAATAAATTATATTATGTTATTGTTTTTACAATTTATCTATTATTGTTATTAACGTACGCACAGCTAGACGAGTGCAATCGTCTTTGGGTTGTCGACTCTGGAACAATAGGGGATAATCTCGTATGCCCACCGAAAATATTAGCGTTCAATACGACATCGGATACAGTAATCGTGAATGTTGAGGTAGCGAACAACGTTGTGTACGGTGAAAATGGTAAAACACTTTTTGAGAATATCGTCGTCGAGACTGAGGGCGCAGATTGTGCGAAGACTACCGTAATTATATTTTTTTCTTAAATCACTCATCTATATTTTCTTTTTTTGATGACTTATGACGGTATGAAATATAACGATTATGAAAATTTTATAGTCTATTTTAATTTTGAGGCTTTTACGGCCATTATTGTTACAATATTTTATGGCCTTCAGATGGATGCCGTGTAGAGTTTCAGCGTATTGCCGACATTTCGCAAACGTTACAACTTGCATCATCAGAGCTGAGAGCTCCGATAGAAGCTCCCTGGTCTCAGGTAGTCCTTATATACGCATGGTCATCGTTCCGGATGACTGCACCAGCCAATCAGAGTTTTTGATTGACCAGCTGATCAATCAAAAACTCTGATTGGCTGGTGCAGTCATCCGGAACGATGACCATGCGTATATAAGGACTACCTGAGACCAGGGAGGTTCAGTATCGGAATTCTCAGCCCTGATGATGCAAGCTATAATGTTTGCGAAACGTCGGCAATACGCTGAAACTCTACACGGCATCCATCCGAAAGCCATAAACGATAGTTTATAGTCTATATTGACTATAGATATTCTGATGATTATAAAAGAAGCCCGTATATGTTTCATTTACCGTCGTATATTTTTTAAAGAATTTGTATCATCCTTGAAAACTTTATCGATGCTCAAACCTCATTCTAGACTAGCTTTTTTGTAATGTCTGCCTCAAAAATTCGATTTTCGTCTGTCGTCTGTCGATGTATGACTAACTTTACTCCACCAATGCGATAAAACTCCACTTGTAATTTACTTTGCCACACTAGTGATGAAATAACCTCCTTTTTATTAGAATCTATTTTCATATCATATCGTTTAAGAAAGGAAAAAATGGATAAAGAAAACGAGTGTCGAAGACCGGCCACATCGCTGCAATATGCCAAAACACCAGAATCTACCACAGAGAAATTGTCACCGAAAAAATTGAAAATATTAAAACGGATTTTTAAAACTGTAAAATGGAAATTTCGAGGCAGGGATTACAAAAAATATTTTCTGCGATGCACGTGCGGAAGACAATTAAATAGATCACGCATATCTCCTTCGCCTAAATTTATGGTGTATCCACAAGAGTACTTATGCGCTTAGCCTATGGCTCGGGTTACAAATCACTCTCGTACTCGTGTGAATGCCTTCGGCCCATTCGACAACTTCACATGTAATGAAACTCGTTTTTGGTCTCTATGTTCGCCTTGCAAAATACTATTTTACAATTAAAGGCTTTGCTATTTTATAATTAAATGATTATAAGAGCTTTTAACATTCTTTGTCTCCAATTTGTAGATTTATCTAGCGGATTCACTGGGAAATGGCGTAGTAATATGGGACGGTAATGATTTCTGGCGAGTTTCTAGCTCAGCTTTTGAGCCAGATCCGAGTGCGACAACGTTCGCCGTAACTGGTGACAAGACTATTTCGAACTCTCATGGCGTTTTAGGAATGGCTTTATCGGCCGAACCAAGTCCTTCTGATCGTCATATGTACTTTCGACCCTTATCGTCTTACAACATGTATGACACGAAGATAATGGATTTACATCTTTATAAAAAGAATCAAAATATTCTTCTAGTCAGCAAAAAACCTGCCACATTACGGGGGCAATCAATCACACACTCATTGGCCAATCAAAAAGTTCTTTTCTTCAGCTCAGTGAAGGACAGCTCCATTTTATGTTGGAACCGTGAGAAAGATTTCACATCGCCAAATATCGTAAGTAAAATGGGCATAATCATGGAAATTATTATTTCACAAGTTCATTATTTATTTATCAATCACGAATAAAATTCTTACCCCAATCAAACTAATATTTAATCAATAAATTTTAAGGTTCCAATTGATTGAAATACGTATTACAAAGAAATATAATCCCGATTTGAAAAATATTTGGAGTACGAGCAAAATGCTTTCAGATACAAAAAAAAATATTTTGTATAATTATAAAAAAAATCAATAGTACTAAAAGATAAGTATTTAGATAGAATGAAGATTGGCTAACCGAAGAATTGTTGTTTAAATATTCATTAAACGTTTATGGTTTATTATAAACCCATAGATAGGGAGTTTTCTCTCAGCAATGTGACTTTTATAGCACAAATAAAATATAAGGTTAAATGAATCATTTCGGAAATATCCTCTATGAAATAATTGGGAAACATGATTAAAGTTGATTGATAATTTTTCAGGCAACAGTCGACCAAAATTTCGAAACTCTCCAATGGGCATCTGGCCTCAAGGTACTTCCAAAAAATGGCGCTAAAAATTTGAAACTTTGGGTGCTTACCAATCGTTGGCAAGATTTCCAAAATGGCACGATCTCCGCAACATTTCCTCATGTCCCCAATTACAATGAATTCGTAGACGTTAATTTTAGAATTCTGTCTGGTGACGTCGACGAGCTCATTAGTGGTACAATTTGCGCATAAAACGTACAGCCAATTGTGAAGTAATTTATATTGTTTCTTTATGAATTTTTTTCACGGATAAAAATTCAATCTGATTCTAAATAAAGACATAGTTACTAATCGTGTCCATAAAAAACAGAACGTGCTTTATTTTATTTATCTTTCCTGGCCATAAATTTTTTGTATAATTCCATAATATTATTTTTAATTCCATAATATTAAAAATAATATTATGGAATTATATTAAAATATAATTCCAAAATATTTAACATATAGATTTTATAATATATACACCGACAGCGATAGGTGCACCGTCAGTGTATGCCCGGGCAGAAAAAATTAGTTTTGTCAGGACTCTCGCCGGGCGTCCTGCCAAGACTAATTTTTCCTGCGAGGGTGGCTTTGACGATCTCCCAAGTTAAGCAACCTTGAGTAAGGTCAATATTTGGTTGGGTGATCGCTTAACCACACGCTAACTCGCGAATAGATCGTTGACCAGGAGGGCAGTTTTTCTGAGTTACTGATGCTGCTAGGCAACTGAAACTCAGTAAAAAATAGTCACATATATCGGCAGGATTTCCCACAGTTTCCCTTGGCCTTCGTGCAAATATGATACAGTATTGCATTAAGAAAGCTGTAGGCAACGTTCTTGGGGGAGGAGGCATCTCACGGGAAGATGGAAGTTATTAAAGTGGGAGAAAAAGGCGGTTAAAAATAAAAATACAAAAATATATTACATGAGCAACTAACATTGTTTAAATCCTGACCGAACCGTATGCTTGTGTGAAATTATCGCAAACGAATTTTTGATGAAATAGAAGCAGAGATGCGTAATCATAAATTAAATTTTGACATATAAAAGATTGAAATTTTGAACTTGACTTAAAAAAAATAGTTTGCTCGTCAGACAAAATAAATATTAGACTGTAGGGGAAAATGGGGCAAAATGAACATTTAAGGATTCAAGGCAGATTTATCGATGAGCACACGGTCTTTCAACTTTATTTGAGTCCCAAAATCGATTCCCATTCCTTGTTTTTCGAATTTCACAAAAAAAATTTTCGGGGCAAAATGAACACAGCCTTTGAGAGGCATAAAAAATTAAAAAAGACATTTTTCGCAATACAGACGTTGGAAGCGACTGCTTCCGAATAGAATGCGAGCTCTCTAATATGAGCAAAGAAATGGGACCCCCTTGGCCCCATTTCTTGGATGTACGAGAGGAAAAAATGGGGTGAAGTCTCAGATCGCTTCCGGACCAATTTTTTGTGACATGCAAAAAATGAACTTTAAGTTCACTGCGCCGGTAAATAAACGATGTTTGAACTATATATAGTTCCTAAAATAGATTCCCGTTCCCTGTTTCCCGAATTTAGAAAAAAAAGATTTTTGGGGCAAAATGAACACAGCCTCTGAGAGTCATCAAAAATTAAAAAATGATATTTTTCGCAAGACGAAATGCCGTGCAAAAAATTCTGAGAAAAAACGAATACGACGAAACTCAATCGAGTCAACATAACATTGTAAATACTTCGCTCACCTCCATTATGCATCACGTCAATGCACTGTACTAACTTGTCCATTTTGAAATTAGCAGTAAACTACATTTCAAGTATTTCCGGCTTGTCAATGTAATTATCTTTCAATTTAGCATTATTCTTTCCGTCGATATGGTATCTTTTTCCTTCATAGCTTCATTTATAGAAATTTCTGTTCTGGCCTCTCTGGGAGAAACTCGTTGAAGACTTTGCTGAACAAAACCTGAAAGATATCAAAGAAAAATAAGGGGACGAACATGACAGGAAGATCGAGAAGCCCAAAATCGTTTACTCGCTCAACGAGAACTTTTATCGTTGAATTCTCTATTCTTCGCACAAGCAAAATTATTCCTATAAAGTTACCCTCAACCCGTTGTAAAAGTTTTGCCCTCCTTCATAAAATTCTTAAATGTGTCAAACCGCAAAAACCAGGTTGAAAAGCGACAACGCACCTCGATAAGGGATAATTTCCATTACCGTCGAAAAATTCAACAAGAAACATTGAAGAAAACATGCCCCCCAATTCCTAAGCTCGCTATAAGAATTTTGCCGAGCCACCTGAAATTTCTAAGCCCGCTTAGAGAATTTTGCCCTTCTTAATGAAATCCTCCATTGTGTCCAACAATAAAAATTAAGTGAAAAAGAAAAAACTTACCTCGGTAAGGGATAATTTCCCTTACTATCGAAGAATTTATCAAAAAACATTGAGGAAAAATGACAGGCGCCGATCGAGTCGAAAGGATTTTACCTCAAAACAGGAAATCGTCGAGCCACGATACAAGTAAAACTTTTTTCGACACAGAAAGTCAAGAGTCTCATATTGTTGAGGCATTCTTCTCTGCGTATTTCATTAGCATCGATACTCCGCAAATGTCTCCGAAAACGAAAAATGGTCCAAACCCACAATCAGCCAAAACGTCACCATTCGCGCGCACAAACTTCGAAAACTTTTGAAGCTGTCGCGCGCGAGTTCGGGCCAACGACACGGCGGCGTTTTAGACCACGACGCTGTGGTAAATTGTAGCGGCGAGATTGAGAACTAACTTTCTGTGAGTCGCCACAACGCGCCAATAACAGCGCCCTCTACTCCGCTTACCAACGAACGTATCTACGTTTGTAATTTTGTTAATTTTTATCAACAATTCACTGGCACCAAAGTCATTAAGTTTACTCATTATTTTCTTTTGTCTTCGTGTAATTTTCGGATAATAATGTAAGTGTACTATTTTGATTCCCTCATCAATTCTTCGCGTTTCTATTAATTTTTTACTCTTATTCGGAATGGAGTAAATTTTATTCCAATATTTGAAAAAGATGGCGGGGTACTAAAGATTTCGGCTCTATCAAAAGTATTCGTATTTAAAAGCGTAATATAGTAAAAAATTATCGAGTTTCAAATTGAATTTCGTCATAATCAGTGCAAAGGGAAAATGCGTGGCTCAGACTTGAAAGCAAAAAATTGAATCAGAAAAAAAATTGCCTTATTTTTAAGTTTTCTCAGTATTATTTTCCTTCCATAAATTTAAAAATTTCGAATAATCTTTTGTCAAAACATTTTTTGACGAGAACTTGACACCATGGTTCGAGTATACGAGAGAAAAACGGATCGGCAGTCTTGGGATGAAGAAGCTATGGAAAATGCTATCCGAGCCGTCGTCAAAAACAGAAATGGGATACAAGTGTGCTTCAGAATTCTTTAACGTCCCACGGTGTGCTTTAAGGTAGTTCTGTAGTTTTGTTCAAATCTTTGGAACCGGCTGAAATTTAAGTATGGTGTAAAGAAAGCCTTCATGGACCGACTGACAAAATTTCAAATCGATCCACCGTTTAGTTTGCCAGATAATTCCTATTAAAACTGGGTCATTTTGTACGCGATGCCTATACTTAACACGTGAATGGATAGCACTTTGTTCACATTTTTTATTATGGACGCTAAACGGATCGTAAGATTTTGAAATAAAACCATTCGTATATGCAGTATTATTGTAGGATTAATTTAAAAAAAAAAAATGGCAATTTTTGACCGTTGAATTTCAGAGATATCGACTGATGAACTATATTAATTTTACTTGATGCGGAACGGAGACATAACCAGCTGTGACGAAATGGCAACAGTGTACGGTGCGGCGAACTGACAGGCGCGCGGTTGAGTCCGAGAATTTGAACCGTATTTTTTTTCTGGGATTGAACGAACACGGTGTTCGTTTTGCCCCATGTTTATATGCAATTTCAAACTTAATGTGTCCACTTTGCCCCATGTGTCTATTTTGTCGCAAAACGCACCAATTAAGGCTGTTTAGGGTGAAAATGTAGCTTGGACTCGAAAAAATTTTTTTATGAATTTCATAAAATTTCAGATTCGAGCCGTGTTCATTTTGCCCCGGAATTCAACTTCATGGGGCAAAACGAATTCGTCGCATTTTTTTATTTTTACAGCAATTATGAATGCAACCATATTAAGAATTCATCCAATTAGCAAGGTCCAAATAACTTTCAATCGATTGTTGCCAAAGGTCACTGGAGAATTACCTTCGAATCTCTTTTTTCAATTGGTTAAAAAAATTGTTTGTATTGTCGAGACTTCTCGGTAAGAAATAAACAAACAGAACACGATTACTCTCAGAGAGTCGTCAGGCAATTTTCCAATGGACGAATCTGTAAACTTGCTCTTTCAGTCAGTAACTTTTTTTTTACCGCATTCCCTGTTCTCGCAAAATATGTTGATGTTTCCTCTGTTTATTTCTACGAATTCGTATTTTTCTAACTATAGGGCATTTGTTAGTCCCTCGACAATATTCCAACGTCTTTACAGGGCATCTAAACCGACGAGAGTTTTTACTGAATCATCGTCGTGAAATAAATGAACCGACCTTTAAATGTTCAAAGTCCGGTTTCTTATATACCCTTGACTACATATCAAACTTCTGTAAAAATCTCAACTCTGCAGATATACAAAATTTTCTATTTTCGCTTCATCAAAATTAAAACTGCTTTATGAAGACACGATGCCAAAAGTAAAATTATTAGACGGCAAAAGACTATTATCCCTTCACGGTACAGACTGGGATCACGAGTGACCCCAGCCTTTGTTATTTTGTATGGTAACCTCGTAGGAGGAGTATTTCGACTTTTCTTTGCCAAGTGGGAAAAATCTTTACCGATATACCGATAAGATTTCACACGTCCTGCAGCTAGTTAGACTGTGATTATCACGCCAGGCCTTATTAAAAATTAATTTTAGGGCCATCCGCGAACAAAGTTTTTCAACTTTTTGCAATGCTAGGAGGTGCAATGTTTCTTTTTTCTTGTTGTATTGAACCTCTACTTTGAGATAACATTCAGTTTTTCCCGTTAAAGTGACTCGTACTGCATGAAAAAATGTATAATAGTCAAGTTGAATATTTTGACATTGTACCGCACCTCCTATTTTCAGACTATTTGGGTGCAAACTGCTCCCTGAATGAATAAGTTTTTCATGAACGTGTTGCTCAGAGTCTATACTTTTAATTCATGTACGATTAATATCAACAACACTTTTTTTTTTGTAATTATAGTTGAAAAAACGGTTGAAGTCGTTCATGACCCCATATGTACGAAACGTTTGAAATACATAAGTCTGTACCGTAAGGATTATTATTCGCATTTCATCAGTCCTATAATTAACTAATTAACTTCTTAATATTCAGAAATACGATAGATTTATCATTGTACTTTGACGACTATGAAAATAAAGAAGTAGCTGCCTTTAAATATGCAACAAACACAAAAAGTAAAGAAATAATTTCGTGCTATGTTACAAAAAAAAGTTCATTAGAAACGTGAGTTGAATCACAATAAAGGATTCAAGTACAGTGTCTCATAGTTTATGGTTCTCATGGATAGATAAATTTCATGGGCGATTTTGACCAAAATACAACATATCTTGAATGAGAACTTCAGGAAAGGAAATTACTATCCTGAATTGAAAACCATTTCTCTCGACATAAAAGAACTTAGCAAGTTTTTCTGCAAATAGTACTTCATATAAAGAAATGCCAGGATTAAGAGACTCTCAAATCCGGAAGCTGTTAAAATTGAGGATGTTCCAAAAAGCCATGTGTTTGCAGTAAACTACAGAATCTCGAATCGTATCTCCTTGTATCTACACTCGCTTGTCGTGCGCCTTTCATCGAGTTCAAGCTTCTTTCATTCAGTTGAAAACTTTAATGATCAACAGTAAAATCTCTTGAAAAGGGCTGAGAAAGCGAAGAGAACGTGGTATTAAGGACGAAAAGTAGAGCAATGATGGTGTACGTGAAACGTAATGAAATTCACGTATTTTCAAAGAGACGAAAGGTGAATAAGCGACGATATAAAAACACTTGTACCTACTCCAAAAAAACGGTAACTTTGTGGATTAAGCACTTACTTTCAGTTTTGCATTCAACGCCCACCTCTTTGAAATACGTTGAATGTTATCCCTATCATACTAGATCCCTTAAGTCTTTACAGTTAATTATACAGCTTTTATATATACAACCCTTCAATTAATAATGAAGGTTAGTTCTTACTAATCATTTGTATACCCAAAGCAGTTTTCAACCCTTAAAAAATGTTATCAAATTTGTATACAAAGTATTCTAGTTTTGAGGCTTTCACGGCCATTATTGTTACAATAGTTTATGGCTTCTGGATGGATGCCGTGTAAAGTTTCAGCGTATTGTCGACGTTTCGCTCTGATGATGCAAACTGTAATGTTTGCGAAACGTCGACAATACGCTGAAACTCTACACGGCATCCATCCGGAAGCCATAAACTATTGTATAGAATATTTAAAAATAGGAATGTGTTCGTTTGTAATCGTTTGTAAGTATCGAAGCTCTTAGCCCTGATGACGCAAACTATAACGTTTGCGAAACATCGGTAATACGCTGAAACTCTATACGGTATCCAACCAGAAACTATAAACTATTGTATACAATATTGTTAAAAAAGGAGTGTATTCGTTTGTAATAGAATCCATGCATAAAAAAATACCTCTCACCCAACAGACGGAATTTTATTGTTTTCAGCTCGTCTATCTAAAGTAATGGCCAATACTAGAAGGAAAAAAAGCCATTCGATCGTTCTGATCATTTCGAGATTGAAATCATGTTTGCCAACGGAATCACATATGGATGATGTCTGTTTGTGGGTCTTCGGAATCTGACAAATGTCGAAGAAAAAAAAGGAGAGAAAAAGAATGATCGATATCGTTTGTACATGAATTGAATCGGTTGGTGTTGTTCGCGCCCATCAGTTCAATCGTTCGGTGGGATACCCACGCTTTCGTCAAACGCCAAATAATTAATCCCGATCTATTGTCAGGCGACAACGGTGTTATACAAAAAGAGGTAAAACACGCAATACAGAAACGCAAACGAAACCAAAAAGAGGATGGGAATGAAAAAACGTGGAAAAGCCGAGCGTCTGTATGTGGTGTGTGCTAAAATTGCGAAAGGACACCCCTTCAGCGCAGTAAACATCGCCACCGCTCTCGTTGTCGAAATTTGTTCGTGCGTTCATGCGCCTCGGTATACTGTGTAAAACAAAAGCCACTAAAAAAATCAACCCTTATGTGTACGTAAATGCATATACGTCACAAAAACGGAAGAATACGTGAAGCGTCAAACTTCCCAACATAGACGCACGGATTTTTCAGATTCCATTATATTTTTGTACGTTTGAAAATGTTTTGTTTTACTTTTTTGTTGGCTCTCTCACTGCGAGATTTTTGTTTTCATCGTATTTCCTCTTTTTAAACGGTTCGTCGAATTCGCGGTTTTCGGTCGGGAAACGGAAGCAGGGGAAATTAATTTGTCGCTCGGGTAAACCACCACCCGCATGATGACTCATCCCTCTCATCCTCCCTCTCGTTTTCTTTCTTTCTCTGTATGCGTATTTCCGATTCTCTCTGAAACGACATTTCGGCTCATGCCAGAATCCTCTTTAGAGTACATGTATGTTGCTCCGGGTAATGCTTCCGACTCTTCCTCATTTTAACCCTTTCCCACACTAATGAAGAATTCATTCAGCCATCGTAAAATAATTCGAGCTTAACGAGGTATCAATAGCCCGATAATTGAGATATCACTACGACACCCCGAGTTTGCATATTTTTGCATAATTTACATTTCATTAATACCGGCATTTCATCAATTAAAAGGAGAACAGATGGTTGTTATCGCTGTTCATCGCTCATTATTTTTTTTCTAATTGATTTTTTTCGATTGCTCTAGCTTGATTTCTGATGATCATTTTTTGTCTTTGTTTTTTCTTTATTTTCTAAAGATGTTTCTAGAAAACTAAAAAATAAAACCAAGAAAAAACGTCGTTCCTATTAACCTTTAAGACTAAATGCAAGTTACATAAACTGCATTGAGAACAAGGTTCAAAGTTATAACAGAGAATTTGGGCACTTACCAAAAGGAATGCATTCGGGTGTAGGCACATCCCATTGATCGAAAATGCAAGTCGCGATTTTATGACCCTTTAACCTCCGACCTTCGTCGCACGAGAATATCGTTTGTCTGGTGCCGTCTTCCAATATTCTTTCGACTACATTACCCCACTCGGGTGGTCGGGCGGGTTGACACTCCGGAAGCAGCGTACCTGTAATTTTACAAAATTATTTTATTGTTAGAGACAAAAAATATCGAACCCTAAGAATTTTTTCAAATTTCAACATCGAATTTGTGGTTCATTCTTTGCAGGTTGTTTTTTTATTCTATTACACTAGGTGGGTCTTGGAATCAGTTTTGATGCCGATCACGGAAAAAAGAAGAAACGAAATAATTCAATCTCCCATTGAGCAAGGTTTCTATATTGAATTTAAAAAGAATGAAAATTGAATAAGCGTGAAAGAAAGCGTAAAAACATGGCCTGTGATACAGTCTGCAGAGAAGCTGAAATTCAATCAATGTGGAGTGGCAAAGAAGGTTCAAATATTTTTCAAAACAAACTCGGGTAAAACAAACACTCCGAACAAGTTATAGAAAATACTCCCAGGAATCACGGCGCGATAGCGATAAAAGCAAAACCATTCTATAAAGTATTTACATCTTTATTTCTTCCTCGATATCGCTCGATACATAATATGTATATGTTTAGAATTTAATGAATATTCATTCAGTTACTCAAGTCGGATCGAATAATTTCTTAAGAATTCTCGAGTAAATTATTATTGCACAACGTCTGTTAGGCACCGCTCATTAAAAATGTAGTTTACGATCTATGAAACGTCTGTATAGCATCGAGAGATACACTTTTTTACTTATTTATTGGTACTTTTATCTTTCTCTAATCTTTCAAAGAAATCACCAGCCAAAAATCATCGAACTTCTATCGGAAAACTCTAACGCACAATTTAAGAATGTTTTTTACGATCTTTTAACGAGTGTGCTACTTTGGTTACTAATTATTCGACACTAAAATATAATTAACATGGAAAAAAAAAATTTATGTTTCTTGTTCTCAAATGGAAGAAATCATACGCTGGCGAGAAGAAAGTTTAGCCTATCAAACATTAAATGACCGTAAATAAAACATAACGTAGCAAACAAAAATTAATCACCACAGAATTAGCTGATTTTTGAACAATCCTAAACCGAAATCATGAATACAAATTTTGGTGTTTTGTTTTTGTAAATTACAAATCGTCGAAAGCCCATCACTTCTGCAAATACGGAATCTGACGAATGATTTTCCTCGAAAAATCGTTTCCTGAATCCCATCGATGTCATATACCATCTACGGAATAATCAAGCTCTAGTATAAAACTGTTTACCTTTTTTTCTCATCAGAATCGAAGGATTATGGATATAAGAGTAAAGTAGAGTTAAGTGGGTACGTCAGGTATTCGTGAACATGGTAGCTACCGGTCGAGCGATAAGAGCCAATTTAACGTCGTATGAGAAGCAGTCTCGACTAAAGCAGACAGTTAATAGCCTAAAATCGCTCCCGGACTTTCTCTAAGCTACCATTAAAAAATATATTCAATTTTTTTTTGTCTCAGCTACGTCATATGCGAAAATATATATCAATTCTGATAGATTTTTCGGGAAGAGATTTTTGCGCAGTAAAAAATATGTTTATATATATATT
The DNA here is from genome assembly GCA_963989365.1 of Rhimphoctona megacephalus. NCBI lineage: Eukaryota > Metazoa > Arthropoda > Insecta > Hymenoptera > Ichneumonidae > Rhimphoctona > Rhimphoctona megacephalus. Next base: position 20,482,389 of record OZ022420.1, read on the forward strand.
AAAAAGAAGAGGAGGAGCGAGATTAAATTTTAATAATCTCGAGGTAACATAATATATTTTTCGGCGGTCTTTGGGATAACAGCGTCTAATCGGCTCGCGGCGAAACTCTCTTCACGTTGACCACGAGAGCAATAACAAAGCCCTAGGATGCTGTTCTGACGAGCTCTTCGGCATCAGTACCGCATTAAAGCGGAGACTTTCGAGTGTTGTATGTTACTTTCTCTCTCTCTCTCTCTCTCTCTCTCTCTCTCTCTCTCTCTCTCTCCCTCTCTTTCTCTCTCTCTCTCTCTCCTTCTCTCGTGTTCTTTTGGCCTCCTTTTAAAGTGCAGTGAGGTCGGCTAAGCTTACAGTCGACCAGGGCGTCCGCAGTTCCTATGGTGAACCTTGCCTTCACCGCGGGTAATAGCTTTTGCTCGTTAAACCATCTTGGACCACCCTCTGAACTTCAATATAACGTTATCGAATATATCTTGTACGAAAACGACCTGCACGTTCATCCAACATCCATTCCACAAGTTCCTGTCGTTTACCTTCGCCAAATTTCACTGACCGCATTCGGACGAAAATGGCATACACATATTAACAAATATGAGGGACTGAAAGAACCGCAGGGATTGTTACAGACCACGTCCAACTAAAGTTTCTGTTTATTAATTCCAATCGGAAATCAGTCGATTCACGATAAAATTGTGCCCAAAACAGGATACGCTTTTTGGACAATTCGGTTAACAATTTATTCAATCGCAAAAAGAAAAAATCGCAAAAAAGCACAACGTATGAAAACTTTCAGAACGCCGAAGCTAAGCAACGTTTTCAGTATCCACGATATTCCTTTGTCCGATACAAAGAGCTCAAATTTCGCAGCCACCTTCCCTCGCTTTAATATTAGAGGGGTTTCAAATTTAATGTACACGGTCGGAAGAAAGAAAGCAATTGTTAAATCATCAAGTAACAATGAATACCCGAGTTTTATGAACTGAATACTATGGCAAATGCCTTTGAGGTACTGATATGGGAGTAATTATGAAATGCTAATTATTCGTTCTCGACAAATAGCCGACAGGAAATTTTGAAGCTCAGTTAATGTCCGATAAAGTTTCTTTGTATACTGTGAACACTAGAATAATAGGATCAAGAGACTGAAGGAAAAAACAAGATTAAGAGCATTTCGCTCGGCATTTCGCAGCTTTACCTTTTCCTTCTTCTCCTCCTACTTCTCATTGGCCCTTTAATTGGCGCGGCATTCCAGTGAATCGAATTCGTCGATAATCTGCCCCATCGCAAGAGTGTCGACAACGGAAACTGAAACGCAAGAGCGGGTATCGAATTTCACATCCTCTCTCTCTCTCTCTCTCTCTCTCTCTCTCTCTCTCTCTCTCTCTCTCTCTCTCTCTCTCTCTCTCTCTCTCTCTCTCTCTCCTCTCTCTCGTACTCATGTTTTCTATCTTGCTCAGAGTTTATATCAATCGAATCGTCTAATGAGTGGAGCTACCACGATCCGTAATTAATATTCTTCAATGCATGTATTTCGATTTCTACCATCAATACCAAAATCACCCCTACTACATTCCACCTTTACAAGTCTGTAACACCTCCTCAATTTATATGTATAATAAAATGTACATATTCACATAAATATTTACGTACGTTTTGTGTAATGCTCGGTGAGAATTTTGGTGGCTCGATTGACCTGCTAATTATCTTGCTCTACTCGTCTAATAATGTATTAGAGTAATTATAAAATCTTTGTTCAAATTCTTTTTCAGGAGTCAAATTAAAAACAAACGCATTGAAATGTCATCGTGTTATTCTGCAACTGACTGTTTGCAGAATTAATTCGATGCCAGTTCTGCGATTGTTATATTATTAATTCAAACTCTTTTCTCTTACATATTTTCTACTCATTTTGTAACTTTTTTACCATGATGGAAATGGCAGTTAATTCATTATTAATCCGAATGAAAAATAATTATACGGAATCCACTTTCTTATTTCCAAATTTTCAAATTCTGAGCACTAGAAATTCCTTCAATATTGAACCATTCCAATTCATACTACGTAACTTTCTCTAATAATAACAAAAAAATATTAGCAAACTTTTGTTATTTATGCTTAAATAAGTACAACAGTTTTAAAATAATAATTCACACCACCGTTTTTGATGCAATGCAATTTTTGTAGCTCGGTTATACATGGAAATGTCTTGCTCGCACTGTAATTGAACCAATGTAATAAAAGATGTGTAAAAATCTCCGGTATGAACGAATGTACCAGCAAATCGTAAATTTTCCGGATGACAAGCCGGGACAAGACGATGTCTCAATCGAGCTAAATCTTATGGCAACGTAATCAATGATCAGTCGTATGCCGTATTGTGAAAAATTCACATGTATATTCAAAAGAGGAATAACGCGAGAGCGAAAGAGCGAGAGAGAAAGAGAAGCAAGCGAAGAGAGAAAAACACAGAATCGTGGTTGCTCTCGCACTATGGGCGTAGCTCGTATATTTCTCTCGATGGAGGAATATATTTTACGAGAGACACGGCCAGGAGATAAAAATTCACGCAAAAGCTCTGAGCGAGAGATGAAACGCACGAGAACGACGAGAAATACATATATATGTGTTTACAGGGCTTGTGTACAGATCCGACGCAACACGGCCTTTAAGAAGATTTACACTCTTCCCAATCACCGCAAAGCATTTTTTTACTTTTATTCTCCCACCGCTAATAATCTTCTCTCTCATAATCTGCCTTTAACGTCTGCACGCGTTTATATATAAAAAATTCTCCTGTTGCTAAATATTTTCTTCGTCGCTTCTTCAATAACCTGCTAAAAATAGTAATTAGAAACAAATATATATCGTGGGACCGATTAACATTTCCAGTACGCAGAAGAGTGTAATCGTGTCTCATAATTCAATTGCTTACACGCATAAATATGAATAAACCAAAAAATGTACGAATAAAACTGTAACTTCAGTGGATATATAGGAATTTATTGAAACTCCACATAAACAAGCACAGTAATGAAAAAAGCTTAACCAAACGTTATTTCGATAAATAACATTTTATTGAAATGAAATGAATTTTATTTTGATGAAAGTTGAAAAAAATCGATATACTTAAATTATAATTATACAAATTTTGTTTCGATCGCAAAAATGTCATTGAAGTAATGTTTTGAATTAACGGACATTTCCACCGATTGGTTACCGCATACCATAATATAATTATGTGTAACAGAAACAAATTCATGGAACGTAATGAGCGAAATATACAACAGTTGCTAAGTAATCGACGTAAGTGGAGGCATTGATATTTCATGTATGTAAGGATTTATAATCAAATCACGAAAAGGTAAATTCCAGAAATCTATAAATGGCAACTTCCATAAAGAGGTTCAATACTTTTTACGATAAACAAGTCCAATAACATTGAATGTTAAAAAAAAAAAGATACAAAAAATGTTTCACACACTACTACTGTGACTAATGAGAGGGCTTTTATTTAATCCATCAAATGTATTTCGGTTCCATGAAAAATTCAACGTGAATTAAATTTGTCGGGGTTTTTAGCTTGCATTGGAAGGAGATTGAAAAGGAATTCATGGAATTCTGAAATAGCTAGTCTGAATTTTTTGTCTTCCATCGACGAGCTCAAAATGCATGTGACTCGTGAGATATTTCGACTTTCGGCGTTGTAAGAGATCGAAATTTAAACAAAAGTCTAGAAGAAAGGAATATTAAATCGAGCAAGCTACTAATACATAAGTACGGTGAAATAACTGTATTCAAAATATTTGATAGAACCGATCGTTTGCACTTAAAAAAGAGAAAAAGAAATTATTACGTTCTCTTATTTCTTCTACCATCGTTTCTTCCTCGAAGATCATTTTCCTTGGAGAGGCATGTTTGCTACGCAAGTTCAAATATTAACGAACGTGTCAATGTGAATTACACCGGACGCGCTCCGGGGATATGTACTTTCACTTATAAGCGAAGTGGAAGCAATAATACGAAAAAAACATATATATTGTAACGACACCACCTATTCACGTGACCACGGTCTTACGTACAGGTCTGGAAACTCCGCCAGAATTTGCGTGATGGGGGTAGGTGCTTACAGACGAAAACTTTCATCAAAAATCGGCACCACGTGACGCTGGAGACTCGCCCCTGATAACATAACCTTAATTTAAATCAAAAGTAACATATCGGTGATGTTTTGTAAATAGAAGCAGTTTATTGCCCACAATTTCCATCGATATTTATTTTTATATTATTAATATTGAAAAAATACCGAGATTGCCACTTACTGTTAACAAAAATGATACAAAACTAACATAAATTTAATACAAAAAACTATAAAAATTTAAACAAGATAAAAATCTCATAGTTATTGTACATAACTTTTCTCTACTATAACTTTCGAATTATTAAAATGTAAGAGTATCTCAATGATTGATGAAAAAAAGAATATTATGTGAAACTTAAGGAAGTTGAGGCATTAAAACGAAAATGATGTCATCGCTTTTAAACCGATTGCATCTTATAAAGTTAAGTGTAAAAAAAAATTGGTTTAATTTTCAAACAGTTTAGGAACCTCGTTGCTGAGATAAATCAATAACAATCTGGACCAAATAACATGTAACCTTATGGAAGTCAAGACACATTCAGTGATATCTCCGTACAAAATGATGCTAAAAATATGAAATTTTTTTCGAAACATGAGCAAGGCTTGCTGAATATTGTCAATTTTTTTCAGATTTGTTAGGAGATTTGTTGAGATTAAATTAATAATTTATTCCTATGGATAAGACAGGGGCCGAAAATCTGGTAACGTCGCATTCAGTTCACCTCGTACGCAAGCCAGTGCGTTGCGGCGGGAATTTCGAAAATACATATCCACGGATTGAGAGAAAATATACAGAAAGAGGGGTGGAAGTAATAAATTAAATTTATGCAAACAAGAGATCAATTTTATTGCATGTGTTTTTAACACAATGTTTTAACGTCGATTATACGTTTCCCGTGCAGTTTTTTGAGGTTAGAATCGTCACCGTCACTGTTTCGGACTGAGCTTTCGCTAATTTTTCGTCTTTTTTCCCCGAATTCACTTGGCTTATTCGTTGATTGAATACAGCCTCCGTAACTCGTTTCCTTTACCGCGAAAATAATTTCACACCGTTTTTATCAATCGTAATTTTTTCGTTGTCACTCATCATCTGTCGTTGAGAGTTGAAACAACGTTGAATGGATGTGAGAGAGAAGAAGGGTACACGAGTACACGCACAACACCCATTTTTACAGTGTATGCAACGTTGCCAAACTGTAAAGTGGCCTAATTTTTGAATGGTACAGGTCATAACTTTTGGGTAAAAAAATGACTACGGCCTCAACTTCCTTAAACTCATGGCGTTCGAAAATTCGAACGATACCACGTGGTTAATAAAATTATGCTCTTATCGCGTCCGCTTGAATTAAAAATATTTCGGATTTGTGGAAATTATTATAATATTTATTAGACCTACTTAATTATGATTATAATAAGACAACGAATTTTTGCCGCAACATTTTTTGATTAAAAATGAACTTGGATTATAGAGACATTGCAGTTAGGTATGACGGAGACAGACAGATGCGAAGTATTGCAGTAATTAGTGCTGTCTTTGTTCAATACCTCCGTCTGCCGTTACACCACGCCTCACCACTATCTCTTTAAGGGGACCGTATGGTCTAGAGCACGAAAATTTCACCTATTTTCACGATTTTTTTTTTGCCTTAAAAAATTTAAAAATCGATGTTTTAACTTTTCGGGTTTATTACTACCTTTATTAAGTATACAAAAAAATTTTTTTTTAATTTTAAAAACAGTGTTTATTATCATATAATTGGCATTGAAGACGACCCTCTCGAAAAATCCGACCCGGACGGTGAAGATCGATCCGAGACTTCTACTCATCTGAAACACAAAATTCAAGAAGATTCTTAATCAGAAAGAGTGCAGTTATGGTCGGGACTAGAACAAATCGAAAAAATTAAAAATTGACAAAATGGCGCGCTTTTGAAAAAAAATTCGTAAAATCGGGTTTTTTTTTCACTAGTTTTTTAGTATAAACAATAAGAAATTATTTAAATAAAATTATGATTGTAGTTCCGACGATAGCCATACATGTTGTAAACAACATATCCAAATTTCAAGTGATTCGGTTGAATAGTTTTTTTGTTTTCACCTGCGCAGTGCCGAAAAAAGTCGTTTCGAGATAAATGAGTTTAAAGTTTGAGGTACAGATATTTTCAAAAATTGAGCAAATTTTGAATACTTACAGTTAATCCGCGATTCCGGCACCATATAGGATTCCTTCGGAACGTTCATAATTCAAGATTTCCTCACTCCTTTCATTTCTTCGAGCTGTCCGAGCCTCTTTGGAGTTGTCCGTGCTCCTACGGTTGGCGCTCGATACTCGCAGCTCGTCTCGGTTTTGCGCTAGTTGCTCCGCTTGTGGCCCGATTGTTATGCCCATGGTCTCCATTATTTTCAATAGGGATGCAAATCCTTCATTGAATATGCAAGCGGAAATGTGAGTGGCAATATCAATGATTTTTTTTCCGGCAAACAGATGTTTCGGCGCAAGGTGCCACACGCAAGCATTGAAACTTTCGTTATTGTTCTGCGTATTACTGCCAATACACCTTTCCAATAAAGTCTCTGCTGTCAATTCTTCATAAATTGGTTTTAATATCTCTTGTGCTTCATCGCACAGAGCAGGTGGGTGCTCGTAGGTGTCTAAAGTACCTGCAGCCTCACTTTGACGCCACTTGCACCACGATTCGGAACCTGGAGGACAGTACGAGTGTTGCGGGTTTTCATCTGTTGAAATTTTGTGATAATATGCTGCCCATATTTCACTTCTCATCCCTTCAGTCGAATCTGAATTACGTCTAATTGCTAGACCGTAATAAGTTGACAGCTCTTGCAATAATTTATTCGTCAATTGTTGACGCTTCGGTGTTTTATTTATCGATTTCCGCTGTGTCTTTTTTCCCTCTTCTTTTTCTGTCAATTTCTTTGTTGCTTTCTTTATTTGTGCATGTTTTTTTTTCGCATCAACAGCACGTTTGTACAAACGTTTTTTAACATGCAAAACACATTCTTTTTTGCAAACTAAAAAATCATCCCCGTAAGGCTTTGTGTCCAATAAGGCTTTGCACGTTTTCGTGTCGCGGACCGCTCTCTACCTGCGTTATGGGCTGTAGAAGCTGTAATATTGAGAATTTCCGCATGAAAATTTCACAGTATATTCTTGAGATACTATACTTTCGACATATCGAAAAAAAAAAAATCGATTTTTTCAAATTTCTAGACCATACGGTCCCCTTAAAAATAGCTGCACCCCTAGCGGCCACTGCAGTAAAAAGTTTTCGTCATTAAGCGACCCCTCCGATCTGGGGGAGTTTCCAGACCTGTATGTAAGACCGTGCACGTGACACGACGTGAACAGCTGAGCGTCAGTCGCCATACTGAGCGAGAACCTAGCGGACGAAACGAATACTAACGTTCGGAGCAAGTCGTCGCCTATAGGGAAAAACGTGAAACAAAGTGGCTTACGTGACTTATAACATAAAAGTGGGAGTATTGAAATCGATAAAAATATTGAAAAAGGGACCTTTATTGTGAAAACAAAGAAAAAAGGACAAAGAAATGAATAAATAAAATTGGAAAGTAAATAATCAAGCGAACAATGATACAAAAATTTGTAAGATAATTTTAGTTTTTAAAAGCACGAAAGTCGACTTCACCTACGCAGGCACGTGGCGATCGTGCTAAGGAATAACCGAACCAGAATTAAGTTTTTAATTATTATAATAATTAAAAACTCAATTCTGGTTCGCTTATTTCCGAGTACGATCGCTTTAATAATACTAATTTAACTAATTTAATCTAATTTAATTTAATTTAATTTAATTTAATAATAATAATTTAACGTGATTTAATAATTATTAAATCACGGAAAATACTTCTGTGATTACAAAAATAAGAATTAATCGATAAAGAAAATTCGAAAAAGAGTAAGAAAATATAAAATTTTATTAAATAATGTACAATTTCGAAAATAATAAATCTTACGCATGCGCATTGCGAACACGCCATGCGCTGAGCCAATTAGATCACAGAAGCCAAAACGAAGCCCCAATGAAATAATTTAGAAGCATAATACTTCTTCGAGATTATTCTACAGACCAATCGGATCCGAGTTATTTTTAGAAATCGAGAATAAAGGATCTCGACGGTATAAAAATCGGTGCAGAGCGGCATTCGGCACGGTTTTTCGGCGAGCTACCTAGGTCTCAACAGGAAAACATCTCTCCGGTTCTACTAAGGAAAAGAGTTGACCTAACATACAAAACGTTCCTTTAAATTTCACACTGAGAGGACAGAAATTGTTCAGTTTCGTTAGATTTAAAAATTTTCGGTGTGAGATTTTTCCTTTTTCATACCAAGAGGGCAAGAATCATGCGATTTCATTTGATTTCAAGATTTAAAGTATGAAATCCTTCCTTATCACATTGGGGCAGGGATCGTTCAGATTTGTTTGATTTCAAAATTGGAGGTGTGGCACCCTTTCCTAACTTGTTATAATCTAAAGTTTTATTAAAATAAAGGACCTGTTACTTGTTATTTAAATTCAAAGACGTCAAATATTTTATTATATCGAGTTACAACAAAAATTGATTTTTTAAAATTGTATCGAGTCATTTTTCAGACGTGAATTAATATTAATTTTTCTTTATTAAGAGTCACTGATTACTTTTGTAATATCACATAATTTAAATTGTTTTCGCGTTATCGAAATGGGCAATTCCCCTACAAAATCGAATTCGTCTGTGTTTATTATCATTTCATTGAGTTGTCAACAAATAACAAAATCGAAATTGATCAAAATTTAAGCAAAACCCAAAAAAAACAATGATTTCTTCGTAAATTTTGATTATATAGAATCACAATCCGAATATCATGTACAAATCCAAAATTTTAATGTCAAATTTGATGAATAAATCAAATTCCACTGTTTTAAACATTAAATCCGCCTAAATCTCACGTTTCTTTCATACCTGCTCCTAAATTTCAGGTAGCTTGAACCGACGCGTAACGACGTTTAAGCGTTTCGGCAAAAAAGTACCATTACAATATATATAGAATGTATCCATAAGACGATCCGCCCCAATCCGGGCAAAATTGTTTTTTTTACTCCACCCTACGTTATACATATTTCTGATAATTTTTATTTTTATATACAGGATCGATGTAATAACTACTTTATCTTAAGCAGCGAGTCTTTGCGAAGATGAAAAACTGAAAAATCTTTAAATAGAAGCATTTTTCAATGATATCCTAAATTCAGAGAAATAAGGGCTAATTGAAATATTTGTATGTACGGCTGAAAAACTAAATTGATGAATTCCCTTGTTAGATGATTTTTTTAGTTATACTAAGATATTTATTTAGTTTAGTATTTTTAGTTATTGATGTATATGGATTTCGTGTATCGCTGAATTATCGATGATTCTCTTCCTGACGAGATTGAACTTTAACCGCAATATACATGCGCGCATAGGAAATTCGATAGCAACTAGCAATAATTCTGCGCTCAACGCGTCCTGTTTTATACATAGGCCAGTCTGAAGGGATAACTCCGTCGATACGTGTGAATCATCGCCCGGGATACACGTATCGTTTTGTATCTATATAACACAAATATATATGTATGTGATGAGGTTTGTGTATCGTAATACCCGGAGGTTATGTTGCAGTACAGTACAGAGTGCACAAGCAAATCGAGTTCAATCATTGCAAGCCCGAGAATACATCGGTACAACGATTCATGTATATTCGTGTATTATATATATAGAGGAATCCAACCGAACGTCAAGTGTCACAGATAGTATTCACAAATCATAGCATTAGTCGCGATTAAGGCGCAAGCGTTTCGAACCTACCCCCATAGCTTCTCATTTCCTCTCGAATCTTCTACCACACTATAAGCAAACTGCATATCACGGTGGTGGTGCCTCTTACGCATTTCCCGGCAAGTATGCTTATCGTATTAAATTCTGGTTCGTCTGAATGTAACAATAAACAAATGATATTTTAGTACTTTTCGTACTTTTTGAACGCCGATTTGATTCGTATCTTTTCATTCATGTAAACATACATTTAAAAACTCTTTCATATTTTTTTATGATTTTTTTTTTTTTTTTTTTAATTCTTGTTGTGGAAAATGCGTTAAGCACCGTAGGAGAGACACACGTCTACTCCCGTGTGTCGGACTCTCCTATCGGCCTACCGACTAAAAACCACCTCGAGTTCTGTACCTCTCCGCGGGGTGGAAACACGTTAGTATAACTTCACCCCCGCGGGAACTTGTCAAAGCGTCACGTTCGTCTTTATTCTGTGCCTCTTTATCTTTACTGTCTCGTCATATCTTGTCTGTTCTCACTTTCACTCATCCCTCAGGCATCCTTCATCTTTCTTGCCCCTCAGGACGGTTTCGACGTAGGTGGCGACGACCGTCATATTTTTTTATGATATATCGTTTGAAAACAACAATAATCAAAAGATGTTTGGTTTACGTTATTTTCGTAATTCACTTTTTGTATTATGTAGAAATTTTTATTTATTTTAATACGTAATTTCCGTTCTTCTACATATTTTTTTTCTATTGGGGTTGGGAACCAATCGCAATTGTAACATCTGCCGCTCAGGGTCCTTCCCTTTTAGTCTCTCCACCCATTTCGACTATTCCTCCACCGTTCCACACATTCCCTCATATGTACGGCTACAGCCAACTCATTCCCCACTATATCGCATTTACCAAGGGTGAAGGGAAACTGCAGAAAACGTTGCCGATGCAACCGATATCTGATTAATCTCCTCGGGTGGCAATATGAGTACGCTCAAGCACGGTCACCCAAGGCGCTTAGGAAAGCACCTCCTCAGCTATGATGCAATGAGCCAGCAAGTACACGGCTAGGGGACCACCATCTGCATGATGAGAAACGTCCACGGAAGGCATGCGGAGCCGTACACTGACCGCTCAGGCATCACAGAGAAGTGTTTTGCACATGGATTTAGGAAGATGGAATCCGAACCAACCGGGATTGCAGCAGAAACACGTAAAAGAATTAAAAAATTTTCATTCCATTGGTGTTTGGGTCCGAACTCGAACTCACCCTTCTATTTATGTATATATATGTTTTTATTTGTCGAATTATGTATCGTAATGGAACGGTTTTGTCGAAGCGTCATCTGTTCCTTACGCGTCGGTCCGAGCTCGTTAATTTTTAGGAGCAGGTACGAAAGAATCATTAATGAAGTAATTTTTTAAATTATTTCTGCGTATACTCTTGCGGGTTTTTACGAACCTATCCCAACACTCTATCCCCACTTTTCCCCCACTTCAGTAATTTTTATGTTCCTATGAGACCCCCCAAGAATGTTGCCCACAGCCACTCATTCCTAATGCAAGGGAAATTGTGAGAAACCCGACCGACACAGGCGGCTATATTTTTACTGAGTTTCATTTGGTTTATCACCATCGGAAACTCAGAAAAACTTTCATCCGCTCGGCGATTGATGCGCGAGCCGATGCGTGGCTAAACGGTCACCCAACTAAGTATTGGTCTCACCCGAATAAGCTGCTTAACTTGGAAGATCGCCGAAGCCACATATCGACCATGCATCCATCGCTGTCGATCATCAAGGAAGTATTTACCGTAACCTAATATCGTGAATAAGCATAATGATTTTTTCGATCACTACGAGTTATTGCTAAGTATTTTTTTCATTTTAAACGTGAGACCGATCAAGCTGATTCTATAATGCTAGTGCGAGAATTATCGCGTGTTATATCGTTTGGAAAAATTATTATAAGCAGCAAAAATACTTATGTGCTCACGTTTGAAATGTACAACACCTGGAGCAGAAATCAGCAAAAAAAAAAATTATCATTTTTTTATTTTCGAATTAACTTCAAAATTGTAATGAAAAAAAATTAAAATACTAATTACCCAAAAAATTAATAATTCGCTGAAAATTACTTCTAATTACTTCAGCACAAAAAATACAAAAAAAAAATAATTGATTATTGTCGAAAAATTAAAATTATACAATACTATATTACGAATTGTTCCAAAATTTGATATTTTGTCAAACAATAATTTCAATTACTTCAAAATTTAATATTTCACACAAAATAATTGTAAATTAAAAAAAAAACCATCAATATATATTTCCAATTACCTAAAGAATTAAAAATTATTAAAAAAATATTTTCAATTACCTGAAAAATGGAAAATTGAAAAAGAAATTCCTAATTACTCGAAAAATTAGAAATTTTAGAAAAATTATTTCTAATTACCGGAAAAATAAAAAATTAGAGTAAAATATTTTTCTAATTATCCGAAAAACAAAAAATTAGCATTAAATATTTTTCTAATTACCCGAAAAACAAAAAATTAGAGTAAAATATTTTTCTAATTACCTGAAAAAGAAAAAAATGAATGAAAAATATTTTCCTAATTACACAAAAAACAAAAACTAGAGAAAAATATTTTTCTAATTAAACAAAATCCGGCCAGAAGAAAGAATCGAAAAAATTTCCATTAACCATTGAATTAAATTTTTAATGGAAACAATTTCCATTAACCATTAAATTCAATTTTTAATGGTTACTGGAAATAATTTTCATTTAATTTCCATTTAATGGTAGTAACCGAAGTTTACTCGGTTAGTGATAACGGGAGAAGACTTGGGTCAATATGATCCAATGATAGTAATCGAGGTTTTTTCGGTCACTAGTAGCGATAGAAATTTTTGTCTGGTTCAAAATAACCCAATGGTAGTAACCGAGGTTTTCTCAGTCGCCAGTAGCAGTAGCGGTTTTAATCTGGGTCAAAATGATCCGACGGTAGTAACCGAGGTTTTCTCGGTTACTGGTAACGGTAGAAGTTTTGGTCTGGGTCAGAATGACCCAATGGCAGTAACCGAGGTTTTCTCGGTCACTAGCAGCGGAAGCGGTTTTGTTCTAGGTCAAAATGACCCAATGGTAGTAACCGAGGTTTTCTCGGTTACCAGTAGCAGTATCGGTTGTGGTCTGAGTCAAAATGACCCAGTGGTAGTAATCGAGGTTTCCTCGGTCGCTAGTAGCAGAAGCGGTTTCGGCCTGGGTCAAAATGACCCACTGGTGGTAACCGTGGTTTTCTTGGTTATTAGTAGTGGGGGCGCTTTTTTCTGGGTCAAAATGACCCAACGGTAATAACCGAGGTTTTCTCGGTCACTAGCAGTGGAAGCGGTTTTGTTCTAGGTCAAAATGACCCAATGATAGTTGGGTCACTAGCAGCGGAAGCGGTTTTGTTCTAGGTCAAAATGATCCAATGATAGTTGGGTCATTACCATTGGATCATTTTGACCTAGAACAAAACCGCTTCCGCTGCTAGTGACCGAGAAAACCTCAGTTACTGGCATTGGGTCATTTTGACCCAGAACAAAATCAGTCCTGCTACTAATAACCGGAAAAACCTCGGTTACGACCATTGGGTCATTCTGACCCAGAACAAAACCACTCCGGCTATTAGTAACCGAGAAAACCTCGGTTACATTGCTTTACAATTCCAGGGACAAAGCGTCATCGTAGGTTGATCGATGTTACAATTATTTGCACGAAGATGAGGACCTAAATTCCCCAATAAGCTTGATTACTATGAGGTCCATATAATGCCTCTATTACTAGTATACCTAATTTTTAGGTAGGCAACGAAATAACCCGATACTGGGTTTGGGATTTGATAATCTTTGATTTCAAATGGGACAGTAGCCTTGCGTCGTGGACTTGGATTAAGATTTTTAGATTTAGAATTATTCGAACTTGAAATACTGAATGATTCTTGATTTAGTGGCATTGGTATTTGACTTTGAATTTGACTAAGCAATTTGACGTAGAGTAGTCAGAGTTTGTTACTTTGTTGAGGACTTATTCGGGTAGAGTCTCTGACTGATCCGGGTTCTGACGACGACTGCTCTTCCTGGCTCTGGGTTCCCGTTTATATACTTCCTGGTCCTGTAGAATTTGCAAAGCGCCAAATCACCTTTGAACTTTTGCATTGATCGTAGGCTATGGGATGTAACGAGCCTGAATTTGAAAATGCCCCCACTCCTCTTCTCGCCTTTTCTCAGAGAGAGACACCGAGAAATTCCGTGTTCAACGACACGGAATGAGGTTTTAATTAGTGCGTCGTCGACCATCGACGAATTGAGTTGCCAACAAAGCTATCACGTTCATAAAGTTAAATATTTACTGGCGTCTTGGAGGACTTCATCGCAATTCGACAATCGATACGTATCCGCTTATTTAATCAAAGACACTCATATAACTATCATCGCACACCCAATATTCATCAGATTCACATAAAATACGTTCGAATTTACTACGATTTCTTTTATGTTTCTTTTTTGTAAACTAACGCATATTAAAAATACACGAGTGAAAATTAATTGTAAATTCACTGCGTGAAATATATGAAAGTGTATCTTTATTGAATCTCGACTATGTAAAATGAAAATAATACAGAGATAGACTCAAATTGTAACGAAAACGTCGATGACGACGCTTTGCTCTAACGCTGGCCATAATAACTCCGACACCGTCAACAACAGGGATTTTTGACAATTTACGATAGTGGAGATGTGGCTGCGGTGAGTCCGCTGTGTTGTATTACCTCATCTCAATGAGGTAATACACGCGCATAGCTGCTACGTGGTACTCTATCTCAGTGGGAAGCGAGCGTATGCTATGTAATACGCCTTGTTGGTGGGAACTGCGTATTTTCCTTGACCGTGAATTCTCGCTGCATGCTATGTATATATATATATGAGTAGATCCATTGGTTTTCGAGCATTTTCTCGGGAGGGGTCTTTCGAATTTGCTGAAAATTGGGTACTTCGAAGTACCTTAAAAACTATCGCCAAATACCAAATTTCAACTGTCTAAGTGCCCAAGGTCATGAGAACCAGCCTTCTAAAAGTCTAAAAATCATCATAATTAGCCTATCTTCAAAATGATGATTCACGAAAACCTCATGTTCAAATTGAATGATACAAGTCACATTTTGTTCAGTATGCCATCTAGTTTGTAGAAAAATAATTTGAGTCACCTAAGCCAAAAAGTTTTTTATCCCGACTACGTTAAATAACTTGAAATTTTCAATAATATGATGATTTTAAAATTGTCGCCACAAATTCATTTTTAATCTCACTGACTTCTAGCATGGCTCATTTTTTTCGTTCTTTTATACCCTTTAAGCGAATGCAGCTAAAAATTTCATTTGCGTAAAGGAACTCAGAGATATTTCATTTGAAAGTTAGTAATTTTTGAAATATTACGAAAAATCGCTGACTTTTACCTTACACTACGCATTTCTATCAACTTCAATCGTTACCAAAATTTAGGTGAGAGTAGTTTTTTATATCTAGAACGACTCCCCTTAAGGAATTTCTTGGCCCGAACTTCCATCACTCTCTACAGCCTGCTGAAAATCACAATAATTCTGATTACTTTTGAGTTAAAAAATTAATAATGCAGTGTTCATTACTTTTTTTTTGGAGATTATTTTACGCACATTTCAATAGGGTAAAAGCAAGAAAATAATTTTTATACGTGAATACAAGAAGCCAAAATTTGTCGCAATTTACTTTCCATGCAGCTCATCGCTTTTATGCTAATCTGATTTTATAAATGTGAATGCTGGTAAATTTAAACGCCACTCATTGGGTTATTTCCTTTTATTTAATTCGACTCAGAAACACAAGAATATATAAAACTCCAAATGGAAATTGCCATTTACCTAAATTCATTCGGGAGCATCAAATGTATACTAGATTTAATTAATATTTTTACGATTTTATCAATAGACATGAAAAATCCAATGTTTACACCACACACAGTCTACGCAATATCCACTTCGTTGACGCAGCCCAATTTAAAAAGACTGAGGTTATGATTGTATCAATTGAGGAATTGAGGTTATACTACACTTTTGAATTGAGGTTATGAGAGGTGTTGACATGGCATATATATATTACAAAATTGTACTTTGCGATCGCAGCGCCTCTCATTTTCTACCGATTTTTGGGTACACTTCTTGTACGGTGTGTTCATTCCTTCTCTCTAGTCTCCCTGGCCTAGACACCGGTATCCAGGAGTAACATAAAGAGACACAGCTCACCAATAGGAACCGTGCGTGAGCTATAGAGAGCAGCACCACCGCCGA
This sequence comes from Rhimphoctona megacephalus, assembly GCA_963989365.1. Classification (NCBI taxonomy): domain Eukaryota; kingdom Metazoa; phylum Arthropoda; class Insecta; order Hymenoptera; family Ichneumonidae; genus Rhimphoctona; species Rhimphoctona megacephalus. The sequence goes on from OZ022420.1 coordinate 20,498,715, forward strand.
TGTGCGCGCTCTTTCGTGTCTGAATGTGCAATTTGTGCGGTGTTATTTTGGCTTTGAATGATAGGACTAAAGACAAATTTTACGATTAATAATATTAAAAATGAGCAATTAAGGTTTTCAGCTCGTGATTAACAATCGTGCTGGGGGCTAAAATTATATACAAATTTTTAAAAAATGTGGCTCAAGATATATCTCAAATGTCGTAGAAACACAAAGAACGGGCGACGAATCGGCCATATAATTCATTCCGTTTGTTTCTCTCTCTTTCATGCGAAATGGGCAGCGCTCTCGGGAAAAGAACAGTATTTCAAAAATGGTCAATCTTCTCGAAACCAAAATGGTGTGTGAGAGCTGCCCTGCATTTACCAATATCTTTTTGATGAAGCAAAACAAACAAATCAATTTTGTATCGTAAATCAATTAAAAAATCTTGTCGCCCGCGTATACGCGCTTGATTACTTAACACTTAGCTAATGTAGAAATTGCCCAATTCGTGGCGTTGTAAGCACCACGCACGGCCCCTATGGGGGTTGAGTAGATACACTCGATTAATTATTGCTTTTTTCACTGATAACTAGATGATGCGAATAATACATTACTTTTTTTACGAAAATGATTCAATTTTAAATTATGAGAAAATAACGTTTCTGAACGAATCTAAACAATGAGATTCGTAAAAATTAAGAGCTTGTCTATCATAATTGGAAAAATTTATGTATTTTAATTGAAGTATTGAAAAGATGTTTTTATTTTAAAGGAATTAAACATAAAATAATTTAAAGTAAAAATTTTGACTTAAATATGCTTTTTATAACGTGATAATAATGTTAAAAATTTCTTTACAGTTTTTAACGTAATATTAGCTTAAATTTAGTGTGACCGTATTGAAATGTGCGTAAAATAATCTTCAAAAAAAAGTAATGAACACTGCATTATTGATTTTTTAACTCAAAAGTAATCAGAATTATTGTGATCTTCAGCAGGCTGTAGAGAGTGATGGAAGTTCGGGCCATGAAATTCCTTAAGGGAAGTCGTTCTAGATATAAAAAACTACTCTCACCTAAATTTTGGTAACGATTGAAGTTGATAGAAATGCGTAGTGTAAAGTAAAAGTCAGCGATTTTTCGTAATATTTCAAAAATTACTAACTTTCAAATGAAATATCTCTGAGTTCCTTTACGCAAATGAAATTTTTAGCCACATTCGCTTGAAGGATATAAAAGAACGAAAAAAATGAGCCATGCTAGAAGTCAGTGAGATTAAAAATGAATTTGTGGCGACAATTTTAAAATCATCATATTATTGAAAATTTCAAGTTATTTAACGTAGTCGGGATAAAAGGCCTTTTGGCTTAGGTGACTCAAATTTTTTTTCTACAAACTATATGGTATACTGAACAAAATGTGACTTGTATCATTCAATTTGAACGTGAGGTTTTCGTGAATCATCATTTTGAAGATAGGCTAAATATGGTGATTTTTAGACTTTTAAAAGGCTGGTTCTCATGACCTTGGGCACTTAGACAGTTGAAATTTGGTATTTGGCGATAGTTTTTGAGGTACTTCAAAGTACCCAATTTTCAGCAAATTCGAAAGACCCCTCCCGAGAAAATGCTCGAAAACCAATGGATCTGCTCATATATATATCTTCAAAGATCGCTGATCAGCCCCGCTCGGAGTGAGGCTATAAAACCTGATCTTCCTAGGTATAACAACTTGGGTCCATATCTTTATGAGTCCGATTATACTCTATTGATTATTTAGTCTTGACGCTGTATACACAGTACTGTGATGATCATCCGATTTTGTCGGTATTGTATATAGTGAGTTGAGGGTGGGACGTAACACTACCAATGGGTCATTTTGACCCAGACTAAAACCGCTACTGCCACTGGTAACCAAGACAACCCCCAGTAGCAGGAGTGATTTTGACCCAGAACAAAATCACTCCTGCTACTGGTCACCGGAAAAAGCTCGGTTACTGCCTTTGGGTCATTTTGACCCAGACTAAAGCCGCTATCGCTGCTGGTGACCGAAAAAATCTCGGTTACTACCATTGGGTCATTTTGACTCAGACTACAATCGACACCGTTACGATTAACCGAGAAAACTTCGATTTCTACTATTGGATCATTTTGACCCAGACTAATACCGATACTGCTACTGGTAACCGACAAAATCTCGGTTACTATCATTGGGTCATTTTGACCCGGACTAAAGCCGCTACCGCTACTGGTGACCGAGAAAACCTCGGTTACCACCATTGGGTCATTTTGACCCAGACTAAAACCGCTACCGCTACTATTAACCGAAAAAACCTCGATTTCTACTATTGGGTCATTTTGACCCAGCCTAAAACTGCTATTACTACTGGTAACCGAGAAGATCTCGGTTTTTGCTACTGGGTCATTTTGACCCAGAATAAATTCACTCCTGCTACCAGTAACCGAGAAAACCTCGCTTACTACCATTGGGTCATTTTGGCCCAGACTAAAAACGCTACTGCTACTATTCACCGAGAAAACCTCGGTTACTACTATTGGGTCATTTTGACCCAAGCCGAAACTTCTCCCGTTATCAGTAACCGAGTAAACTTCGGTTACTACCATTAAATGGAAATAAAATGGAAATTATTTCCATTAACCATTAAAAATTACATTCAATGGTTAATGGAATTTCTTTTCATTAACCATTGAACGGATAATTAGAGAAATATTTTCTCCAAATTTTTTATTTCTCAAGTAATTAGAGACATACTTTCTCCTTATTTTTTATTTTCTAAGTAATTAGAGAAATATTTTCTCCTAATTTCTTATTTTTCAAGTAATTAGAGAAATATTTTCTACTAATTTTTTATTTTTCAAGCAATTAGAAAAAAAATTTCTCTAATTTTTTATTATCTGCGTATTTAGAAAATTATTATTCTCTCATTTTTTTTTCGGGTAATTAGAGAAGTATTTTCCAATAATTTTTTATTTTTCAATTAATTAGGAAAATATTTTTTTCTATTTTTTTATTTTTGGTTAATTAAAAATATTTCTCCCAATATTTCTAATTTTTCAAGTAATTAATAACATTTTTTTATTTTTTTCGATTCTTCGAGTAATTAGAAATAATTTTTCTACAATTTGTAATTTTTCGGGTAATTAGAAATAATTTTTAGAAATAACATTTTGAAATATATTTTAACATTTTTTCTTTGCTCTTTTAATTTGTAATTTCCACACGAGTATTATGCATTTGTTGAGTAATTAACAATATTTTTCCGTAAATTATCAATTTTTCGGATAATGAATATTTTTCAAAAAAATAATAGTAATTTTTTGAAAATCAGTAATAATACCGAAAAATGTCCTTGAAAATAATATTTTTGCCGATCTCTGACCTGGAGATACACGTATGGATTTGTATTGTGCGTGTAATGTGTTCCGTTATAATATAAATATATCTCTAGATTTCGTGTGGGCTTTTTACAAGCTGGGTGGTCCATTTCTCTCATTTCCTTGTTCGCAGGCACCGTTAAAAAAAAGTTTGAAACGTCCTTATGACGGATCTCCGAGACACTCTCGACAATTCCACTTTCCCCCTCTATCCTTCATCGACTTAAACTTTTGTCACTTATTAACTCAGAGAGAAAAAGATCTTCTTCGGCCAGCGGAAGAACTTGACGTATACGCTCACACGGGTCAGTGATAAATTTTACTCTTATACCGGTTACAGTTGGAGTATAGTTTCGCCTTAACTCACCAAGGAAGAACAAAAAATAATGTCATCAATTCCCTACTACAGTTGTCTTTTAATAAATCGAGTGTACCTGCTAATGACAAATTGATTTGGCAAAGAGGACAACTGGTTAAAGGAGCTTAGCAACATTAATCATTTAGTCACAAAAAAAGTCGAAAATAAAAGTATACGATTTATTAAAGCAACATAAAACTTATTACACAGAGCTTTTTCCATCTCCAAAGGTACATAAAGAAAAATAACAAATATTCGTCGATTTTTTTAATCAACTTCTACCTATCATATCCTTAATCACATCGCACGAAGTTATTCCTGAATTTCTGAAAGTAATATGTATCCTCATCCTGTTAACATTCAGTGCCAATTAGAATTACTCGTAACTCGATTATATACATTCCCTCCAATTACACATTATATATGTAGAATATGGAGAAATCTATTACACGTAACTCAATTATATACGTTCCCTCCAATTGCACGTCATATATGTAGGATCATTGAAGAATTACTCGCAAGTATAATTAATTAATGAAAATGAATATTTTATTTTATTAAAATTAATTTTAAAAAAAATTCACATATTGGCGTCTGATTGAAAATCGGAAATGTAGGTTGAAAAATGAATATAAATTACAATAAGGCGCCATTTTATGAAAAAAAAAAATTTTTTCAAAAAATCCTATAATGCGAAGGGTTTTATAGATCACATTTTAAGAATCTTATCAAACTTTTTATTTCAGATCAACTGACTGCATGCAATCGCGGAAACCGCAGACCGTGACATGTTTTACGCTGGCCATAATAATAGCGCTCCCAGTCAGTATATATTAATAAAAAAATTTGTCAATATACCTCAATATTTATACTTTCGAATAAAATAAATTTGGATGAAATCGGACAAATAGTTTTTGAGATAATAACTCCCGAAATTCACCTATTTTTTCTGCCGTCTACTCGGATGTGCCTCCTTAATGCCAGTTTATTGGCAGAGTCTTGTGCGGAATTTGCATGCAAGCTCTATCGATCTTTTGTGAAATAGCATGCTCAGTAACATGTACAAGAATGCAAAAATATAGGAATATCTATTTGCGGCATGGTTCGATTATTTTTATGGCTCGTTCCCCTTGCCTTTCACACGAAATTAGTATCCATAAAAATATAATTTTATTTAACACTAAAGCTCTGAAGAAAACATTCGTCATCGTGACATTACAGACTCCTTTGGGAGGGAAAAAAATCACTCTCCAGAGTTCCATGGACCTCCTGTGGTGCGTCATGCGTCTATATATTTCTCTTCGTGGCGTGAAACTTCGCCACGGTGATTGGCAATCGCTTTCCGCGAGAAATCTATACGGTATGAATATAGGAAATATGTATGAGCAAGTGTAGATTGTACGGATTGATACAACGAGGACTATTTCGCGACAACAATGGTAGAGTCTTTGCTAGCGTAGCTCGTTAAATTCTTACATATCACAGAAAGTTTCATAGCATGGCAAACACCAAGTTTTTAGTCTTTTTCTCTCTCCCTCTCTCTCTCTCTCTCTCTCTCTCTCTCTCTCTCTCTCTTAATGCTTCAGCTGTTCTAAAAGTCACGTTAAAGCTTTGAAGAATAGTTAGACGGTGAAAATCTGAAGAGAAAGGTCCGTATCCACTTTCCACTTCAATCCACTGTTGATAAAATATTAACTGATGATATCCAATCTTATTATTATTAATTAGCTGATGATAGCCAATCGGATGCACCGATGAGAATGAGTGAAAGGGGCGAGCATAAAACGAGGACGGGCTAACCTATACGCGATTACCGGGTGCAGATGAGTACCGAACCGGTAGTCATCAATTCATTATTATTTTGTGAATGATTCATCGACGATAAAAACAGAGAAAGAATTTTCTCTTCAAAATTTAGCAATATACGTAACCTGTTTCCATAGTTCCATCGTCCATCGACTTTTGAAACATTCGATACAAAGACTAATATAGAATGCATGGTTATCACGGCTGGAACTCCAGCTGGCAGACTGTTGAGGGTCTCTCCCGTCACACCTTTATCAATGCGATCGAAGCTTTTCAATGCATCTCTTTCTCTCTCCATGATGCTCGAGAACATCATGAATCATCGTCACTATGTATATACCTATACATCTATTTATATGCTTGCCCAAATGTTCTATTACTATATATATCTGCGCATAAATTAAGGTTCTGAACGATGTTCGAGGATGCAAAGCTTTTCACGAAACCATGAGAATCAATAAATCAATGGCTACAAATATATACGTATATACCTTTCTGCGGGTTCTATTCATAAGCACGATAAAGCTTCTTTCATTCAGGAACCTACAAAGAATCCTCTCGGCCTTAACGATTTTCGCTTGCTGTTCTCCTCTGTGTTTTCCTGAATCCAGACATAAGAATTACGAACCTTCCTTTCGCTCACGTATCCTACGTAATGAATATGAATGGCGTATAAGGATATTTTATTTAGCTTAGTGAAAATCTCATTTTTCCAAAGTGAAAATTTATAAAATTTAATAAACACTAAACAAAATCAAGTGGAGTTTGAAAAACCTTTCGCTGTTCCCTAATTTATGTAAGATCACTGTAAAAGCACGTTCAAATTATTTTCAAGATTAAGTCGTCATCAAATTCTGCTGTAGCTCTTTTATAATAATATTTTTTTTTTTCATTTTTTAACAGTTTACAAATTAGGAAGATCTAATATGAGTTTGAATAGTCTGCATTGAAATTATGTAATTAAAAAATGTTCCATTTATCTACGAACCAGATTTGCTCAAAAATCTCAAATATTTACTGCTTGCTTATTATACTGAAATTTTGAATGAGCCTATATGTAATGAGCACAAATAATAACCGAAAAAATTTGCAAAGCGAAATGGGTCATAGCCTGCTTTTGTTTGCCGGTAGTCGATGTACGCTATAAACCGTGGGAAAACGGGGATTTTCTCGGAGATAAAAAGCCCGTTTACGTATATAAATCATAGCTGGGATGCAAGAGCGACTCCCAAGCCCAAAGATAAACGGGAGAGTGCGTTCCCTTTCGCGTGTTGTTTTCTCCGTTTACACGTATCGGTTATACTCTGGAACGCGAAGAGTCATGGTCAAAAGCTCCCTTTGTATTATCTCGGGCTCACAAAAAACCAGGACTCCGGTAAATCTGCGCTTCCGCGAGTACATGCACAATAAAAAAGTATATGCAGTATAATATCTATGTATAGAATATAATACAGATGCATCATCATGCAGTTGAAGGATTAATGGGAAAAGACAAAAAATTAAAGAACTCTTGGATCACAAAAAAACAGCCAGCCACCCTCAATTGAAAAGCATGCAACATTGCATTATTAATTCAATTTAAATTACGTGTGATTGTTAATGTCTAAATTAGTTGAATTATAATATTATATTGAGTACATGTTGAATTATTTGAAAAATCTTACATTTCTTATTTACTTATGATTCTAATCTATAGCCATAATGTAACAAAACCACATTTTCCGATTTGTAATTTCAGAACTTTAAAATAATCTCCTAATGGAGGATTAATCTATATATCTAGAAACAAGAATAGAGTAAGGAGTCAGCATTTCATCCTCAATTTATCGCTAGTTCGTATCCGGAAATATATTAATCCCCTTTCCCCGAAATTCGTAGACATTTCTTCTATTTTTGATATCTTGCTCTTAAGCCCGGATTTAAAAGAATATACGTTTTTTTTATGTTTATGATGTATTGCTTTTCAACGCGTAGGGTTTCAGTGTGCGTTGAATAGTATATAGGTATGCCTAAAACCTGATCCACCCTAAATACGAACATTTTCAGCTTCGAGCGTTGCTACTCTTTAATCCTGGCCCTTAATCTTGGCTTCACGGTTGAAGTAAATTCAGTTGATACTCTATTTTATTTCATACTATGTACCTTTTTTTGAATTCTATTATCCTCTTTTTGTCATTCTCTCTCCCTTTGCCTATCGCTCTATATTTTCCAAGTATTATAGGGATCGTTGCGAGGGGTGTCGCCCAGAATAACTGCTGCCAAAATTTCCTTCCAAAAATAACTTGGCTTGAATATCCCAACCAAAACTATCCCCTTGCGACAATATTATGTATGGTGTGATAATACTGTTTGATGTGATGATAATGTGTTTATGATGGATTCTTCTAGGGATATTTTCCAAATTCCTGGGTTATTTTTGTTGGGGATATTAATATTGTGCGATTTGCGATTAGTTTGCATGTTTCGTTCAGTTTAATAATTACTGGGTAATGATCCGAGTCTAAGCTTTTTATTACTTTAGGTTTGGATATTTTTCTTATATTTTTATTCACGACTAAATCTACCATGGAGGATAAACCACCGTTGGAGGGGATAAGCGTGTGGTCATCTGGGTATTCCAGGTTTATTGGAAGCATTTGTATCATTTTATAGAGTTTATTTCCGTTTACATTTGCGGCTTTACAATACCATAATCTATGCTTGCAGTTAAGATCACCTGCGATTAATACTTTATTGCTTAATTTGAGAATATTTTGCAGCTCAATTACTTGCAGGTTTGCGTGAGGTGGTAGGTAGCAAGAAACTATTAAAATGTTTAGTTGCGGCAACATGATTGCAATTGCTTCCAATGAAACAGTGTTTATAGGTACTTCATAATGAGTAATTTCGGTACGAATGAATATCGCCACACCTCCTCCACCTTTTTGATCTATTCGATCTTTTCTGTATATTTTAAAACCTTTTATGAAACAAGGATTCGCATTTTTTAATTTTGTTTCGCCAATTAATAATATGTCGACTTTATATTCATTTATAAAATGGGTTAGTTCGTGTAATTTATTTGAGATTCCATTTGCATTCCATTGGATGATATTGATTGTTTTTAATAATTTATTCTGTACCATTATTATTTAAATGTTCAATTATAACTAATATTTTGGATACGTCATCTTTACATTCTCGCATTTTAACATTAATTGATTTAGCTATTTTGACTAGTTTTTTGATATCGCAAACTTTATTTAGTTCTTCGATTTCTACTACTAATTCATGAAACTGAAGTACTTGCTGCTGATAGTGTTGTTGTTGTTGTTTTTGGTATTGTTGTTGTTGTATTATTGGAGAAAGTTGAGTGGTTAATGATGTCTGGAGCTGGCTAGCGGCTGCTATCGATGCGTAGCTTTGGGTCTGGAAGTTGATGTTCTTGGTGTTCACTTGTAGTTTCAGTTCCAGGCGTTGAAGTTCATGTGATATTTTTTGCTGGATTATGGTTTTGGTTCTTTGCATGATGATCTTATTTAGATGTTCAACATATTTTGGGCAATCTCGATGGTTGGCCGGGTGACAACCCCGGCAATTCACGCATTGTGGAGGCGTGTCCCTGCTTTTAATGCAGTCTCGAGTGTTGTGCGACTGCGTGCATTTAATACATCGAGGTGGATTTGAACATTGTGTGTAACCATGACCAAAAGCTTGGCAGTTATAACATTGTGTAACTTGTCTTGATTTTTTGTAGTTGTCCCATTGGATCTTGATGTAATTTATGTGCTTGACCTTGGCAATTGCCTCGTTTGCTACCTTGATGTTTGAAAAGGTAACCATGTATAGCGGATATTCGTGCAGTGGGTCTTTTTTTTGTTTCATCAATATGCATCTTTTTATTGTGATGTCATGATGAGTTTCGAGTTCTTGGATTATTTCGTTGCGACACATATTTGGGAGGCCTTTGATGACTAGATGTTTAGGTCTGTCTTCCTTGGACGAGTAGGTGTGATGTGGTATCGAAAGCAGGAGAAACAGCGATTTGACTTTTGTAAAGTCATCACTGCTTTCGGTAAGCACGCTCGTATTTTGTCTGTTGTATTTTAAAAAAACTTGCCCACAGCACTCGGCTTTTACTTTTTTCACAAATTGTTTAAAGTCCACAATGTTTTGATTTACGATGATAGGTGGTATTTTCACATTTTTGTTTTGACGTAGCACAGTATTATTGCTTTCACTTGATGTAAAGTCTGATTTAGCGGAGATATCACTTTCACTGTCTTCATTTTCACTATCGTTTGGGTATTTTTTTGTTTCATGTTTTTTATTTGGTCTACTATGCCTTTCAGGTTCCTCATTTCTTTTTCTTTTTCTTTTTCTTTTTCTTTTTCTTTTTTGTATTAATGGTTTAGTAGGGCTAGCTTGGTCCAACGACGTTTTTGACGGGGACACCATCTTGCGGGAAACATTTATTTTGCGAAACGAAGTTTCACTTGTCACAATTTATAAAATGATTAATTTATTTTTAATTGATACACGGATATATTCGAATCTCTAAACGCGATCCGGTCTTCTCACTCAATCGATCACGAATCCATGAGAATCAATCACTCTAGTCGAATCGAATCCTCAATCAATCTATCTGACGAATCAATCCGTCGTCCGAAACATCATCGAGACTATATAGAAATCGGGCGGACTATTCATGGACGCGAAAGAAGGCCACCTGTCGAGTAAAATTGGAGGCTGTACAAACTTTTGTTGATGACCTTCTTTCGCGTCCACAGATATTCCGCCCGATTTCTATATAGTCTCGTCGGGATTTCGACTCAATATTATCAAATCACAGGCTATGGTCTGGTCCCAAAGACCAAAGACATTGCAACTATTGCACTTTGTCTTGCTTAAGGCCTTGAAATGATAAAAGGAAAATTTTCACATCCAATATCATTCATTATTACCATTAATAAATGTAAAGAGAAAAAAAAAGTTCAAAAAATCTTGGAAACAGTCTCGGCGAGACTTCCAAAAATTTTTTTTTTAATGTTGAAAACAGTCTCGGCAAGACTCCCAAAAATTTTTTTTTTTAATGTTGGAAACAGTCTTGGCAAGACTCTGAAAAAAAAAATTTCAAAAAATCTTGGAAACAGTCTCGGCGAGACTCTCGGGAAGAATTTAAAAAAGTCTGAGAAACCGTTCTACCGTGTTTTTTTTTACGCGGAAAAGATAAGAGATGTATACACATATGCTTTCTATCTCTGGCTGACTATTTTTATAATTCTAAGTACAAAAGTTGAAAATTTTCAGTTAATAAATATTCTTATATCTTTTTAAGTCCAACAAAAATGATATAACAGAGCAATATGTATGCATCACCCAAATACCTGGTTTCCTGTCCTCTCTTTATCCATCCTTTTGTTTTGCTCACTCTTCGTGTGTCCTTTGCACATTTTTAGTTTCGCCGTTTGGCACCTTTCCCAATGGCTTCGCAGGGACAAAGTACAAAATACACTCGACGTCATTTAGGTACGAGTTGAAAAAAGCTTTGGTCAGCGAAACACAGCCGTTGAAACGGAAATCATGCGGCTAAGGGTCTCGTGGATCAGAGATAGCGAAAACGTGACTATGCGCAAAAATAGACAGAAAGAGAGGAAGAGAGGAATAAAAAGAGCGAGCAGAGACAACAGAGAAAAGTGTATATCAGGTGAAGTCTAGTAGAATATATGCGCATACGGTGGGAAGCTTCACAATATGTGAAGGAAACGAGAATGAGGAGATTGCAAAACCTCTGAAACGAGGAACAGTCAAAGCTCGACCCGATGAACATTCTCTCTTTCTCTATCTCTCTCTGTCTCTGTCTTTCTTCCTCTATCCATCTCTTTTCCTCCTTCTCGTCCCGTATCTCTTCCTCTGCTCATCTCACACTCTACCTATTCCTGGTCTGCCATGTATCTCTATCGTGCTCTTTATCTTCCTGCACTTCTTCCCCTACAATTTCTATCGCTTCCTATTTCTCCTCCTGTCTTGTACTTTTTGTCTCTTTATTTATCTCTCGCTCTCTCTCTCTCTCTCTCTCTCTCTCTCTCTCTCTCTCTCTCTCTCTCACGCTTTTTCTGGTGATGTACATGCATCTATCCCTAGAAAATCGAACCCTTATACATGCACACCTTGAGGAAAAACCAACAACGACACACCAGACAGTTGAAAGAGCGAGACATGGAGAACGACGATAGCATTTCGTTTCGTATTGTAATTTTCGTCTACTTTAACACAAATACATTCCCGAACAGCTGTTACCTACGATTTAGCCGAAATTTTGAACAGATTTTTTCGACGATATGAGACTCACCATCATGAGATTTTTGGAGCATCGAGATAGCTTTCGAAATATTGATCTTTGAAAATTAATCATCTAGCGCGCCTGTGTCCACCCTAGTGCTGTCTGCTATGCCTATACTTTAGCGGCACAATCGCCTTCCTACTTTTTCCCATAGCGATTCCCGTTCGCTCCTTACTTTACCACTGGAATCCTTCTTCGCATTCCACTACAAATATACTGATGTTCATCGCCTACAGTACCAAAAACGCAATAAACAAAACAAACAAATAAAATATTTATTGAAAACCGTTCACAGTAGATACAGGTATAATTACGCTCCGTACGGAAGTAAATGATTATCGCGAAGGAGAGAAATAAGGGAGGCGAGCGAGTGACGATTGTGCCATAAAGTAAAGATAAAAAAACTAACAGCGATGGATGCGTGGTCAGTGTCTGGCTCCGGCTATCTCCCAAATTCAGCAACCTCGGGCGAGGCCCATACTTGGTTGGATAATCCCTTAGCCATGCGCCGGCTCCCGCATCAATCGCCGAGCGGGAGGTAGTTTTTCTTAGTTTCTGATGGTGATAAACCAACTGAAACTCAGAAAACATATAGCCGCCTGTATCAACCGGATTTGCTGCAGTTTCCATTGGCTCACGTGCAAATGCAGTAGAGTAATGCATCAGGAAAGAGTAGCTGTGAGTAACACTCTTGGGGGGGTCTCACAGGAACATGGAAATTAGTGAAGTGGGGGAAAAGTGGGGATAGAGTGATGGCATGGGTATGTGAAAACCCGCAAGGGTATACACAGAGACAAGAAAAAAAGTTAAGATAAAAGTAGCACTCTCCGACAGATCTAGTAATAAACGGGAGTACTAAGTTATCAGTTTTTAAAATTCAATGTCTCAATCATCGAAAAGAATAAGGTCTGTGCCAAATGTCAGTCAAATCGGAGATGACAGTGATTCAAAAGTGCATATGGACTCGTTTTTTTGTACTAGAATTGACAATTCAAACACTTGAAGTTAAGAGGGGACAACCATTTAGAACCTTCAAAAAATCGATTTTTTTTTGCTTTAAAAGTTACTTTAATATTTGTAGAATACGAAAAACTTCATGACTTAGGCCAATAGCAGATTAGTTCGTCATAATCGTAATAATCGTAATAATAGTAATAATAACAATCGTAATAATAGTTCGTAATAATCGTAATAATCGTAATAATAGTAATAATAATTAGTTCGTAATAATAATAAAAATAGTAATAATAGTAGATTAGGCGGCATAGCAGATTAGTTCGTAAGTGGCTTTATCAAACACTTTTCCATTGCCAAAACTTTAAACGCATTTTTTTCGAAACTTTTTTTCACTATGTTTTTTTGGTGCCAAAGATTGTTCAGAGACTATTGAACCGATCGGGCTAAACTTTTGCACACGTTTTCGTAACATATAAGACCACCTGGTGAACCTAAACATATTTTTAATTTCTCAAAATAAACTAGTTTTTTTGATCAGCGAAGAAGAAAAAAATTATCGAAAATATCGATTTTTTTTATTTTATGTCTGCCATTTCTCCAATTCTTAACCTATTATTAAAAGATTAGGTTTATCAAGTGAACACAGGCATATACTGACCACATCCTTTTGCCCTTCTGTTTCAGATCATTTTTCACGGCGCTACAATTGGCACCGTAAAAAAATGCCTAATTCGTAAAAATGCTATATCTCTATATCTATAGTGATTAAAAATGGAAAATACTCGGTGAAATATTTATAATAAACTGTCAAAATTTCAAAGAAATCCATTTATTTCTTCCCCTTCAAAAAAATTCTTAAAAATCTGCTCAATTTCGGCGTTCTAAATGGTTGTCCCCCCTTAAGTACATCATCTTGTCGAAACTGTCGGATGAAATTCCTGTGATCAGGGTCGTTCTACTGCCCACGTATCCAGTTGAGATCATTAGAATACTGAAATTCGGTACATTGAACCTAAGAAGCATCGTAGGAAATTGTAAAATAGAACTTTACCACGTAGATCAAGCACTACGTTAACGAGACAGTTTCAATTTTCAGTCAATAATGAAATACCACCGTGCGGTTGGGTAATGTCACGCGTAGCAGTTGATGCGTTTGAAACACCTGACGTTACTTTTTTTTGACTTCCAAGTCATTGAGGATCTAATTCTCCAGTTTTTATGTGTTAAAACGCATCGTCTACCACGAATGTGGCACATTCGTGGTAGATGATGAATAAGCTGTCCCTTCTTAAGGGTATGGATCGGACGCAAGAATTCATTGTGAGTGCGAGAGAGATGCAAGATGGGGGACGCATGAGCGCGAGGATGATTCACGCGACTGATGCTTAGCCTTAAGTATGTGTAAGCATTTCACATTCAATAAAATATTTATGTATTCGCAATTGCGGATCGACACTCACTACTCCTTTCTCTGTCCAATGCATCTACCAGCTTGCCAAATATGCGAACGTCGGTCAATAACCTGGTGTTACTGAAGCATAATTAAATAATCTCAATAATTCCAATGTCTTGCAAGCATTTAAAAAACTATAATATTTCTATAACATTAAAAAGATAATTACATTTTATTAAATACTTTACAAATATTCACTGACGGAATTTACATCATAGGTATTCAACGCTGCAGGTGCGTTATTGTGTGTTTAACATAAAAGTGGATTGTTACTTAATTGAATCAAAAGAGTTTGTTGGTATGCAGTGATTACTTTCGATTAAGAGGACTTTCAATTGGCTTCGGTATTCTTCTAAGTCTGCCAAACAGGCATTTATATTCACATAAGTGAATCGACCTTCAGATTGTGAAATAATTGGTTTCATTTAAAGCTAATTGAACATTTCGTTCTCGAATATGCTATAAGTTTGGAATACAAAAGTAAGAAATGAAGGCATTAAGGGGCTATTAGAGTTTGACACTTTTGAGAAATCGATGAAACTTTTTTTTTCATTTTTCGAAAGTATATACATGTAATAATATGGTTGTGTAAAAATTTCAAAACGATCGGAGCAATCTAAGTATATTTTTTCAGCGTCCTTTACATGAGTACCTCAGCGCGCGTACCTAAGCGCCAAAAACTTTGAACGCGTTTGTCTCGAAACACCATTTTTGAAATTGGTCTCCACGAGATCTCAAAAACTACTTGACCGATTCTTATGAAATTTAAATCACATATTCTACATATATATTCCTAGAAATTAATGCTCTACGAAGTTAAAATTTTGATTTTATATTATATTTTTAATATCTTTTTTGTACAAAAAACAGTGAAAAAAACGTGTTTTTTATTTTTTTTTCAGTTTTCATCCGCCATTTTGTTATTTATCGACAAATATTAATATCCAAACGTCGTTACCTACCTCGCGTTATAGTTAATCTAACGCACTTTGTTTTTTTGGTGTCAGACAAGCCGTTCCTGAGATACGGTAGACCGTTTGCCTCCTACTTTTCGAGGCGCTTTGTTCAAGTGCAGTTTTTGTACATAAAAATGTAGTGAAATGAACAAAAAAAAATTTTTGTATGCAAATAAAGACTAGATTTATCATCCCCAACAAGTTTTATTTCAATATTTTTAACAGTATGCCCAGAAAAAAATCCCAAAAATAGCCTTTTTTTTAGCGTTCAAACTCTAATAGCGCCTTAAAGACTCTCATGTTAACGATTAATAAACATCAAGAAATTCTTCTGAGCTTGGTTTAAAAAAATATATCTTCTCTATATATATGTCTATCGGCGAAAAAAATGTTTGGCCGCTTTTCAATCGAGAACCACTGAACCGATTTCAATGAATCTTTCACAGGAAGAAAGCTCATGATTCACACTAGGTTGTAGGCTGTATAAAATTCCGATATATTGTTTTTTAAGGAAATGTAAAAAAAAGTTCGTATTTTTTATGCACAGCTAGTATTTAATAAAAAATAAAAAACAGTAAGTAGCGGATTAGTTTAAATTTTAACCCATTTTCCGTGTAGCCTGACTAAAACTTCGTTTCCACTTTGAGCTAAAAATTAACCAAAATTTATTGGTCTTTCACATTATTTGAATTTTACATATCATCTGGTACAATTTTTCTAATTTTTTGTACATTTTCAGAGTTAGGTCATTGATTTTAGCAACTTTTTCTACACGTGCAAAGAGAGAAAATTATATAAAAAATTACTATGATACCATAGTTCCAGGGTAGCGTATCGTCAATTCTGAGGATTTTTAACAAAAACGTAGTAATTTTTTATTTCGAATTGAGTAAGAAACTACCATGTTTTGCAAAATTCAATGAAATTAAAATTGAAAAAACTGATTTCTTGCCCAAACCTCTCAGAGTGACGATATAGTACCCTAAAACGGTGGTACCACGATAATTTTTTATGTAAATTTCTCTCCATGTACACGTTCGTATTTTTGCGCAAGTTTTTCAGTACTTTATATATAGAACTTACATAAATATCAAAAAAAAAAAACTCAAAGGATCCTCGCAGTCTACCAACGTCCTTATATCGTGACTCTCTTAGAGAATCTGCATTGCTGACTTTTTTTCGGAGTTATAATCATTTGAATTTTCGTGATTTTGTAAGTTTTCCAGAAACGTGCTTGAATAAGAGGTTACCGCAAGGACAAACATTGATCCAGGAAAACTAGAGGCAAAGAGCAACCACGTGATAGGAGAAAAAGTAGTAACAGCGTCTTTAAAATTACATCCTCGAATAATTCCACGATTTGCCTCTAGCGTTACTCTCGCCTGAGAGTATAGTCATTTTATTACTATATTGCATAATGTCTCAAACAGGAGCAAAACGAGGAACGTAACTAGTTGAAGACGTAACTCTAAGGAGGCGGTTAGTACTCATTTTCCTAGGATGTGTTCATTCCCTACATCTAGTCCCTGTATTCATCTATCACATCCAGATTCTGCTCAAAATTTTCCAAAAATTAATATATCAAGATAAAGCGCCAAGTATTTTATCGCCTTGAAGAGAACTATTTGCAAAAAAAAGTAATAGATTTATATTGTGCATGGCCAAGTAAAGTTAGGGATACTGATAGATTTTCTGATTTTTTTGACAACTCATCACTCAGTAAAGTTCTTTAAGAGACACCGAATGATTCAATGCAGAAATGAAAGTCGTTAGCTTTTCCACGTTGTGAAAACTTTTCCTATCCGAAATCTTCAAGCCCCCTATGATGAATTCGTGGGTGGAACATTATATATATCCTCGTCTATGCATACAGGTTATTCCAAGTTGAATGGCCAAAAACGTAAACTCAAGTTCTGGACCGAATTTTGAAACGAAAAGTATAATACAGTGTTTTGATTAGTTTTCATTTTCGTTGATGAATACGCATTTTTTACCGTACACACTGTCGAAACGGTTCGACAGTGTGCACGGTTCGATCGATAAGTTAAAAAGGCATACGATTTTTTTTAGAGCCGACAGTTGCCTACATTAGGAAACTCATTTATTGTCCTCTTCTATATATTTAGTTGTATAGTTTTTACTGTGGATCGTTAAAACGGTCTTGAAAATGACAACCTGGCGGATAATTCTTTCAATCCCAGTGGTTTTTCGAACCTCTCTCAAGGCTAAAGTCCCGAAAATCGAGAGATGAAGTTCTTGGTATAAAATTGAGTGCACTACAAGATTAATTCTATGCATTTTAGCTTTATCTTTCAATATTTCCACAGCGTACGCGCGCATTTGTCGATGTTAAGAATTAAAAACTCATTAGGACGAAATAAAGTAATAAAAAATTCTGTTAGACATCTCAAAATTCGATCAAGAACTTAAGTTTACTTTATTCGCCATTGAACCAGGGACACCCTATACATACTTTTTATTCGCACACGGAACTGAATTTCGTCGCGCTCAAGTAAAATCTCAGTTTGCTCTCTCCCTCACACTTTCATGTCCTCAGAGAGATCCATCCCCCCGTTAATTAAATCCCGGTCCTGGGACTCGGACCTTTATTTCAACGGATTCGTAATTAATCTCTCCTGCGCTCTCTGTGGTATAAGGTATAACTAAAATGAAAAAAAAACTGTTTCGAGTTAACGAACTGATGGTCGAATCTTGTGGGCGCAAGGAAGAAGAACTGTTTGCCTCGTCTCTTCCATCGCACGTTCAAAAAACTATGCTCGCAGTACCGCGATGAAATCGATAAGAAGTGTCTGGCCAGGTGAACGAAGTGGGAAAAAAATATCGATCTCTAAAGATTATATAAAAAATTAATTGGATAGTTTATTCACTGTTGACGAATTTATGACTTTTCAATTAACCAGCACATACCATAATAGTAATTATAATATATAACTTTTTCAATAATGTACACCGTCAGTTAATTAAATTTAATATAAAGAAAAAAATAAAGCGCGAACACTTTTGCGTTCGTTAAAAAATAATGGCTGGTCGATTTTTATTTGGTTCAATCGATAGACTGATCCACGACCACCGATTCTCGACGCGGGTGGCCAATAACTATACCATTTAAGTTCTATCAGCAACAAGACCATTTCACTCTCTTCCTCCACGTGTTGGAGTACGGTCGTGTATCGCCTTTATATTCATCCTCCTATTTAATCTGTCTGCGCTTGTATATACGTATCACGTTATATTAACGGTAAGGTCCTTTAACAACTGATTTTTTTGTCCCTATTAGAGGTTGTCTGCTCTGCACACAAGCTCTGGAAAACGAGACCCAGTGCGACCTCGGTCTTCGGTCTCTTCGCTGTTCAAAACTCGGCGCGAGAGGTTTCGATTTAATTACACTCTCTCGCCTTAACTCGCATTAGATCGCTCCGTCTATCTCGCTCTCTTGTAAGCACCCGCGAGAGAAAACGAGTAACGGACCAGAAGCATTTTAAATTGCACACGAGCTCGAAGCTTCACGTGTACGGCAACCTGCTGTGGTCGAGAGCTCGGTCTTGCCTGGGATCGAGAGAAAAAAAAAACCAATTTAAGAGTGAGCGAAGGAGAAAAGCAGAGAAGTAAACAGAGAAAAAATTTCATATCTTTGGAACAAACATACAATGAAAGTTACGAAAAATTTCCATACGTTATACCTATGGACTTCGTAATTAAAATAACGAAATGAAAAAAAAACCGGTAATATAACATCTAACTTCTAATGATTTCAGGCTCGTAAAAATCCTCATTTTTAATTACTATTCTACTATTTTATACTAGCCCAGAGAACGCATGATCATACGCAGATAATACAGCATGTTCATATACGTAGACAAATGGTTAAAATTCATAGTTGAAGAAAAAATACCTTATTCAGAAGATAAAAATAAAGAATCCAGGGAAGTCAGAGATAATATATAGAACGTTCAATATTTGACGCAAACCCCAAAATAAGAGAAAAAGATGCCACATATTCGTTCAGCAGGCTGAAGTAGCCGTTGTTACGTGTGCGACGAGGTCGTCAACGAGACAAAATAAACCTCCATGCTTGCTCACTGCACAAAGAGAACATTCAACGTTGCAAGGTATGATATCTTGCTCGCCTATAACGACTGGCAGTACCTGACCAGGGAATTTTCTCCACAACACGGAGAACGTGATATGAGGAAAACAAGCAAACTGGTATGTACGCGAAGTGCACGTATTTCTACATATATAGCAATAGATATATAAGAGTATAAATGTGTGTGACTATTGTATCAAGAGAACCCAAGGAATCCACAAATTGAGAGGTCCTTTTGTCTCCGACCAACGCGAATTCGGTGAGAGTGCTCTTACTAGGCGTCACCCTCGACGACGTTACTTCCGGTGCAGCGGTTCGAAAGGGGAAGAGAGAGTAAAAGAGAGAATGGGACAAGAACGGAGAGCCAGGAACTGAAAAGTGATAAAATAAACGAGACAAAGAGAGAGGGAGAGAGAGAGAGAGGAAAATCACGAACAAGGAAAGCAGACAAAGAGAGAAAGAGGGACAAAAGGATCAGTAAAGGATCTATACGTTGCTAGAACGGATAAAGCTCATGGAACTTTGGCCATTCATGGTTTTCATGTTTTCCTGGATTTGTGACGTTACACAAGGCCAACAACATTGAGGATGAATTATAGTCATGAGAAATGAAAGAAAAGTTGTGAGATACGCAACATGCTGCCGAAGGATGAATAGTTTATGTCAGACTGCTCATGAAGGCTCTTTGAGCCTGGAGCAATATCAAGGGTTTGAAAGAAATTCTAGAAATGCCGTACTCCTGAGAGATATTGTTTTTCATCATTATATTATAGTTGGATATTGCAAAAAAAAAAATCATGTGAAAATATTAATTATCTCGGTATTGAGAGACGAATTTCTGCTTCGATTGTGGTGTTTGACATAGAGATGGCGCATTCCCCGCAGGGACAGAGTGTGTAAAATACGTTTTAGATGAAGAAGAGGACGCGATATGAGAAACCGGGTCGAGTGTCACTTCAGTCGTCGAGCCGCAACGAGTGGACGAGACACATGGGAAAAAAAGGAAGAGACAAAAAAATGTCGCGCAGAACAAGAAGTGGCGTTTCAGTATATTGGTCCAGAGCTAATCTTCGGGTGCGCACACGCACACATTATATATGCATATATATATACATGAAATTCTTAGCGACGGTAAGAGTCGGCTCTTTAGACCTGGTACTCGCAAGGAAACTTTTTTCCAACTCTTCCTCTCTCTCTCTCTCTCTCTCTCTTTCTACTCATACACAAAAATACGTTTGATCATCTTGCTAACATGTCACAGTGTCGAAGAGAAACCCTACTGTTCGACGTGTGCGTCTTTCTCGTCATTCACGTTACAGAAAACATCATTGCTGTCATTTGGATATTCGATCCAATTAATTCACTCCCGGTCAAAGCTATTAAATTCGTTAGAATGCGAGCTCAAGACTATTGGAGCGCCAAGAGTCAAGTCATTCAAGTGTCTGGAACCGTGCCAGATTATATATAGATACATTTAATATTTCATTCTCTTTTTTTAATAATCTCAATATTTCACTCTCTCGACACCGAAGAAATCATTTCTCCAATACTAATAAATATTTCACTGCAAATAGCAAAAATGTCTTAATTTTTTATTCGGCAATATGAATTTTCACCACTTGCTGATTTAATAAAGAATATTCGTTTGATATAGGTGGAAAAACACAATTTCAAATATGAATTAATAAATGTTAAATTTAATTTACCCCAGATAAATACGAAATCATTGGCAAATTTAATTTTTCATATACATGAATTATTATGATAATTTAAATATTTATACGTGTGGATTTTTATTAATGGTGGAGAGAAAAAGCCAAAAAGGCACCAATCATCACCAAATGTTCTTACCCAAACCTACACTTACACACATACATATAAAATGTCATGAACGCTCACTAATTAGAAGAGAACTAAAAGGCCCTAAATCATAATGGAAGCAATTACGAGCAGTTTGAGATAAATTTGCGAGTTTTCGCCTGTGTATATTACACTTAATGTTTACATATACAATTATACACCGATTCTTTTACATCCATATGCGAATGTTGAAAACTCGTTTTCCAACGGCAGAAGCATCGATCGGGTGCGGCTTGAGTTCACCGATGTAAATTATACGACCCTTCTCTTATTGCACTCTCGGCTCTCGTGAGAGTAAAGTTGATATCACGTACGACTATCAACTTTGCCAGGCAGAGCAATACTTGTATGTTTAGCATTATTTTTATATTATACGCCGTTATGCTACCTGGTCACAAGTATGTAGATTATATGTAGAAATAATATTACAACGACTCCTTGGCATTGATTAGATTTTACTTAATCTCAGGCCATACGATTTAATGTAGTAATCAATTTATGTATATATTTATTTCTTCCAGTACGCTTTTGTCGAGCTTTTACATTGTTATTCCCCCCGATCTTCCCCGAACAATAGTCATTTTGTTTTCCTTTTCACACATACATAGTTTTATTTGCTAAGATTTCCAATCTTCTGAAGTAGTCGCAGAGTTCTATCAGTGCTTCCTTGCTCAATTGTTCCTCTATTTTCCTTTTTACTTCCTCCCCCCTGATATTACTCAACCACTTCTCCAGATTTCCCAATATTTGGTTGTTATTCATTGCTGTTTTTATTTCCTCGCATTCACATATATGTTCTAGCATCTCTGTCGCTTTCTCACACACTCGACACTCCATATTCCTGTACCCTTCATTGCCATCTTTACCCACATTACCACACCTCAACTTTGCCCACATTTCCTCAACCCCGCCCTTCAAATCTTTGTTTTGCCAATATTCTTCCATCATATGGCTCTTTTTCCTATTACGATACTCCGCGCAGTATGTGGATTTATCAATTTTCCCCCAGTCTTCTTGGATTTCCTGGTCTGTTTTGATATTTGTGGCCCTCTCAATTTTTCGCTTTGCCTCTTCTACATTACCGTTCCAAAGGATTTGCCATATCGCTCCTTCGCCCGCCTCTTCCATTGCCTTCGCCGCTTCTGTCCCCCATAATCAATTTATGTATAATTATATTATATTTGAGTAGTTTTTCGGAAAATTAATTTGTTTTGGCACAATGTTATTAAAAGTTAAAAATACGAAAAAATGAAGGCAATTTGATACACATTCGTAATGGAACAACTTGATTCTATAAGCATATTATTATAGGGACAATAATTATATATTAAACGAGTAACACAAAAAAAATTGCATACAGTATTATGTTAAGGACTTACATACACCTAGAAAAGTCTAAAAAAATCGATTTTTCAAAAATATTTTCATTCGATAGTGTCGCTCTTTGTGTATAATTTATAAGAAAATTTTCAGCAATCGATAACATCTCGCAAGTATGAAAAAAAAAGTTTTACCTCAATTTGAATGAAGGTCAAACCATTTGGATGCGTTTTTTTCAAAGCGGTGTGCTTAAAAATGATGACCATCTTATCTCGATAACTAAACGACCAACGGGAATGGAATTTGATACAGTGAATCTTTACACTGTTATATAGTCTTTGTCATAGAATTTTTTGTTTAAACACAATAGTTTTTATTTTATAAATATGGAAAAAAAAAAAATTTTAAGCAAAATCTCGACTTTTCAATTCAACAAACCTCTGCCAATTTGCGAAAAATGCATTGAAAGTAAATCCGTCATGACAGAGATAACTTTTTTTTGTCATTTTTGAGTATAAAATTTTGTTGTATTTTTCATTCAAAGCGTACAGTCGAAATCGTGGTTACCGCAAATAACTTTCGCGAAAACGGTTTTTCAAAAATGACAATTACGGCTGCTCTTTTTTTTAATTAAATTCTTATAGTCCATGGATAACAATATATATTTTCGAGTTCACAAAAAGTTGTTTCAACACAATGTTTTTGATATTGAAAAAAAACGATGGAAAATCTTGCTATTTTTGGCATCTCTAGGTACACGTAAGCCTTTTATAAGAATGTTAGATGACAAAAAATTTAGATTCATGAAAAATCCGTAAATAGTTCACACATTGTAATAAGTTATTTATATTTTTGCAAGAATTCTTAAATAACGCCTGTGAAATCACTTGAAAACCTCAATCAGCCTACGCGATTCATGGCTAAACGAGACAATCAATCAATGTTTTCATCAAATGCTAACTAATTTATAAAAGACAAATGGCTTCGAGAAGAATTTTCGGCCTTGTCGGCATTCTACCGCGTCTTAATTTTAATAAATCCATTTCCAACGGAGATATTATATAAATATAAAAATATTACATTCTTAAGAAGGAGAAATTGCTGGAGGGAACGGAAGATCTCGGATTCTGCGAAGTAGACGTCTTGAAAAACGTCAGGGACGTCTTTTAACCAGGGATGAAAGGACGTCGAACGAACCCGCATATCGAGAGTTTTTTCTCATAGCACACAGTTTGAATATATAATATATATATTTATACACACAAGTTAAGGATGTCGAGGGATATAGAGATAGGAGCAATTGTCTGGAGGGAGGAAAATCTTCGCTTTATCTGCCCCTCTCTTTCGCCTCGTTTTCTCTCTTACGATCTTCAAGACGAGCTACGACAGCAGCTCTCGACGTTTTTATTCTCATCCGGTTCACATACGATTTCACTTTGGGTCTACCTTCCATTGCCCTCTCTCGTTCTCTCTCGTTTTCTCCCTCATATACCGACGTGGCATAGCTTAAGCACGGGAAACCTCCCCTACACTTGTGTTCACCCCTTTCTCGTACAACGCTTTTCCATTTGGTGGCCCGAGGTGCTACCGTATATATACAAATAGGAGAGAAGGGCGCACGTCTTTCCGTGAATTTTTCAAGCGATAAATCTGCCTCATCCCTTACCCCCATCACCCTTAGAAAATGCTCCGATTTTCAACTCACTACTATTTCTTCCCTCATGTACACACACATACGTACAAATATTTAGATAATCTATGTCTATATTTATATGCAGCGTGCGACGTCGTCGCATCCGCACCACCTTTTCCTTTTCGCGCGTTCTGTTCAACGACCTCTTTCAAACTGCCCCCCCCCCTGCGTCCTTTCCTCTAACCCTCTGTTTCCTCACACTTGCCATATTTTCTCGACTCGACATCCGGCCTAACCGGACCGTTACCTTCTGCCAGGTTTTCTCGTTGAAATAGTGCGAAAAATGCCAGAGGCCAAACACAAAATGTCATCGATGCATTTGCCAAACCTTATTCACCGAGAAACCAATACACCTTCAAAACTTCTCGATATCTAAACCCCCAAGCTTCTATATATTCATTTATAAACACCCAATCTTGTGCTCTTCCAGCTTCTCGATAACTCTAAAATGCCAATAAACAAAACCAATTGTAATCGTCGTATACTTTACGATTCGTCTATTGGCAACAAAAAAATCTGATATGGTGAGAACAGAGGATGATATTTCCTCTATCTATTTTTCCATAATATGTGAGGTCAATACTTCGTCATTCAAAATCAATTTGGAATTGATTTCATTTGGGGTATTAAGGCGGTCGTCTAGTCTGTCAGGTCAAAGAAAACGATTTTTTTTCATAAATCACATCTAAAACATGTGTAGAAGACGTGGGCAAAAGGATTTTTCGAAA
The DNA here is from genome assembly GCA_963989365.1 of Rhimphoctona megacephalus. Classification (NCBI taxonomy): domain Eukaryota; kingdom Metazoa; phylum Arthropoda; class Insecta; order Hymenoptera; family Ichneumonidae; genus Rhimphoctona; species Rhimphoctona megacephalus. The sequence continues at coordinate 20,523,655 of OZ022420.1, forward strand.
TTCGAAGCCGTTGAAAAGTTACAGCCGTAAACCGAAGCAGGTATACGGAGCGCGCGATTATATACCTACAATAACTTTCAAACGCGTTTTTCTCAAAACACGATTTTTTCACACTGCTGTCATGATATCTCAAAAACTAGTTAATTGATTCTGCTCAAATTTATACAGCATCTTTAGTACATATATAATTACAAGTTGAACTAAAATAATTAAGATTGTTTTGTTAGTTTTCTTTTTACCAGCTAAATAGACCCCATAAAAAAGTGTGAAAAATTGAATTTTTTTTCTAAAGCGTAAAAAAAAATTATTTTTTGGAATTCTGACTTTATTTTAGTTCCATGTAGAGCCTCAAGTCTCACAATTGGATGGCGTTTGGTTTTTTTATTTCAGATAAGCAGAACGGCCGAAATCATGGCAGCAGTGGAGCACCTCTTTTTTTATATGTGTTCCTGTTGGGTGGTGTATCTCCGATTATATTCAATATATTGACTTCAAAAAATGCACAAAGTTTGTTTAAATGTTCATAAAAACGATATATAATTTATAAATTATTTTATTTTAATGGTTTGCCAAAAAAAAATTCCCCAAAAAAGCATTAAAAAACAGCCTTCACACTAGACGACGGCGTTAATATAATTTGATTATAATTACAAGTAATTTTTCATCAGTCATTATTTCCATAAAAGTTTAGTTTAGGATTTGAAAAAATACAAATATAAAATAAGTAAAATAACCACTAAAATAATTATGCCAACAAAACTGATGTTTATACCGAAATAATGCGACCTTCGAGTATAGCCCTTTTTAAAATTTTTAGAAATAAAATCCTTTATATTTACGTAAAAATGGAACATCTATGATGGCGAACTCCCCATGAATGAGCTCTATAGTTATGTATTACCAAACGTCAAAACATTAAAATATCATTGGCACTTTAATAGAATCTCGAAATATTTGTATCGTTGACATTTCCCATCTATTTTATTCCTTTTTCCCTCGATGACTGACAATTTTGTTAGATACTAAATTGATCCTTCAGGTGCTTACAATACATATTTCTTAACAAAAAAAATGAAATTCTCAAGAATTCAATTATTAACTTCCGTAGTTACTTCAGCGATAGAATAGGAGAGCTAGTAATAACATTTCTGTCCGTCAGAGTGATTCTTAAAGAAGACAACAGAGGAGGAGGTAAAGCGTTTTTCGCTTGGTTGGTTGAAGAGTCATGATAAAAGCATGGTTCATGACTTTCCATTAAGAGACAACCGTTGAAGGAGATGAACACAGAGTTATGTATTGTTATTTAAGACTTGTCGAGGTCGTTTGCAGTTATTGCCAGGACTTATACAGTGTAGCATCTACAAGAATATTATTATTATTATCAAGATTCCATCTATTTCCTTATCCGTGTGCTTTTTGCTGAAAATTATGGAAAGGGTTCGAACATCTTATTTTTCATTTTCATCTTAGTCGAAATTAAACACGATGAACGTGTTCGAGTGTCACCGTGTCGGAGGAAGATAAAGTATCATTTCATGTAATTGCAACTTGAGGAATTACAAGTTCAGAGGGAATAAGAACCTCGTCATGGCGTATAATAACAAGACGTTTCGAACCCGACCACTAAGAGAAATTTCGTAGAATGGATACGAGAATAAGAGAAGGATAATCAAAGGAGAAATGCGTTCGATTCGTTCATTGCTATTCTGGAGTCACTCCACCGAAGATCGTGTGATTAGATTAGATTGGCACGCGCATGAATCGACTGCTGAGTGACAAAAAGATGTAACCTACATTAGGTTACATTTTTAATTGTGCGGGTTTCGCCTTTTTGCTTGTTTACATTCGGCATATGGGATGTAGAGTAGATTTAAGGCGAAAGAAGTAACGCGAGATCTCGACACGCTGAACACGTATGTAGCCGGCTGTCAGGTTCGATAGATTGTGGTGTGCGTTCGCGCCCACAGCCGATAGCACATCGGTTAGTTCAGCTGCTCATACCTTGGTAAAATGTCTATATGTAAATTGAACATTATATATATGTGTGTTTAGATCGAGGGCAAGGGGACGACTCTCCATCCGTTATAGATTTCTCTATGCCGCATACGCAAAATTTTTATGAAACTATTAGCACAGTTCTATCGAGTTACTGGCCGCAAGGGCTACGCCGAGAAACTCTCGGTCTTCGACTTCCTTGTATTATTTCTAACTGTCCTCGTGTGTTATACGATTCCGTGCGTATACCAATTCCTCTAATCAAATAAAAATGAAAATTCCTTTTCATACATAAAATTATTGAGATTTACTTGAGCCGACATGCTGGAATGCTATCCACAATCATTACTTTAATAGTCACGAGTTATTTTTAATCGATAATCCCAAAAAATAAAATTGTGTGTCTCTTATTCGTGTACTTATTTGAAATGCTAAAAAAATATTCAATCAATTCCAATCATTTGATTCGCATAGTTAGAGTTCTTAATACCTAGCCAAAAACAGCGTAAATGCTGTGAAAAAAGCTGAGACAAGTACATTTATGCCCCCCAAAATCGTCGTTCCAGTTAATCCCCCCCACCACCCAGCGCCAAAATACCGATCCCCACAAATATTTACAAAAACCCGTCTAACCCGCCTAGAAATTTGTCAGGGTTTGCCTGTTCGGGATTAGGGCGTGATCAGGTTGCAAAATGGGCAGCGCTAGTATGGGACTCCTGATCCAGTCGTAATCAGGCCTTCCATAGTAACTAACAAATCAGGCTAGCCTAAAACGGTCTTAATCAGATGTGATTTGGTGAGGCCCTACTGACACATGCCCCAATCAGGCCTTGGTATGGCGTACTCTAATAATGCCCAACTGAGGTTTGCCCTATAGGGCCTTAGTACGGCTCACTGTAATAGCGCCTCCCTAAGATTTACCCTATAACGTCCCGGTAAGGCCTGTCTTATGAATTCCGTACGATTGCTGCAACATCAAAACGTGTGTCTCTAACTTCAAAAGTTCTGAATTCGCGCATGAATCTGCTCCCGGTTTTATCGAGAAGATTTAATTTATTTACACTATTCGAGTAAGGATATAGCGTCGAATTGCGTGTACCTGTTATAATTATGAATAGTTCCTGAAGAAAGAATCTAATCTAACAAATCACCACGTATATAGTTATATTGCGTGTGATGTGTACTAAGTGATGTGTTCAATATACTCATACGAAAAGTAATGATGAGAGTCCTAACCTAAAAAAATACGTACATAAACGTGTATGTATGTATTAAGAGGAAGCATTATAATGGCACAGTCTTTTTTATTCCACCACATCGTTAGACTGGCGCGCAGTGTTTATGTTTACACCAAACGCAGCAGGGAATACCAAATATGATTATGGTATGGGTAGTCCACCAAGCCAGCAACAAAGTAGGCATGATATAAATTCTTTTTGGTCGAAAAAGTCATAAGGTCGTGGTAGTGTAATAGGTAGCGTGCGTGCGTTAGAACATGAAGATAGGTAGGTAGAGCAGTTCAAATCCCCGGATATAGATAGGAATTTTTCTTCAATACAATTAATCTGAGGAGCATGCAAATGATCTGAAACGATCACGTGTGGCAGAAATGGAATAAATACTTGAAAAATAAATTTTCTCCAACGGATTTTTGGCCTTTTTACAAACATATATCAACAATACGCGTGAAGCGTGTCAACTGAACAGCAACACGGCTGGAACCATGTATATTTGAGCTTCAACGTCGAACACGTGTAATTTTGCACAGTAACACGGCAAGAAGCGTGTAGAAATCGGCTTCAACATTTACACGCCTAAAACGCGTTGAAACAACGCGTTTGTTTTTGCAGTGCAGGCAGCTCAATCAGGTCTGTGTTTAGCAGTCCAATCAGAGCCTTGTCACGCAGCCTGATCAGGGCCGAATTAGTCAGCCTGCATCAGGGCGTTATGTGCCACACCGTTACATTTTGTGTCAGGGCGCTGTCAGGTCGCCTTATAAGCGCCTTTATACGACAATGAGGCAGCCTGATAACGACCCGAAAAGGTCCCTACTATAATTTCTAGGCGGGAAATCGTTCATGAAAAGATCTCCGCATAAAAATCCTTTTTAAAAACCAACTCATCATATAAAATTTTATGGGTAACCGCTCTCATTATCTTATCAAATTAAATCAAATTGTACAGAGGTGATAATTTCATTCTCGTAAATGTTGTGAGTTCACAAAAAGTTGATAAATAAATAAATATCTACTAAAGTATATGTGGCCAAGTACGTCGGATTTTATTATGTTTATAAAATCTTCAATTATGTTCATATGCCATTTCTCTAGTTAATGCTTTATTACAACGAATTATTATCCTATGACTTGGAACTACAAGGGCTTTAAAAAAAAAATACAGAATTGCATTAGCCTGCGTGAGCTTGAACGCTGCCACACTCTCATTTGTAATATTTGTAGTATAGTTTTATTGGTAACAAATTGATAAAAGTTTACTATCGTACGTAGAGCGGATACGCACAGAGTACTTATCCGGTCCGAAAGCACACCGAAACTTATCCGGTTCTAGATATATATATATATATATATATATATTATTTTGTACATTCAATCATCGAGATTATAGTAAAACAACGGTATTTTTAGAATTGCAAATTCTCTCTACAATATGTAAGCTGATCTAGAACTGTGATTTTAAAGCAATTGCATTGGTAATCAATATATTCAAATTTCACGAAGCTCTCTAATAAATATGCAAGGTAAACCGCCTAGCCTTCTTACCTCGATAGAGTGTTTTCCTCTCTGCACCACGTTGGAGGTGATTTTGGGCCACATCATTCTATCCTCTTCCCATTCCCATATCGACACTCTTAATCTTCCAATAATCTGCGAGACTTGATGCCGGAAATCTTAATGCACTCTTTGATAAATGAACTATTTGCTTTTCTAATAGCGCCATGATAACGCATTTGTAACCATTCTCATTTAAAAAATGGCCAGGAAGTTTGGGTCGCAAACGAATAAATTTTCACAATGTAAGATTGTTTACAATTCTAGTAAAATAAATTGTGGTTGTTCTTCCTCCTGATAGCAAAAATAGTCTATATCTCGAAACGAACAATTGTAAACTCGTTATTTTTCCACGTGATATCTTCGTACTACCACCCTATTCCAATAACTCTGAACTGCGCGTACGATCAAAAGCTTCGGGAATGCTCAAGTAGTAATCTACAACTATTAGCGAGATTCAATCAATGTTGGAACCTCTATTTTTACAGCGGCAAATTGATATTACAATCACTCTGCCGCTGCACCTTCTCTCTCCCTTTTATGTCGTTCGCACACGCAGGTAGCCTCTATACAATTTTAATATTTTCACCATTCTTTCGTTTTTTCAATGTATCCAAGAGCATCCCATTTGCCTGTTTTCATTTCCAGTCCTTAATTAATACCCGTTGGTACGAGACATACGCGCTCACGTAAAGACCATATTGTGTGAATGTATATATATATATACACAGGGAAACGTGTGATGCATGAGTACCGGGCTTGGTAACCTCTGGATGCCGGAAGGAATTCAATTTGTCGAGAGCGTATCGAATCGATCTCTCTCGAGGGATTCTCGCCCCCTCCGAGAGCAAGCCCTCTCATGAGGCACTCTCTTCATCCCTCTCTCGCTCTCTCGCTCCGCTTTCACTCTCTACTTCACTCCCTCTCTCGTCCCGTTGAAGTGCGAAAGGCCAGCTACGAGAGAACGGTATTTGCCCAAGCCCAGAGGATAATCATTTTGGCCTGACGCAATGTATCTCTCTTCTTATCGCCGATTGCCAATCCATAGAATCAACGAATTTCTATGGCGGGTCTGTCATCGATAACTATATTGGGCGACCCTCGAGTTTTGATAAACTCAAAGCTATCGCTTATTCAAATAATCTTTATAATCGATACATAAAGTCTTCAAGTCGTACTGGATAAAAATTTCCATCAGAATCGGTGAATTTTGCGATGTTTTCCAAGACGATGTCTCCCGTAGATAAACGAGAATAAACTGAATGAACCCGGATATTAAGTATAGATTGTGACAGACGTTGATTCTTTATGGAAAAAATGGGTAATGGTTTTAACTTAAAAAGAAAAATGCAACATGGATATAATTAAAAATGTGCCAATTGTTTTTCTCCCAGTATGGCATTATCCTAATTAAAAAATTCCCGACACTCAACGGAGCTGAAATTTTTTTTCATCTTTATAGTGCTTCCTTCAATAAAATAATGCGTCTTTATTTCTACCCTTTATCCAACCACTTATGGATTCATTAAAATCGAAAAGAAGAATATCCCGTTGAAACGTAATCAGGAAACGTGGCAGGGTTTTGATGACAAGTATTGAAAAGAAATATTTAAAATTCAAGACTTGACGACACGTCCATATAAGAGATTGGACTATTTTCGATTATTTCTAGACGTCGACTTGACGTTGCGTGAAAATGCTGAGATTAATCACAAATCTAATACAATTTTACCAATATCATGTTATTTTTATCTTTATATTGATGTATGATTTTTTTTTGTTCAATAACCCCGCAAATATGAGATCTCGCAATGTGAACTGATTTATATTATATAGAAAAGAACGACCATCTTGATACCAAGTATTAAAATGATGTTTGAATATTTATAACAGAAATTTTCTTACATATTTCGTTCATTTCGTTTTCAACTTATGATTGAATTGAATAATGAGGACTTATGTATACTATGATAAATATCATGCAAATATTTTCCCATTTTTGTTTGATTGTTTAAAATTTAGTACCGATTTCAAAAAATGTTTTATAAGATAAACAGCTTTAACTTCCTCAGTGGAAATAATTTCGTCAGGTATGAGATATTTTAGCATGATATCTATTTGTGCATAAACGTTTTTGGATGGGTCTTTTTAGAAGGTCAGATTTTGTTACATTATTTCCAATGAACTTGAATGTTACGTTTCTTGTCATTATATAGCTATTATAAAATATTGTGAACTATGAATCAACATCTATGATTAGGCTTTTTTTCAAGTGTAGTTTTGTAGTACTTCCGATGTTACCTTTTTTATTCATAGCTATTTGAACATAATAATTTATGTTCAAGTGTGCATCATTGGTAGCTTTTCTTCAAGGTTTGGATATATAATTACTTGCGTAATCCAGTGGTTTGTCCAGTATTTTTTTATCTATATTGAAATAGTAATTTTTTTGGAAACCAAGAACATTCGCAACATCTATAACGGATCTATTACGAAAGTAAATAATATTTTTGTACGTGATTAAAAACGTAAAACTTGTTACAATAAATCAAACTTTTTTTATTGTACGCCAAGAAGAATCATTTTTGGGTAGGATTTTATTCGATGTTATATTAACAAAGACTAGATTAACATTATTCAACGCAATTTAACCAGTTTTTCCATTACCACCTACACATTCCCACATACGCAAAAAAGGAAAAAAAATGAAATTACATTCCATCACCCCTTTTATTATATTTGCAACCCCTTGGTTAATGCTTTTTACTTCATGCACTGGCTCCATTCGTTGATCGATTTTCTATTTAGTGCAGAGAAATTTTAATCACTGCTTGCCCAGTATACGTGCCAACACAATAAATTTTCAAAGGCCTTGCACAATTTACATACCCGTATAAATTGCCCGTTTCCCCATCCCTTTTCCGATTCCTCTCTTTCTCTGGCCATTCCAATCATTCTCTCATCATGTGTTCTGTAAAAAGCAGTGCACCAATATGCAAGTACACAGTCAACTGCTGACGTACAATCTCGAACAAGAGCTCGAGGAAGGAGACCCATTATATTATTATTATTACTCTCGAAATATAACTGAAAGGCGGTGTGAGACCGTGATAATGGGGGAGGGGAAACGTGGTATTGCTATAACAGCCGCGAAATTGGTAGAGTACGCGATACGATTTACCCGCTGTGAATGTTGGCCTTTTCGTTGGTCATCAATGGTATACATATGCACGCATATATATATATATTACTGCGAGAAAAACTCGAGAGTGTGGCTACCCGAGACCCTCTGAAGCTTTAAAGCATGAATAGACGTCCAGAGCAGCTTTCACGTATAGTTCACGTACTCTAGCTTTTACAATAATCTTGAGAAGCACGTAAAATACCTACGCACGTACGTATTTTTAATAATATTTTAATTCATTATTTTCAAGTGACGATTCTAATATTTTACCACATGAAAGAGTCGCGAATATTTCAAAGTCATTCATTTTTCTAAATTATGATAAGTATTTTCCGTCCTCATAGTAATTTGATTTAAGAGCTTAAAATGTGTACATAATTCATCACACAAAATCGGTGGTTATAATTAGAATTTTAAAACTGATTCCAAATTGTATATATTTGACATTGAGTAAAATTGATCCAAAATTGTCATCGCATGAAACTCGCAAATCTACGTGACGGCCGTACATTATGGTGAGCTTATTGATCAGATTTAACAGCACTAGATTTTTTTTATTAGTGAACGCAAATGTTCATTAGTATCGAAATAGTATTTGTATTCGGCAAGTGTCGAACTAGTTTGAAATATCAGTTGAAATTACATTCAGTTACTTAGACATTAAGGCGCCCGGTGGTCTAGAATTTTCAAAAAATCGATTTTTTTTAAAATGTATTTCGATAGTATATATAGTATTTCGAGAATATACTGTGAAATTTGCGTAAGGATATTCACAATATTCTTGCTTTTACAGCCGGTTTAGCAGGTAGAGAGCGATCCGCTCGTTCCGTCAATAGATGTATTGTTCGGAGCGAGGCAGCAACTTTAAACTCATTTATCTCAAAACTACTTTTTTTGGCATGATGTTATAGAAAAAAAAAAACTATTCAACCGAATCACCGGAAATTTGGTTATGTTATTCACAACATGAATGGCTATCGACGGGACTAAAATCATGTTTTTATTCCAATAATTTCCTATTTTTTAAATTAAATAACTGGTAAAAAAAAACCCGATTTTTAGAACTTCACTTTCAAAAGCGCTCCATTTTGTCAATTTTCAATTCTTTTTTTTTTAGTTCCATTCATAACTGCACTCATACTGATTGACAATTTTTCTGGTTTTTATTTTTCAGATAAATAATAGATCCAAAATGACTAACATCGTCCAGGCCCAATTTTTCGAGAAGGTCAACTTCAGCGGCATTTCTACTATATTAATTTTTTTTTTATTTCAAAATAAATTTTTTTGTATTCACAATTGATGTTATAATAAGCCTGAAAAGTTGAAGTATCGTTTTTCTTTATTTTTATGATAAAAAAAAAATCCGCAATATACCTACAATTTTCGAGCTCTGGACCACCGGGTTGCCTTAAATTCTCTGTGGCAAACTATTATCTCGATGAGTTCCAATTAGTGACGGAGTTGGACTTGGATACTTTTTTCCTCCATTACATTCTTCTCAATAAATGACACTTCGTTTCAACAAACGAAGTGACGTTTTCACTGGAGTGAATTTTGTTACGTCCAAATTCGTTAAATCGACCCAAAATCATAAAACAATGAACACAATGTGAACCGTGAAAAAGGAAGTCTTTTTCATAACGTGTGCGGTAAAGTTAGTTATCCGTGAGGTTTTTTCATACTAATACGGTAAAGTAATTCGTTAAGTTCTTTTTTTTTTGCATACGAGTGCCGTAAAGTAAGCCATAAGCTACTTTTCTGGCACAAGGACAGATCGGATCATCAAGAAATTTGAGCCACGGTTCACACGCTACGATCGGCAGTTAAAAATCGTACTTTCAATGCAGGCATTCAAACAATTCATTTTTCATAACGTCTTTAGAATCTTGATCCGTCAACTCAGTTTACGAGTTTTGAGCTTTTTCGTCGGATCACAAAAAAAAAGTAGACATTTTATACAAAAATATAAAGCGATTTTAAAAATTGCCCTCTTACAACGATGCAAATTCCATTCAAAATAGTTTCCCGTGATCATTTATTAACCCTAGAACTCTTGAACGGGGTCAATTCCGAACGCACGTCGACTTTCTCAATGCTTCCGATTTCAAATAAGTTTTACATGAATTTGACTTTCATGAAATTAAATCTTTCGCATATCATTTTATTTCGTTATTAAGAAACAAAGAGATTCATGTATTGGCAAGTCTCTTTATCTCTATAAAAATGATTTTACAGCCAAAAAAACCATGAGATCGGAAACGACCGCGATCATGCGTTAGAAGGTAAAAAAATGGGCCATCAGTTCTAGGGTTAAAGTTCTGAAAATATTTATGGAGGCAAGTACTCACCCTGTATATATATTATCTGTATACACGTATGTGTATAAGTTTGACGATAATTCTCTCCGAACATATATCCTCATCACTGCACTCTTACCCCTTTGTTGTTATATATATACATACAACAAAAGCGTAAATATACTGTGGACTAAAAAAGAGTGGGTAAAGGGCAGTAGCAGGAAATGCCAATGTCATAAACTGGCGTCATAAACGAACTCGGGGATTAGATTGCGAGATGAAAAAGCTCCGGTTTTCGCGAAATATCTCACTTGTAAGTTCAAACATAATAAAGAACTTGCATCGTAAAAGGAGAAGAAAGAAAGCCCACAAACGAAAAAGGGATTGGTTTTTCGATTGCTTTCTTGCAATTTGCTTCACAAAAGGTTTCAAAGGCAAACTCTAGGTTGAATTTGAGTAAAAAGTCGAAAGTTGTCAATATATTTCTCTTGAACCGGTATGCTGGATAGTGATTTGGTTCCGTTGTTTACGAATGACTGGTCAATTCTTATGAATAGAATTGATTATTGCGATTTGATTCACGGGCTTTTTATGTAGATTTTTTATTCATTTTTTTAACTGGGAAACGTGAAAGAACAACCAATTGATGAAGACTAATACAATTTTTTTCGACTGCGTGAGAAACTCACACTCTTCGCTGTAGTAAAAAATATTTAAAAAAAAGAAAAAATATGGTGTGTTTAACAGTAAAAGAAACAAAAAAAAACTGGTTCGAATTAACGCAGAACTGACAAATAGCGAGCTACACAGGAAGCGTTCATGGCCATGACAAAATGTACATACTCAGAAGCTTGTAAATCCGAACATTTTCTATTATTTACGAGTTAATCAGGTAGACCGGCTACTAAAGCGAGAGTAGGCAAAGTTGAAAATCCGTGTGGATTTGTCCATTGTTTTGTTTCACTGCTCGATGAAAACCATATATATGGCGTTCCTAAAGTTGTGACCAATTTTTCTCTGGTAAGCTAGATTACAAAATTCACAGAGGAAAAGTCTAATCCACCTGTCTGGCTAATCCACCTGTCTAATATGCTGTACCGGTTGGAAAAAAATGGGCGTGACTAGCATGGAGCGATTGCGCTCAAGTCTAAGTTTTACGCCTAAAATGATGGAGCAGTCCACACTGTTAATTCATGAAGCACTAAATTCAGTGAGAAAAAAAATTGTTGGACCAACGAAATGTCTGATTACAGGGTGCCAAAGACAATTAAGAATATTAAGTAAAAGTACTTCTTAGCATATCGATATCCATATCGACGTATAATTCTGTTAATGCGAATAACAACTGAGATTAAAGATCATCTGTATTTCTTTTATTTTTCGCAATAGTAAGAAAAAAAATTAAATTAATTGATTGGTCACATTCTAAAAATGTCATTCGTTATTGATAGAATAAATACTGAAGTTGAAAAAAGACGATGTTATAGAGGCAAAAGAGTATTTATACACTGAGAAATTTTTGGATCAACGAAGTGACGCATTACGTGAATGAAATATATGATCATCAGAATATGATAAATTATTAAATAAATACACTTGTTTTAAATGAAGCTGCACATATATTCTAACTGAGAATACTGCGGTTGAATCAACGAAATTCTTTCAATATCCAGGTGCTATTGAAACGATAATTTTTTGTCAGTATTGGCTATCATTAAAAAATCAATATCTTATCAAAGATACATCAAAGAGAAAAATGGTTAAGAACTATTCTCTTCAGTAAATTTCGATCTAATTGTCCTGTAAACTTTATCCGCGACTTTTTGGACATCCGTTATATATGTATACACGATAACGTACCATTATATGAATAAAGGCGCATACAAAGCGTGTACAATGAACGTATTTTACTACCTAGTTAACACCCTGGCCTGGTGGCGAAAAGGATTACCAAGAAATAATCGTGCCCACATACTCGCTTCTGTCTCTGGCCGTTTATACCTTGCGATAATAAATCCAAAACAACGAGATAATCTCTCGATTCGCATTTCCAGAAAATTAGCTCAGTAATTAACCATTTGTACAAACATCATACTTTATCGGCACATTTTGATTGAGAGTGCGACATTTATCGAAGTAAAAAATGACCAGCGGTGTTCATTCAATTTTAACTGTGCTCTTCAGCACAATTAAATGGGAGTGTTAGCGGAAGATCCATTATTGAACCAAATTATGTATTTAAATATGTTGTAGATTGAACTCAATTTACATATCGGAAGAGGCGTTAACATTCTTCACTCATGATTTAATCGCGGAAAAAACATACGTAATTTTCAAATTTGACTTTGCATCTTATGACGTATATGTTCAAATCTTAACTCGATCTCATATCACACGTCTATATATCCAACGATAATATAGCCAGAACATTTGCTGCTTATTTATGGAAGAATCATCAATGTGTCGTATCATATCAAAAATCACGTTACCGAATTAGTTATTGTAAACTTCCACATAAAAATTGAAAAAATCAGAATAACTTTGATAATAGTTCGTATTGATTCAACATATAGAAGTAACTTACTATAAGCGTATTATTAAATTAGCAAGGATTGCTGTAATTCTATCAATTAACGGGAGAAACCAGTTTAGAAAGCCGAAATTTCGGTGTTTTTCGTGAATTTTTTTAACAGGGAAGGAATAATCAGAATTTGTTTAAACTTGGAGGATATTTTATTCATGTTTTGAAGTACACTTTTTAATTTTTTCAAGTCATTGCCGCCGGAAATAGTGGAGATAGAAGCTGCTGTCCATGGACGATCGCCATCCGAGTTTTTTACTGGTGGGCATTCCTTAAGTCACAATTTTTATCTGTAATCGTTACAATTTTTTTTCGTTAACAACATATTTCCTAAGAATATGAACCTAATTGTGATCAAAATAGTTGAAAATTGCATGTTTTTGAGGTGTTTGAACACAACGTCATGTTTTTATACCATGTTTTTTCACCTTTTTTGCATTAAAAAAAATATTTTTAATAATAATATCATCCCAGAGTTAGGTTCACATAAATTGTAATTGAATAAAGAATATTCACACAAATTTTCAGAATGATTGTTCAATAACTTTCTGAGCTAGAATGCCCACCAGTTGAAAAAAAGGCGTCCGTGGACAGCAGCTTCTAACTGCACCATTTCCGGCGGAAATGACTTGAAAAAATTACAAAGTGTACTTCAAAACATGAATAAAATATCCTCCAAGTTTAAAAAAATTCTGATTATTTCTTCCCTGTTAAAAAAAATTCACGAAAAACACCAAAATTTCGGCCTCTTAAACTGGTTTCTCTCGTTAATATAATAATAAAATTATAATTTCGTAGGTATTTTTATGTGTATATTATTTCTTTTATGCTTATATAAAAAAAATATTTTTTAGCTCCTGTATGCATCAAAATTAGCATTGATTCCGAAACATCTTGAAGTAGTATACGATGTATGGACGACGACACGCTGAATGACTTCCTTAAAAAATTATTACCAAAAATTATATTAAACTATGTCATTTTGTGTAGTTAAAAACCGTTGAAAATTTGTATGATGAACAATTTCGTCGTAAAAAAATGAATGTTCGATAGCTTCATTTATGTGCGTATTTATGATGCAGGTTCTGATGTGAGTAAACTAATGTCAATAATCTGAAATAAAAATGAAATGATGGAGACAACTTTTGGAGGTAGATTTAATGTATTTTCACTTAGATTTATGGATGCCAGTGATAACACCCTAAATCTTTACGAGCCACGATTATATCGTCTCAAGAGACTCACAAGAGTGGAGAAAAATAGAACGCGACATAAGGTAAAAAAAAAAACAGATAGAAATGAAAGTAAAAATAAAATGCTTCACGGATCTTCCGAGTAAGCGGTAAAAGTACATAATACTATTGAGCCCTGCCACGACAATATATTATTAAGCATATAGGGGAACTTTACAACTTCCTCTCACTCGCCACACGCAATGTCCCTTTTTCTACATATGCTATTTCCGTGATTCGATTTCAAACATTTTTTCTTCAAACCACTTACGTATATTTATATGATATATTTTGATATTAAATAGAGATAGGATGCAGCTAACTAGAAATACTCATTTTTTTTATTCGCCTCCTTCCGATAAGATAAGAATAATTTTTTGCTTCAATAACAACTTAAAACAATGTTTGTGCAAATAACAGCAACTGAGATTAAAAATCACTTGCATTTTTTTAACGTTCAGAATAGTAAGAAGAAAGATTAAATGAATTGGTTCGATACATATTAAAAATCACATTCATTAGTGATGAAATAAACAATAGAGATGAAAATGACAATGCAGTAATAGCAAAATAATATTAATATAACAGTCGAAACCATGAATCGAGAAAAAAAATAGTTATCGTTTCAGCCTCAGTAATATTTTTTTCTGTTTAAGCACATATTTTATTGCCTAATCTTGATAAATATTTAAAGAGTCTTTCAAATTATAAATAAGTAATCCAACATGGAATTGTCCATACATCATATCAGAAACCAGTGAAACGAAGGAGAAAGGGATAAAACACAATTTAAGAATACATTAAACCTCAACTCGCGAATTCGTGAATGAGATTTAATACTTCAGAGACTAGGTGGCCGTGAATTTTGCACCAAAACCACAAGAAACGTTTCTGCGGTTTTTGACGTCTTCGAGCTACTATATTCGCGATATTCGGTGGGAATTAAACTTGAAAAGACACCATGAGCGAAAGAAAATAAAAAAGAAAAATAAACACCAGAGAATTGCAAGAAGAATACATGACGTTTTAGAAAAGAAGAAGGGAGGGAGATTTTTTTTATAAAAAAGGATCTCAAGGAAAAATTGCGGTACGCTAAAAACTAGATCGTAGCATGAGCTTGATATGAATTGAGATATTTCTTCTTATTTCTCAAATTTAGTTCAATATAAAAAATAGGAAATCATAATACCAGGAAAATGCCGAAAACATAAAAGAGCTGCCTTAAATTTAAGGTTTTTGTCTGGGAGTTATATGGCTGGGCTTATAGTTTTTCTTCATTTTTTTTTAGCCCTCATCACCCTCGAGGGACGCGACCCTCGAGGAGATGTGCTAAAGCGACAAAATACTTTTGTCATAGCTCTTGAACTATTGGGCTGGATAGCAAACTCGAGCGTGGAAAAACGACAAAAAGCTCAACCCTTTTGTATCTTCTTTCCTACGGAAAACAAATACACACGTACACAGGCATACACTATATTTAGACGTAACGTGCAGATCGTATGCACACGCGTTTGGTCGCTCGACGAAGCGCGAAGGCAGAAAAAAAAACGAAGAAGAATGAAATAAAAGAAACGAAGGAAACAGTCAGAAGAAAAAAGGGGCTTAAGAAAAAAAGACGAAAGTTTATTGAGCGAGACAAGTGCAAGGGAGTGGCAGTAGAAGAGGATCAGAGAAATAAGCCGACAGCGAAGCTTAACCGCACGTTTCATTGTAATTATGATTCTGATTGCTCAACATTGTTACTTATGACTGAGTTTATCAACACTTTTTTTTAAATGTATAAAAATACACTGTACATTGCAAGAAAGCTTCGCAAACACTCACTTCTTAATTGCAGCAATTACTTGGTTACTAAGTAATTATCAAAATATGTAATTGATGGTAAAATTGCACTGATGGTACTCTTTGATATTCAGTAAAAGTACCATTTACAGAAAGAGTTAACAAATAATCAGAGATACTGCCAGTCTGTTATAATAACTCAAAAACGGTCAAGTATAATTTAGGTCCACGTAAATATACCAATGATTCAAGTAAAATAGTAATCAATTTAGCCCAATCATAATAATAATAATTATTATATGACTATAATTTTTTCATTCATATTTAAAATAATCTACAATAATATAAATTTACCTATCAATTGATTACTCCCATTCAGCAATCATTCAAATATTTCTCACGATGGAAATTATGATAACTCCTGTCAATCAATTAAAGACTGGTTGAATGTGAATTATTTAATTTCAAATACTATTTCAATGCCATCAATGAGCGGTTTTAATTACCAAAGATTTTTTCTCTTCATATTTTATCTTCTTAAAACTTTGGCGACAGTCCCTCTGTCGGTATTCTCTTTACAGGAACAAAAGTTGCTTTAGCACCGTACAGAACACACCTTTTCGGTCGTTGAGCAAACACAGTCTTCTCCATTATCGAAGTGTTTTCCTAATGCTTGCCGACGTTGAAAATCACGTGGACCATGACAAAATGGGATGCCGCACAACCTGCGTTTTAACCGCAAAAGTCCGCACTAACAAGTTAGTCGGAAACACTGGGCATGCACTTCGTAATGAAGTTTGCGAGTTTTGGTATTGTCTTGACTGTATTAAGTTCACGTTTAAACGCTCCAGTCACCGAAATAATGTTAATACCATTGGTCTATTTGGACGTTACTTTGAGACAACATTCTGAAGTCATTGCATTTAGATAATTTGTAAATAAATTCAAAGTTTGAGTACGGAGATTCTGAAATTACTCCATACACGACTTCGAAAGGCAACAGACACGTGGACCTGAATTTAACAACGTCCTCAATACAAAAAGAATCGATAAAGATGTTAGTTTCTGAACCGAGTTAAAGAAAAATGTCCTCTCTTAGGAAAAAATTTTTTACGTTTATTTTCGTTGTATCTCGAAATTTACGACCAGATTACTGGATCGAATGTCAAAGCTATTTCCTTGACAAGGAATTTAGCTCTTATAAACAATGGTATCAATTCTTTAAAATCTGCAGTTCTTTTTAATCAAAAGACAATAACAAGAAGATGAAATTTCCATTCCACTCGTTCAAGAATTCCAAACGAGAAATTCTTATTTAAATCTAGTAAAAAAAAGTTAAAAAAATATTATGTAAAAGAAAAGAAAAACTTCCTAAGGGTAATTTCGAAAACGAATAAAATAAAATATTTTCGGGCCGGTGGTTAAATTTTTATTAATCATCGCTTGTCATCTTGTATTCTCCTCTTGGTCTAAGCAACCACAAATTTATTACCTCACCGCCGCAGGCAAAAAAATTAAAGTGCAAACAACATGTTATCACAGCATGTTTTCGTGATAAGAAACAAATGAGATGGATCTACGCGAAAGCAGACTTCATTATAAATGCATAAAAAGTTTTACGTTATGTTGTTTTTAGATGCGATTCCACCCTCTTTTTGTTTGCCCTACATTAATGGCAGACAAAACCGGAAGTGGTGCACCATACCACGAACTATGTACTCATATAATCCAGCAAAAAGTTTATTCGTAAACATATACCTCTTCCTTGTGGTAAAAGCAGAGTTTCCAGAAAAACATAAATTTCCGAGTGAGGAGCTCTTTTACGATGTACACACATCTTATGAAAAAGCATCAATTATAAATCTGTTCTCCTTCACTCTTTAACTCTATTTCCGCTAATTTGCTTACCATTGACAAAGATGCCGAAGGTCTGAAGGCCCAGCAGGATAATCGCGATTTTAGCCATTTTAGGAACTTTTGAAAATAAGATCTTCGTCTCCCCAGGTGCATCAATAGCACCAAGACAGGAAAAAAGTTATGTCAATTTCTTATCGTACTGTTTACCGATTACTGCACTATAACGATCTTTTGCCAGACACAAAAATGACCACCCCCGCGAAATTCTTCTACCAGTTTACTTTCGCGTAACGTACAACGATCTTATAATCGTATCGACGATTCGGCCGGGTTCGACAAACCGGTAACACTTGTAATTCCATTCAGCCGCGACTTTTCATTGAGAAAACGCGTCGTCGGTTTCGCGTGGGTTTTACACGATTTGTTTGCTTGCACCGATTAATTTTTTACCGATCAAAGACCGTTAATAAATCGAGAATAATTTGCTGCCCAAATTTTCATTTTATCCTTTTTTTTTTTCTTATTTTCAATTGTTGAAGCTTTCAAAGTTTCGGGTTATCGCTCTTTTAATTGTGTTTGAGTGACCACGGAGAAAAAACCTTGGAACTATGTATTGGTTACTTGGTGACCGACTCGCTCGCTTGGCAGCGTGTGCCAGACCGTTCAAGACTGAATCTCGCCGGTCTCGTTCACTTCCCGAAGAGACTCTCTGACTTCTCTCTCGGGGCAGCCCTACCAGATTCTCGTGATCAGCATCAGCAGCCAGTTGTAGGACTGTAGTATAGCAGTGACTTATAGTTAGCAAGGTATCAAAAAACTCATTTTTACAGCCTATAAATCCCGCGTTTTCTCTGCCAGCACAAAACAAAACAATGAACCCTCGTGAGTTATATTAATCCTGACAATCAAAATGGATTTATTTACTTATGGGTTTATTTATTTTTATATCCATCTCATCGTTGAGCGCATTAACTGCCAGGCTGGTCATCCGCTATAAGCGTTTGTCATCTTCGATCTAATCATTGGGAGTGCACGTAGTGAATCAGTATTTTATATTTATTTACTCGTTAATGCATTTGTTTATTTATTTATCCATCAAATTGCGTTTTACATCATTTGCGTTTTGCTAATTTATCTTTTCGTTTATTTATTTATATATATTTATTCACATTCATATATATTTCTTATCAAAACCTGTCTTTCTGTTTATCCAATAATCTACTGCAAATTAAAAGTAAAAAAATCCTCAGGGCTCAGAACGCGCTCAATTAGTCGCTCAGTCGATAGGATTACAACGTCCATTTCCATAATTAGTCACGGCTAATACTCTAAAGTTCATCCCGCAAAGGCAATTTTGTTCCTGCGTAAATAAACACAAGTCGAATGATCGTAACTTCAAATGAAAATTCATGAACAGATCCATCCTGTGGAGACGTGCTAGCACGGTCCAAAAAAAAAAAAATAATGAACTGGCAAACTCATTTCGTTCTTATTTCGATGGATTTATAATACTTTTTTTTATTTATAATATTATAATATTTATAATAATATATAATATTATATAATATAATAAATAAATAATATAATATAATATAATAATATTATTAAAATATAATATTTATAATATTATAATTTTATAATATTAATATAATATATTAAAATAATATAATATAATATTTATAATATATAATATAATATAATGTAATATAATATATAAGGATTTATAATAAGAGTGCATAAAACATCCAATAAAAAATATCCAAATATTCGTTACATTTTCTAGATATAAAAGTGTCTTTTACTTCGATCTATTTGTAGTATGAGGAAAAACATTCGAATAAACGTAGTCCGTGTTTTTATTTATTCGGTAAAGCCATTATATTATTAGACTCATCGATTTATTCAGTCATTCTATCATGTACACCCAGCAAAGAATTTTTAGGAAAAATCTGATGGATTTAATTGTGTTGCATTTATCTTTATTTAACTACCATTTTCTCCAACGCGATTTCAGCTTGGTTCACTTTTTCGAATCTATTTCGACATATGACGAACTGAGTTCAAACTCCGATTACCGTTGAAAAAACCGGCTTTTAGTGTGCGAATTATTTATTCACCAAAATTGATAGAACGACAAATGTCATTTTTTAAATATTTTTAACCCTTCAATTGTATACATGGGGTCATCTTGACTATAGCATTTTTGGGGTTAATCGCGAATTTCATTAATGACGCTCCTAATTTGGGCCAATTTTTGAGTACTTAAGGGGGTCATCCCATGTAACAGCTATTTTTTTTTCGCTTTTTTGGGAATTTTTTTTTGATGAATCATTAAAACACAATATCTTTGCATTTTTACCACACATTTATTAACATTTTTACAGTCCCTCAGAATATTATCAAACAAAAATAATGAATTGAATCGACTTTACACCGTTCGGAAGACACTCATGTGTTGGTCGACGGCTGCCATGATTCCGGAGGTTTTGCTCATCTGAAATCAACAAATCAAACGGCATTTTAATTTGTAGACCTGAGACTATCGCTGGAACTAGAGTAAAGTAGAAATATCGAAAATTGAATTTTTGGCACGGTTTTAAAAGTCGAAAAAAAACGACGAAACTTGGAACTTAATATTTAAAACCGTGCCAAAAATTCAATTTTCGAGATTTTTACTTTATTCTAGTTCCAGCAATAGCCTCAGGTCTACAAATTAAAATGCCGTTTGATTTTTTGATTTTAGATGAGCAAAACCTCCGGAATCATGGCAGCCGTCAACCAACACATGAGTGTCTTCGAACGTTGTAAAGTCAATTCAACTCGTTATTTTCGTTTGATAAAATTCTGAGGGACTGTAAAAATGTTAATAAATGTGTGGTAAAAATTCAAAGATAGTGTGTTTTAATGGTTCATCAAAAAAAAAATTCCCATAAAAGCGAAAAAAAATAGCTGTCACATGGGATAACCCCCGTAACTGTTTGAGCCATGGTGAGACTTACGTTGTCCCGACTTTTTTGTAGTTTTTTTATTGTTAAAGTACTTTTTCCACAACAGGACATTCATAAATATACAAAAAATATGTAGATTCATAATTTGTTAATTGCATAAATACAATGTATAAATAAAGTCCAAATTCGTACTTGTTCAAAAAAGTGCATTTTCCACTATTCAACTATGCGAATCGCGATATCAATTTTTTCACAACTTCAATATACTCCAGAGAACTATTCAGGGTTTTTTCTAATTTTTCCGGTCGTTGGTATTTATCAAAAAAATATCAATACAATCGTTTCTATACTAGATGCAAATTAACAGGGTCTATACGTTATTATCCCAGTCAAATTAACCCCACCCAAAATATCCCCACCCATAATATCCCTCAGCCAAAATCTCCCATGTCCGAAATGGTCCCACCCAAAATATCCCCAAAATTTAATATCCCCAACGAAAAAAACCCATGAACATCAAAAATATTTTTTTAATTCCTGATAAACGCATTATCATAACATAATCATCACCATCATAATCATCATCAAATTTCTTTTTCATGACCCGTTCGATGATGTATGTACATGAATCCTTTTTCAACAAGGTTTCGACCACCTTTTTGATTGGAAACGAACTTTAACGGCATTTTTATCACAATTATTAAATCACAATTGTCAACAAATTATGCAATAAAATTTGAAGCACACATCTGTAATAACGTTGTTTCTCCGTATAAATATGATTGGCAACTGCCGTATCATCGACATAATCGCTATAGCTATTGTTTCGACTGAGAAAATAACCCAGCTATTATATGTACACGTAAATTCGTCAGGTGACAACAAATCACAAATATAGACACACCACTCACAAGTGTGTGTGTGTGTGTGTGTGTGTGTGTGCGCGCGCGCGTGTGTGTGTGTGTGTGTGTGTGTGTTGTGTGTGTGTGTGTGTGTGTGTGTGTGTGTGTGAAAGCATCAAATAATGTGCGTTTAAAATCGCTGGATATGTACAAATAGTTGGATATGTAAAAATAATAGTAAGAAATATATATAATTTTTTATGAGATATTATGGGATTTTATTTACTGGGATATTTTGGCACTGGGATATTATGGCAAGGGGATATTATTGAACTGAGATATTATTGCAAGGGGATATTTTAACTTGGGACATTTCGGCTGAGTTTTTTTTGGTGAGATGTTTTGGCAGAAGTTATTCAGGGCGACACCCAAATTAACAATAGTATTGACTGAAAAATATCGCTTATTTTCGAATTTCTAGTTCAGATTCCTAACCAATGACCCCAAAAACCTGCGCATGCAAATTTTCAAGTGAATCGTACATAAAGAAAAATATATGCCTCAAAGAATAAAATTTGTTTTTCTTTCAATAAATCTTGAACCATAATATATGGTTAATTTATCATTAAAAAATGTCTAAAAATTTTTAAATATTGTTATCAGCAAAACGTCTAGCTCCAGATTGTCCGTGTAGTCCCTGTATTGGTGGTTCCGGTGTACAGCCGAAGGATTACCAGTATTTTAGATTCATTTCCGATGAAATTTCTAGATAACGATCGTCTGACCTTTCATTAACAGGCACCATCGGTACAATAGTTAGTGCGTAGCTGGAAAATCAACCGAACTAAATGTTTGTTCGGGAAGAAAAAATGTGAGTCTCCATCTACCAATTTATTACAGAAACTTTTGGTCGTACAAAATATCTTTTTACTCGATTGACTTTATTGAGCATTTATTTTACAGTTTCTACGCTACCGACCGCTGAGATGTCATTTTTTTAATCAAGGATTGAACTGTAGAGAAATTATGACCTCCACTGAGTTAGTCCCCCCATATTAACAATATTGACTTTTTTTAATAAATCGCTTGGTAGTCGTTCAGTGGTGTACGGTATCGCATTTAGATCGTTCAGCGGTTTATCATTTTTTCAAAAAATAAATTTCGAAAATTATCCTCCGAGTTAGTCCCCCCACATTGACTATATTAACTTTTTCTTTTACAAATCGCTCGGTGCTCGTTCAGTGGTGTACGGTATCATATTAAGGTGATCTATCAGTTGCATGAGTGGGGGGTCGATAACTGAAAAGTAGATACACGGTTTTCTCGGACACGCTTGATATTTCGAGGAAACGGAGAATTACACGTTGTCCCCTTTCCATCAGAGAACAACGTGTAACTCTCCGTTTTCTCAAAATATCAAGCGTGTCCGAGAAAACCGTGTATCTACTTTTCAGTTATCGACCCCCCACTCATGCAACTGATAGATCACCTTAAGATCGCTTAGAGGTTCATCATTGCTTCAAAAAATAAATCTCAAAAAATTACCCCCGGAATTAGCCCCCCTATATTGAATATATTATTTTTTTACAAATCGCTCATGGGTCATTCAGTAGTATATGGTATTGTATTTAAATCTTTCAGTGGTATATCATTTGTTCATAAAAAATACATTTCAATAATTGCCCACAAGTGGTAACCTCTGAACATCATTGATCGACAACTCTATCAGGCAAATCTCTACCTGACCAAACTCTACCAAGGAAATTTCAACCAAGAGAGAGATTATCATTCCTAAACTCTCCCAAAATTTTTCTCTAGTAGAATGCCTATGATAGAGAAAAATTTTGGGAGAAGAATTGAGAAATGATAGTCTCTCTCTTGGTTGAAATTTTCTTTATAGAATTTGGTCAGGTAGAGATTTGTCTGATAAAATTGATTTTTGATAGAACTGTCGCGGTGCCAATTTTGCGCGGTTCCTTCACGAACATAAACAAACCAAAAAAGTAGCAAAATCCATTCAGAAATATTAATTTTTCTACACTGAATATATGATCATACTGTGATATTTAATGAAGGTCCAATATTTTTTTAGTTTCTCATTTTATTAACGCACGAAAATGTCTGTAACAGTAAAAAAATGACCATGAATCAAAAGTCGTACATTTTTTATCGACTTTAATTTTGATGAATCTAAAAAAAATACGGAGCGATTTCACATGATTGACATAATATTGAGTTTTAAAAAATATCGAATGGAATATTTTCCAATCGTCCAATCGATAATAAATCGAGTCATTCATTTTTTTATCGACTTTAATTTTAATTAATTAGAAAAAAAGAAGTCCATCTTAGGATATTGATATGCTGCATCTGGAGGACTTTCTACAAGTCAGCGTTGTCGACGCAGTGCGCAGTGTCAAAATGCTGAACTAGTGAACCACTGACCGTAATATAGGTTATATTTATGTACACACGTGTTTCAACGATGTTTTCGAACTGTAAGAATTCATGTTAACATTAAAGTTACGAAAATGGCATTAAGACAAAAGAAGCCAACTTTGGCGGAAAAAATAAGTAGTTTAGTAACTGCAGCACCTACGGTTTTCGGCTCGGACGATGAGAACGAAGAAACAAAGGCTAAAGTTGTTGAACATTATGACGAAACGGAATCCGAGGAAGATGCTGGAGTATCGACGTTCAGAAAACGAAACGTTGATCTTTTAGATCAAATTGATAAAAGGTAAGATCGGACTTCATTAATTCCATGACATTAAAAAAATCGATGTAAATATTTAAAAACATGATATAGATATAATAAGGCTGATTATGTATGTATAAAGATACACATGTGTGCAGGGTGGCTTAATAAGTTGACGATTTCATTTTTCGTCAAATGTCTGCCAAAACTGTTTAATATGCTCTTGACTTTCGAACGAAGTTTCCAAACATTTTTTCCACTTTATTCACTTAATTTCACATATTAAATCTTGTCCTTGAGCTAACCAACTGTTTTAGAATTATTGGTAGACTGGAGATTTTACAAAACCCGAAACAAAAGTAGTTACACCGTGTCACAAAAATCGAATGACCCTGGTAGCCAATTCTAAATGCCGTATAATGTTGAATTTTTGCATCATACGAAAACAAAGAAATTTATATTTCATTTGAGTAGCATCAAAAATCTGACACTGTTTTTTACTACAAAAATTGGTCGAATTCATTTCGGAACAAAACAATTAAATTTGCAGAAAAATTTGGACAATTTTGGAAATTAAATATTTTATAAATACAATAACCAGATTTTTTGTTCCATTTCCACGATGCCAACCCTGCTAATACTTTACCATTGCAAGAGGTTGTACGACACAGAAAATCTTTGTACGATTGACAATTGCACAGATGGCAATTGTAAGATGTGAGCACGTTGACAGAGACTTTTGTGAAAATTCGCTAAATAATTCTTTTCGAAATCTCAATTATTCAGATTAACAACAAAGTAACGATTGTGGATTCTTAACAAGCATTTTCGTTCATAGTACTGAAGTTATGATGTTGAAGTTTCCATCGTTGGAATACAACGAAATCCCTCCTTTTTATAGAGCGCAAAGTTTATTCGGAGTTCTACGATAATTCGTTAATATTTATTCGAAATTTAAAAACTACATCTGCGAAAAAAAATAGAACCATTTGAAAAATTGTATAAATAATGAATGGAAAAAATATTTTTCGTTGCGTTCCAACGATGCAAACTTCAATATCATCTGAAGTTCACATTCTTGAAATGCATAGAAAAATCTATTTCTATTTATTAATTTCTTCACCTTCAAAGTTGACTTCACTCTTTGTTTTTAATTAAGCAGCGAGTAAAATAATGGTCACAGGTATTTTCATATTTCAGATTGAACCACTTTGCATGAATTTTTTGACCAAACTTCCAACTCTAACGATTCGATTCAACTCACATGTGCATTCTACAAAACATTTTTTGTCTTTTGCAACAATAACATGTTGTTCATTCGTAAATTTAAATAACGTGTCCTTAATGCGAGACAGAACTCATGACCCATTTGTTTTAGCTTCTAATTCACAACTGGGGTGAACATCGAGCCCATATTTGTTGTACAAACATAAGCGTTTTAACAATGATGAGCAGAAGCTCACCAGTGCATGAATCACTTTGTTCTTTGATAATAAAGAGAATGATGTATGTGAAATATAATTTTATATGGGAAAATGAAAAAATTGACCGGAATGACTTGGTGTTGGAACCATGGAGTCTGTGCATTGTAGGATTAAGAAAATATGTCAATAAATAAAGTTTAATAACTCATTCATCATAAATATGTTCATAATGCAAATATTATTGTTAGACTTAATATGCAAATATTATTATTAGACTTAGATTAATTGTAAAATATCCTCTTGGATTTAACGAGAAAAATCAGTTTAGGAGGCCGAAATTTATTATTATATATTATTAGACTTAGCAATGCAAATATTATTGTTAGACTTAGGTTAATTGTAAAATATCCTCTTGGATTTAACGGGAGAAACCAGTTTAGAAGGCCGAAATTTTGGTGTTTTTCGTGAATTTTTTTAACAGGGAAGGAATAATCAGAATTTGTTTAAACTTGAAGGATATTTTATTCATGTTTTGAAGTATACTTTGTAATTTTTTCAAGTCATTTCCGCCGGAAATAGTGGAGATAGAAGCTGCTGTCCATGGACGATCGCCATCCGAGTTTTTTGCTGGTGGGCATTCCTGAAGTCACAATTTTTATCTCTAATCGTTACAATTTTTTTTTTTTGTTAACAACATATTTCCTAAGAATATGAACCTAATTGTGATCAAAATAGTTGAAAATTGCATGTTTTTGAGGTGTTTGAACACAATGTCATGTTTTTATACCATGTTTTTTCACCTTTTTTGCATTAAAAAAAAAATTTTAATAACAATATCATCCCAGAGTTAGGTGCACATAGATTGTAATTGAATAAAGAATATTCACACAAATTTTTAGAACGATTGGTCAATAACTTTTTGAGCTAGAATGCCCACCAGTTGAAAAAAAACCGTCCGTAGACAGCAACTTCTATAACTCCACTATTTCCGGTGGAAATGGCTTGAAAAAATTACAAAATGTACTTCAAAACATGAATAAAATATCCTCCAAGTTTAAACAAATTCTGATTATTCCTTCCCTGTTTAAAAAAGTTCACGAAAAACACCAACATTTCGGCCTCCTAAACTGGTTTCTCCCGTTAAATGAAAATGACTTACTCGAAAATCTGTTTTTCAACTCCAGATATAAAGGAAAAAAAGTATCGCGAAAGGACGTTTACGAGTCCAACGATGAAAGTGTCGAGAGCGAAATTGACAATGATGAATCGGAAAATTCTGAAGGCGAAAATAGCGAGGATGAGAAATCAGAACAAGGTGAAGAGGTCAGCTCCGGCAGTGAAGAATCCGAATCCGATGGGGCTGACGATTCGGAGGTCGACGAGGATAACCCCTTGCGTCGAGATAGAGGAGGAGAGGTGAATTTCAAGGAAATAACGCCGACGAACGTCCGTGCAGAAATAGCGAAAGGCAACAGCGTCAGAGAGCAGCTAAAAATCTGGGAGAATCTGCTAGAGATGAGGATAAAGCTGCAAAAATGTTTAATAACGAGTAACAAAATGCCGCAGCAGGATGTCCATGTACAATTAAAAAGCAACGATCGCTTTAAGAAAGACGTCAACGACGGAACGAAAAAGCTGAGCGCATTGTTGGAAAAATTGTTGGAACTGCAGAAAAATCTTCTGGGCAATTATCCAGAAACAAAAAACCTAAAAGCAGGAGAAAAAAGAAAAGCAGATGAAATGACTGAAACCGAGGATATGGACGAAGAAATTGGCTCCGACACTGAAGACGAAATGGACAAAGAAGACACAAACGAAGAAGATTTATCAGAGGAAGAAAAGGAGTCAGGAGAAACTGCGCCGCAGCAGAAAAAGAAGAAACGAAGTCTCGAGGAATACGAGAAATTACTAGCTGAAAATCACCAAGTTTATCGCGACTATAGAAATTCCGTGATACAAAAATGGAACGACAAAACTCGCGTGGCTACTGGAAATTTGAGCAAAACTTCTAGTCAAGTTATAGTCAAACAAATCGATTTTGTACTCGGCGATAAAGCTAAATTGGTCAAGAGAACGCAGCTTAAAAGATCTCAATACGATATTCTGGGCAAAGAAGAATTCTCCCAAGAAGAAGACGGCAGAAGAACCCAAGAATACGATTCCGAGATCTACGACGACGACGATTTCTATCATCAACTTTTGCGTGAATTAATCGAGTACAAATCTTCGGATGTCACGGATCCCGTGCAACTGAGCAAGCAGTGGATAGCTCTGCAGAATATGAGAAGCAAAATGAAAAGAAAAATTGACACGAGAGCAACCAAAGGACGCCGTTTACGTTATGACGTTCATTCGAAATTAACCAATTTCATGGCTCCCATCAATTCCAACGACAATTGGTCCGATCTCGCTAAAAACGAATTATACAATTCGCTCTTTGGTAAAATCAAATCCACCGAGATCGAATCACCAACTGTTAATAAAGAATCTAATATTTGATGAGTTTTAACACAAATTCAATGTTCATGTCATCAAGAGACTTGTAAATAATAATATATGTTAGGTAGAAGCAAATAAACAATGTGTTTATGTCGAAATTCCCGTTTTTTTTTCATTATCGAAATTTTTCTTATCTGAAAATTATTTTCTTTGACGAAATAAACAAATCATACAGACAGTATAATTCTTTTATTAATAGTGAGAAGAAAAACGCATTACTTAATTCGATTGATTTTATTTCACTTCAGGAGTGGTAAATTCGTAAATTATTTTCTCCTTCGATATTGATAAAAAATATGGAACTAAAACCACTTCGAGTTATTCATTTAAAAGTTCTCGATTATGGGAGGGTTTTTTTTTAAACTTTTCCGCCGTTTGCTTGGCTGCTGCAATTTCTTCTTCCGTAACAGTGGGTTCTCGCCCACAAGCTATTTCCTCCTGTCTAACAAACTCCAGCTTCTCTGCTTTTTCGACGAAGAAATCGGCTTGTTTGTCCTTTAACTCTGCTCTGTATGCCATCATTTTTTTTCGTTTCAGTTGTACACACAAGCTTTTGGTCATCATTCTCATTGATCGTTTCCTCGTAGTTTTGAAGCTTAAACTGGAAAAAAAACAATTAGCATGAACGTACAATTTTATCGTGCATTGTTTTGCAAGAGCAAATTGATATTGCTTTGAATTTGTGACCAAAAATTGAAAAACAACATCTCATGGTCGAAAACAGTATAATGTGGTAAATATTCAATTATTAACAAAATGTACTCGCTAAACTATTTGTACATGGTAAATTATTTACATTTCAGTAAAAAGGAATTACAAGAGACTTTTTTTTCGCAGGATTTAAATGTCACACATCCAAATTTAAATTCTCTGATACTCTAATATCCAATACTTTTTTGCATTGTGCTATGAAACTACTGCACTAAATTTAAGAATTTTCGGATGAGAATGCATATTGCTTTTTACAATGATTTATCGCAAACGGAACGTTCTAATTCCTTCTGCAATTCTTATGGTAATTGAATATTTTCTTTATGTGCAAAGTAAAATTAACCCTCTGCAGATACACTGGGTCGTTAAAGGCACAAGTGAAAATTTACCATCAACGATATACTTTTTTAAATTTCTCTCTTTTAAAGGGATGGGTCAGTCACCTAACCTCACCTCGAATTTTCGGAGTTGAAATTCTTTGATACGGTTTGACCGATTACAAAAAAGCTCTGTCAGCCCATGCAGGACAATGGCAAAAATGGGCTGACAGGGCCTTTTTGTAATCAATCGAACCGTGTCAAAGAATTTCACTTTCAAAATTTGCAGCTATTTTTCTCGCACTCATGACGGCTCAGTCGGTATGACTCCTAGCCTTAACGCATAAAATCATACAAAATTGAAGTTTAATTTTGTAACTTGTAAAAATGTTTGGTTCACTAGTGTTAATAAGCTGGACAAAAAATAAAATGACGCTTTAAATCAACATCCCTTCGCCTATTGATTTAATGAATAAATTATATACAAACCTTGGATTCGGTTTGTAAACAAGATTGAGCTTTTCTAAAACCCATTCAAAACGTTTATAATCCCATCTCCGCAATTTGCCCAAAAACTTTTTTCTCTTTTCTATAAGTTCCTTGAGAAAAAATTTTGTTTGTTTGTCACGGGGTCTAGCTGCCATGTACTCTTGCAAGTGCAATATTTCGGCGGTCATAGCCGCCACTGTAAACAAAAATTGGAGAAATAAAAAAAATTAAGTAAAGTGATTTAAAAAGAATATAATTATAATGAATATTCGTCAAAATTGACCAACATCTGGATTCCATAGATCCACGATCAGCTTTGTGCCGTTGAACCAACGCCAGTGTCAATTCACGTTTTTTGTTGCGTGTTTCTTTACCCGGCATGAATTCTAGAGTAAACATTTTCTTGACAATGTCATTGGCTCTGAAAAAAGTATTGGACGAATCATTTTAAACGAATTACCATTCGAATGCAATTATAATGTGTAGAACTATTCGAAAAATGTTATTTTGGAAACTTTAAAAGTTATGTGTTGGAAATTTCGTAAACATTGGATTTTGAAGGGAAATTTTCTTACTCCTGGAGCTCTTTTGATTGTTCATATCTATTAACGTAATCCTGAGGTTTTACGTTGAGTTCCAGGCCACCATCGCCGCTCTTTTCGGGCATTGTCGAAGCAATTTTTGGTGGCCTTATCCATTTTATCTTTAACGCGCTCTTGAAAGCTGCCGTTCTTGACAAAATACCTCCGTTTTTGGGCACTAAATTGCTAACGACGCTCGGCACGTAACGAAATGTTCTTGCCAGCGCGTTCATTCTCCGTTCAATTTGATCGACACTATTTTTTTAATCGTTTTCGATCCCTTTTTATTTAAAACTAAAACTTTTCCGCGATTTTATATCCCGGAGTTTATAGGTTATGACCATAGAGACACGGCCGACATGGCAGAGCCAGATGTGGAATCGCAGATCGCAGCACTATCGCACATCACAGTGCAGCAAAGTGGACGACTTATATGACAAGTTCGGAACTTTGCCACAAAAGTCACTACCATCTTATACCGGACCGATGACGATAGTAATTCAAATGTCAAATTATTTAACTATCTCGTAGCAATGTTAATATTATATTCGTTTTGGTAATGAAAAAAATATGCAAGAATCACTATGTATGCATGGTATCCACTAAAAATAGCTAATTGCCGCAAACTTAAGTTCAGGTCCGTATCCCGAGCCAAAAAGTATAGTAATGTTTTTGGTATAAGAACAATCTTGTGGGGCATATAAAAATGCCTACCAAAAAGATCTAGACAACACTTTTCTAGCTTCAGTAGTTTACTTCTGAGAGCTGATCGAAACAATACCATAAATATGTTTGTCCTACATGCGACCCTCAAAAACCAGGTATTATTTTTTCGATCAACTCTCAGGACTAATCTAAAATGGACTTTAAGACTATTTATCATGACTACCCCTGTAATTCATTCTCGGAATAAGAAAAAAATATATATACTGAATCATAGAACAACCATATAACATTTCAAGCAAATCAGTTTAATAGTTTCCAAGATATTTCTGTTACCAGTTTGTAAAAAGTGATTCCAAGCAAAACATGTTATAATCAATTACAATACCCCAAAAAGATGATCGAGCCCTGCTCCACGAGCGCACTGTTCGTTGCTTTTAGAATTTTTAAGACGTTCTCGATACTTAAAAAAAAATAGAATCGGTTTGTTCGACCCTGCTGTTGAAAGAATTTGTATTTTTCGACATATTTTTTTAATAAACAATCGAAAAACTGATTAAAATCGAAGTTATTCTATTTAAAACTTGCTAAAATCTAAGTTAAGCTTGAACTACATGTGAAACACATTTAATCGGTAGAAATCCTGTCCAAAATTTCTTCTATATAAATCTTCAACATAGTAGAAAGCCTAGAATTAAAAACAAATAAAAACCTTAAAAACCGAACGAAACTTTTTTTTTTCATTTTGGAATTATTCCAGATTTTTTTGAAAACGAAGTTGAATGGATATGGAATCATTAGCAGGAAAATTCAAACAACAGATCCTGAGAACAATTTTTCGTGCAAGGAAGGTAAGCATTGTATAATATATGGTTCCAGTTAAAAAAAAAGTCTGTGTAGGATTTCAGTTCCCGAAAATGTTCTGATAGGATAAAATAATGATATCACATTATGTTCAAATTTATTAATCATACACACGTATTGAATTATTGTTTTTTGATTAAAAACTTATATATACATATAGTAATATAATAGAAATCCATCGAATGTAGTTAAGTATCGATTTTTCCAACCACTTCGAACCATTGTCTTAGGGCGTCACTCAAAACACCAGGTAAAGCGTTTATGTCTCTGAGTATCATGTAAAATGGGAATGGAAAACTGTCCATATACGATTTTATTCCGAGCAATTTTCCTGCCTCGAAAACCGGCATACGAATATCCAATATCGAGTCCTAAAACATAAATAAGAATAAAATAAATTCAACAATCATTTTATTTATTGGACAGGTGAACTTGTTCGTGAATTTTCACGTCGGAGCAGCGTCTTGTCGTTTATTTCGATTTTTGAAAATTAACGTTTTTTAGACACTTGAAAATTAAGAATTAATATTAAAATGTGGAATTTTAATAATGTTGAAAATAAAAACACTTTTATATTTTGTTTCTTTCTTTCTGATATCTAATGCAATGAGTACAATCATCTTACAAATTAAATTGACTGGTTAAGTTTTTAATTTTTAATTGGTTTTTAATGAATCGACTCGCAGATTTTTTTAATCGCATTTTGCATTTTGCATTTAAAACATTACATTATTCGACAAAAGTTTGTACATTTGTGTAAAAAAAATTCTGTAACATCATTGAGCCATGCAAAATTCGAATAAAAAAATCTACAAATTGATTTCTGAAAAATGTCAATTATATAATTTGAAAAGTTGAAAAGATTATCAAATATATTCAACAACGAATATTTGGAAATCCAAATTTACCTTATTCAACGGATTATCGACTATAATGAATACGAGGAATATATCAGCTAATCTGGCTCTTCTGACAGCACTACTAACTTGGTCCAAGCCCTCAGAGAAAACTCCGCGTCCGTCGGACAATACAACTAACAATTTTGCATTGTCGGTTGAGCTTTTTTGACTATCGAACATGTCGACGGTGAAGTCCACCAATTGACCAACTTTAGTTTTTTTCTGATCGAATCTCATTTCCTGGATCAATCTGCCAAAATGAAAAATCGATTAAGTAGGGAATTAAGCACTTGTTTTCGCGAGTTTTATTTTACGTGATGAATATTAAAACAATCGAAGTGTCAAGTGTAAAATTGATGAATTGTTAAGAAAAGTGAATTTCTGATATTTGCGTCAAATGGTTTCCAACCATTAGTTACTAGTTTTGTAGTCATTTTATAGCCATCGAAAGACGTACGTAGTTGAAAATGTGCAAATTTTGGACTTTCATCAATCTTGCAATATACAATTTGATTGTTATGATCGCTGATAAAAATGTAATACCGAATGGGCAACATAATATAATTTTATTGGCTAAAATAACTTTTGATAAACCCTTTGTAGTTACACTGGGTCTAATATATCCGATATGACATTCAATTGATTGCCGCGATGCTGTGCGAAATCTGTCTATTCGATTGGGAGCAAAAATTGAGGAACGTAATCCGTTCAACGTTCAAAAATATGTCGCAAGAATGATTATATAATAAAATAAATTACATGCACGAAAAAAATCGCCAGGAGGGAAATTCGAAAAAAAGTGTATCTATGAAAAAATTATCCAATTTTTCATTATGAATGTTCTGAAAAAAATGGGCAGGTGATACTCCTCAGCAGTACTATTTCGAGAAAAAAAATTGATTTTTTGCAGGAATTGAAAAAAGGAATTTACGTCGACAATAGAAGCCAATAATTTTCCAATATGTCGCTCCAAAATCCAAAATGGGCCATTGGATCATATCGAACCAGTGTTACAAAAGGTTAAAAAAGCTACTGGACTTGTTGTATTTAAAAAAAAATGTAATGAATAATCTACCTTGAACCACTGTTTTCCGTAAATGGCTGTCCGAGAGGATGAAGAACGGTCGCGGTCTCTCCGAAACTGATAACACTCAGTTCTCCAACTTCAAGATATCCCATGGCTTTGCTGATAAGAGCCATGGATTCAAAAGCCAATTCTTTCGAGTGGTTGTCCGCCATGCTGCTACTATCATCAAGAGCTAAAACGATCTGATAATCTCTTTTGGATGGTTTCGTACGCCTGAGCCAAATTTTATCCTTTCTAAATTGACTAGCTATGTATGGAATGATTTTCCTCATGTTAATTCTTCTTCCGGTTCTATAATCGCCCTTGAGTCTCGTAGCTTGCGTCGGTTCCAAGACGAGTCGCAATTTTTCCGCCAAATCTCTTGCCGGAGCTTCGACAACGCTATTCAAACAATTCCAAGCTGTGAGTGCTTCGTCGGTTGAGGGCACGTAAGTCCATTTGCTCAGCATATTTTCAACTTCCATACGTTTGTTAGATACTTGACTGGAAGACCCGATATTCGGCTCGAGAATGTTGGTGAAGAAAGCTGATTCAGCTCCTCTGTCGACTCTTGTGGTTGGGGCAACATCTCCTTCTACCTCAACGACACTTTCCATCTGCGGGTCCTCCGAACTACCCTTCGTATCGTTCTTCGTTCTCTCCTTCTCCTTTTCTCCAGCGGGGGTCACTTCGGAAGACTTTTCGGCTGTTATGTCTTGCTCGTCCTTCAAATCTTCATCGTCGTCAACATTCATGTCAATTTCAACACGTTCGTCATCCTCCTTCTCTTCTTCGCCTTCCTTGTTAGCAGCTTGTTGCTTCACCTGTTCCTTCGTAGCTGCGTCCATAGCTTGATCGTCGTGTTTCTCTGAACTTTTCACGTGCTGACACATGTCCACCTCATTGGTATCTTCATCCAGATCAGCTCCTTCTTCCTCCACGTTTTCCTCAATCGCTTCTTTCCTGGAATGTATCATCTTCATCTTCTTCTTATCCGGTTGAACTTGGTCCACGAGCGAACGATTGTCGTCGCTCTCACCGGGATTCTTTCGCTTTTCGATCTGTTGTTTTTCGTTCTCTCGACGCTGGACCGGAGCTATATTTTGCATGGAATCTCCGGAATGACCAGTTTCCTGCTGATCTGATTGCGCGTTTCCGGTTCCTCGATTGTTAGTGTCGTCCTCGTTGTTCTCGGCGGTAGATTCCTGCTGGTCATCGATGTTTGGCTGATCAGCCGTTCGGTCACGGGTACCATCCTTGTTCGCTTCTGACTGATCAGTCGCGTCCAGTTCTTTGCTGGGATCGTCGACACTAGCTGCTGCTTTTTCTTCAACTCCATCATCGTGTTTTTCCTCATTCTCCTCTTCCTGCGAATCTTCGTCTTTCTTCTTTGGTGCCTGAGACTTTGGATCATTCTCGGGTTCGGTTTCCGACGGTTCGTCCTCCGGAATATTCTCATTCGTCGATTTCACATCACCACTTTCCACCGCATTATCGTCTTCCTCGTCGCTCGAATCCTCGACCGGGTTTTTGTTTTCTTCTTTTTGGTCTTGCTCATCGTCTCCGTCCGCTGTTTCCTCTTTTTCCGGTGGTGGCATACAATCCTTCATCTCGTCGATGTCGAAAGGATTCTCCTCGTCACCTTGTTGCTTGTCATCGGCCTCTTCTCCATCCAAATTGATGTCATCCGGAAGATCCATGGGCTCCGGTTCAGGAGGTGGTTGTTGGTTTCCGTGATAAGGATCAAGCTGATCGTCGTTCACTTCAGGCTCGTTCATTTCATTGATCTCTTGCTTCTCTTCTTCGTTTCTATCGCCATCTTCTGTTCGCTCATTATCCTCGCCCTTCTTCTTAGTATCATCCTTGGCGGTCATTTCTTTCTCACCGATTTCCTCGCCTTTGCCCGAATCGTCCTCTTCCTTGTCATTCTCATTCTCGTTCGACGATTCTTCCTTGTCATCGCCCCAAATTTCCTCGTCAAGCGTATCAGCTCCTTGCTCGGTCTCGCCCATTTGTTTGTCTAAGTCTTCCTCCTCGTTCTCATCTTCGCTCTTACCCTTGTTCTCGTCATTCTCATCTTTTCCAATATCCTGCATTTTACTTTCAAAGTCCTCCGACATATCGATACCATTTTCTTCTTCTTTGCAATCTTTTTCTTCCTGTTTGTCTTTCTCTTGATCGGCTGGTCTCGCGTCATCCAATTGATCCTCCGTTTCGATTCTGTCCGAAACATCCTTTTCACCCTCCCCGTCACCCAAACCCATACCATTTTGCGTTTTTCCCTCTTTAGTCTCTTCCCCGTCACCTTCCTCAAGATCCAAATCTTTCGGTATGCAAAAACCGTTGATAGCTAAATCCAGAAAAACGCTCAATTGCAGATTCAACAGTTTGCAAGTTGTACGAAAAGCTCCGACTTGCTCGTTCAGGTAAAATTGCGAGAAGAGAAGGTATTGTTTGAGAAGCGGCAAACAATGAGCTATCAAAGCTTTGCATCTGGACGACGACGATGGATCCACGTTGGTTATCATATTCAAGGAATTTATGAGACACTGATTTACTTCACTCAATCGCAGGTTGGTGATATCTTTCTCCAGAGATTCTATCAATTTTTCGCGGAAACTGTTTTCCTCCATGTTGTCATCTTCTTCAATCGGATCTCCGCCATGTTCTTCTAAGTTCTTGGTCTCATTATCGGCGTCTACGGTGGTGTTTTCCTCCACATTGACTTTCGGAGCTGCTATTTCATTATCCACCGATGTTTCCTTGTATTTTTGCTGAATGGCTAGTAAGATAGTCCTGATCAACAGTTCAACGTCCAAAACATATTCGCTACTTATCTCTTCGTTACTTCTGCAAACGTCTTCAATCACATTCTCAGATACTTCAATCAGCAGGAATTTTTCCACCCACTCGTCCATTTTCGACTCCAAGAACTCGACGCTCTCCATAATCGGATGAGTTGTGTCCACCTCGTTGGAGAATACCTTAGCGAAATCCCGAACATAAGTCTTTATATTTAACAAAGTTTTATTGCTCTCGTTTAAAAATTGGTAGTGAACCGGAGTAAGAATCATTACTTCAATGTGGAACAATTTATCGTAAGACGCAGTAATCGAATTCAATGAAATGAGAGAACGTTGTAAGAGGGAATTTGCTGATTCCCAGACAGGATCGTTTCTTGTAGTATTGATAATGGCCAAACTGCTCGTTTCCAGAGTTAAAGCTTCCATGCTAGTATCCAAGCCCGGATCAGCTGGGCAAGCTTGTAGATAAAGCTTCAACTGTTCCAAGCCGCTTCTGAGAATGGTTATTAGTTTCTTGAGGTTTTTGGCACAATCATACCATTCACGATCACCCGAGTCGTTCATAGGGGAATCGAGAATGTTCGTCAAATTGGTGACTTGGGTTCTGAGAGAAACATAACAATTAAAAGAGTCGGCAATTAATCTCTTTTGCCGATGTGCCATCAGCATAATGTGACTAGAGTAACCGGAGCATCTCTCCATGTTGGGCATACCCAGATCAGATTGCATTTTAGTAAATGCAACGTTTAGAGCGTTCAATTGTACCAAAGATTTGTAATAATAACTTTCGCAGCCTTCCCACTGTGCCAACAGTTGTTTGTCAGCTTTGCCGTGTTCGAAACGGTCAAGGGACGCGCATAAATCGACCGGCGGCACTGTAAAGTCGTTAACTTGATTCCGTCGATTTTTCCATGCCAGCGTGCCCGTTCTGTAAGATACACCGATATGTGACATTGTTTTGAAGTAATCAGCAAGTGCCATTTTCTTCTGTTGAAGAATACTCTTAGCGTGTGCTTTTTGCTTCGGTTTTGGTAATGTACGATCGATATCGATGCTCTTTAAATGGACTGCGTGGGAAATCATGTTTTCGATGAATTCCTCGAGGCCTGCTCGCAAGCTTGGATATGAAGACATCAGGATGGTCTCTTTGCTCAAACGTTTCGCTTTGATAAACAAGTTTTTCATTCGTGCAATGAGATTGTTAGTTTTATAAAGATCTTTCGTTTCTTCATTAGCGACCCGGGCAAGGACTTTCTTGTCGGAATAAACAAAGTCTCGTGGGTCTATAGAGTAATCACGAACTTTCGATCTGTCCCATTCACCCTTGTCTCCTTCAGAGCTGTAACTCGAGGACTTGATTAGAAGACAAGTGGCTACGCTGATTCCAAGACCAGACTCGTATTCACGGATAAATTTGTGTAATGTTCTGTGCGTCTTCTCAACGGTCTCTTTTACCGACCAATAGTTGATATCATTCCAGCGCGCTATTTTCACGAAATCACGAAGTTTCTTTTCGATCGGTGCTTTGATAGATTTGATTTTCCGGTCAACGTCGGAACTGAACTGTTTGTAATAATTGTGAACGTTCCAGAATATAGCCAGCAGTTGATCGCGTTCGGCAGATTGTTGCATGTGGTAAGCATGACAGTGGAAAGTTAGGAGAAGATTTAGTCTTGGCTGAAACTCGACGAGTGACGAACCACCGATGAAAGTTTCGAGCAATTCGATCAGTTTCTTTGATGTCACGGGTTCATCTGCTTTAGGAGCTTCCGCAGTTTCGTCAGAGTTTAGAACATCGACTTGTAAGGAAGAATTTGTCATGTAAGATTCGATCAGCGCGTAAAGGAAGAACCACCATTTGGAAGCTTTCGACGAGAGTCTCTCGTGTGCAGAATTTAAACAATCTTTCCAGCACGCTAACTCGAGTCTACGCCAAGATATTATTTGATGAGTCAGGGATAACGATAACTCGGATAGGCTGACTCCGCTGTGGGCATTTTCCTCCCATTCCTTCATCTTCACGAGCAGCAATTCGAGACCTGTTAGGAATCTCGAGATCGGCGAAGTTATCGAGAATCCATAAATCCTCTGTATGATCGATTTGATAGATCTGAGTGTCGGATGTTCCGGCCATTCTTTGAGAAAATCGTCCACCCGATCGATGATCGTTTCCAAAATGGGCAAACATTGTTTGGCCTCTTCGATGTTGCTGCTCTTGTAATAATCATAAGTTCTACCCCGAACGATTGATCCATTCTCCGTCATAGTATCTCGCAAGTTATCGGAATGACCTTCGCTCGTGCGTACAGTGATGGCCGTCAAAAAATTCAAACTCGTATAGAGTTTAGTGTTCAAGCGATAATCCATAGCTGGTAACAGATTCTCCAGCATGAGGGAAAAGGTGTTGTAACGCTGTATCAACGGCTCAACATAATCCCTCTCGTTGTTATCCACCCGTTTTCTCAGCCAAGCAGCTCTGACAAAGTGATTTACAATTCGGGAATGTATCACGTGAACTTCATTGACATCATGGTCGGCAACAAGGCCAGCGTAACGTCGACCGGTCGCGTCGTTGTTCTCGTCGTCGTTTCTATTCGTTTCTACGCGTTCCAACGTCGATAAGTTCGTTTCCTCGATATCCATGAAATCCGCGTCCCTCGATGTTGGGAACAGAGCACGAAGTTCCCGCGCTATTTCTTCCTCTTCGTTGGGACAATCGCCGTGAATTTTGGCTTTGTTTACGTAGAGACTGTCCTCTGCGGCGGAGTGTTTTTGATTTTCATCACGTTGTCTCTGCCAGATCAAGACGATCTGTTGCAGGAGAAGATTGAGCTCGTGCCACAAGGTAATGTCGAGTTTACCCTCGAGACTGATGCAATTGTAGAGCTCGAAGAGTCCTACTTTGATCATGCGGAACTGCTCACCCAGCGAAACGAAAGGGTCATTGCTCTCGTTCTTCATAGTTCTGTTTATTATCTCACGGGTCTCTGGGGATGTACAAATTTCTACGAGGCTCAGTAGATCACTTTGCCCCTTGCCGATTGTTGGGAAACGTACAAGATTGTGCATCAGATTCTCCACGGCTTTACCATTCTCGCTGGATGTTCCGAGATTAATCAATTTTTTTACTTCGTCGCTAAGAATTCGAACGCCGTGTCTCAACTGCGCGATTGCCGTTAAAAAAGGAATCACGATATCCGGATAACCCGGGGAAAATTTATTGTCCAATTGTTCGGCAAATCTTTGCAAGGATTCTTGCCATATTTCGGCCTCTTGAATTCCATCTTTGGCAGCTGAGAGAACGGCAGAGTTAAGGGTCTCTTGTGAATTCAATTGTTCGCTAGCATGCGATAATTTGTTCATTATCTTTGTGATTGTTTGCCAAGATACCAGGCTGTTTCGAAAGTTGTGAGTTTCCTTAGCCAATGCTACGAATTCCATACTCGATGGGCGTACAGCTTTGCAAGTTTTAAGCTCGTCCCTCTCGCTTTCCAGTGACATAAGGTGATCTCTCGTCTCGATTGTACGGGATGACG
Source organism: Rhimphoctona megacephalus (assembly GCA_963989365.1). Classification (NCBI taxonomy): domain Eukaryota; kingdom Metazoa; phylum Arthropoda; class Insecta; order Hymenoptera; family Ichneumonidae; genus Rhimphoctona; species Rhimphoctona megacephalus. The sequence continues at coordinate 20,563,716 of OZ022420.1, forward strand.
TATTCTTACTGGGGAAGAGATCACCGCGTATCCGTGAATTAAGGCTCGCAACGTAAATCGTCCTTCTACAATCTTCGATATCTTCTTCGATGTAACGAAGCTTCAGGCTTATTTTATGAATAGGATCAATGTAACCAAGATTTCCGAATAAAAATACTTGAAGATATCCAAGAATAATCCACGCTTTGGCTCTTTCGCGTTGCTCGTTATCTCGCGGTTCTGACGAGTCCGAAATCTCTCGAGTTTTTCTCTTCAATTCGTTCAGTGGTTCGACGTAATCTCTCTTGAACTTTTCCTCCAACTCGCCACGACCGTTATTCTTTTGCTTCAACATTTCCGTTTCTACAACGAGGCCGGCATCACGTTCATTCGCCATTTTTTCTTCGGCATTCAAGAAAACTTTGAGATAAGAGAGCAATGTCAGACGATCGTTTCGAGCTCTGTCGTAATCCAGTGAATTGAGAGCTACGCTATTACGCCATAACACCTCGTTCAATGTTTTTAATTGTCTCATTCTCGATTTATATGTACCCAGACGAGCTGTTGCGAGAATCGATTTTTCATGAACCGTTTTGCACTTGTTGATTATCAATTCCGATACCAAGTTCACAAGAATTGGAGAGTCGATCGGATTAATAATCTTACAAGTCTCAAAGTTCGTTATCGATTTTTCTATATCAATCTCGCTGATTCCTTGCCAGTGAAGGAAATACTTCGAATCGTAAAAAGCGCAGGAACTTCTGATAAAACAATCGAGACGAGGGAACATTTCGTGTTTCATACGATTTCGATCTTTCGAGCCATTTTCTTGAAGAACAATTGCTTCGAATAGCGCGACAAGGTTGATCGGTAAACTTGGAATTTTCGACAATTGTTCCAAAGCACGATGACTCGTTTCGATCTCTCGATCTTCGGATATTTTTCTGTGCAAATTATTAGCCAGCACGAAAAATATGTACTCGAAAATCGGCCAGAGCTGAACTTTCGCCGATAAATCGATGATATCACGTTCGCGATATGTTTGAATTTGCGCGAGAGCTTGAGACATCTCGACTGGCGTTCGTAACCCTAAATTCAAACGATTGCAAAACTCTTCGATATCGTGTAAGATTTGTAAAACCGTCTCGTCGGAATCGCGATTGTTGTAGAAACGTTTCCAGACATTGATTAGTTCTGTACGAATTTTGGTCGTCTCGTCGTTTTGCAAAAGAATTATTTTTAATTCAGCCTTCAAAGTACTGTCACTACGATCTATCGTGCAGAGTCCTAATTCGTTGGATAATTTTTTTAAATGCGAATAAACCGTTACTCCGATTTCCGACGAAAAAGGAAGTGGCATAACGAGGTATTTTTTCAAACGTTTGGCTATTTTTCTAAATGGATCATCAATGGATTTGACACTCTCGTCAATGTTTTCAATCATCACAGTCAATCTCTCAATCTCCGTTTTAGATTCATCGCTCAAATTGAATTTTCCGCCAAACGCGAATAAGGTTTTGAGAAATTTAACGAGCCACTTGTAGTGGACTTTGAGTATGAGGATCGTCTCGTCAAGATTGCCATAAATGTTTGACATCTTCTCCGTTCTGTCGATAAGCGGCAATTTCCCCAATGTGTAAAATCTCTCCAGCCAAGCGAAATTTTCTCGAAACTTCACATATTCCTCGCTGGTTACCAGAGTCGACTTATCCCGGAATATTGAATTCACGCAGGAATTTAATTGAGCAATAAACATCACGAAATTCGCGATCAACGGCTGACTTTTCAAGTGAGACGTCAGTTTCCCTGAAAATTGAATAAATTTTGAAGAATCTTACAAAGAAAATACAAAACTAATATCCGATTTATTTACTACAAACTATTATTTATTTACTACAAACTTTACTACAAACAAGCTTTCTATTTACTTTGTTTTTTAACTAATGCCCTTCCTTGACCTTTTTCAAATTGATTCAAATTATAATTATTTTTTCACCACACCTCCATGGAAAGTTCGATTTTCCCCTTGCGTAAATCGAATTTTCCCCGGAAATGTGGTGAAAAATAGTATACGCACACACGGGAGGGAAAGAGGCCATCCCCAAACCGCGTGCTTGCCACCTTCGCCTTCGGCTCAGGTGGCAATTCCGCACGCGGTTTGGCATAGCCTACTTTCCCTCCCTAGTAGTGTAATATACGATTCTATATAATGTATAAAAATAATATTTAACCAGTTAATATTATTTAATAATTTTTGCTCAAGTTAATAAAAATGATATAATGATTAATTAGAGCGTGTAAAATTGAATTACGATAACTGCGAAATATTTCGTCTTCAAGCATTTAAGCAGGAATTTTTGACATTAAAATACTCTGAAGTACAACGGAATAATCATTGATTTTTTTTAAGGGATTATATCTAGTTGGTTGGGTTGAAAAAATGGAAAACTTTTTTTTGCATTTTCTCAAAGTACATCATCTTAAGAACGTCTTCCCAAAATATTATAAGGATCTGAGCACTAGAACGGATGTATTTACGCGCACTACTTGAGAGTGCGAGTCTCCGATCGACGACTTTAACCCGTCCGCAGGCGCGCTGTGAGACTTTTTCTCACACTTATATTAAAACGATGATTACTCGAAAATTTCAAATGGCATAAGCATTTCAATTTTTTTCTATCTTCACCAAATTTATTCTTCTGTATGATAGAAGAGATAAAAAATTTTTTGAATTTTTGTTTTTCAATCTTTTTAATTATTATTTTTTGGTTATTAGTGTCAATTATCGTTGTATTTATGGTTTTTTTTTAAATAAAAATGTTTAATAGCTACAATCATTGTAGCGAAATTGTTTTCAAGATCCTATTTGTCAAATTAAGCACTTAAAGCTATACATGTGAGAAAATCTCTCATCGTGCGCCCAATGTTTAAAGTGTACGTAGCACGCCTGCTGACGGGTTAAACGCGATTATCTCGAAATCATATTTTTTTAAAAGTGCTGTTGCAGTGAGCACGATTTCTCGAAAGCAATTTAACCGATTGAGTTGAATCTTTCACGAGCTTGTTTATAATTATCACGGGCTTGTTCGTGAATGAACGAATTTTCATTTGGACCAAAATTTATATTTTTTGGGTCAAAAAACCTCATTTTTGGAACCTCAAAAATCGAACTTTTCATAAAAATCGACGACATTTTTTGATAATCAAAATTTCGCTAAACCCTTCATTCACGAAGAGCGTATAATATTATACTAACGAAATTTTTATGGTTTTTTTTTTTATTTCAAATGAGCCGTTCCAAAGATATCATGCTCACCGCGAGTGATGTTTAAAAAAAAGGTGTTTTAGGACAACCGGCCATATTTATTCCAATAGTGAAAATTTTTTCATAAAAAAATTTATATAAGTACCTCAAAATATGTAGTAATTGATACTGTGTAGTGTATTTTAATAAAACGATGTTAACATGGGTAAACAAAATTCATAAAAATCCCTTAATTTTCCCAAGCACAACTAGATATAACCCATTAATTCATTTGTTTCTAGTACTTACCATGGTAGACGGAATTGGAAAACTGGAAGACGGAGATGATTTTCTCCTTCTTGTCCAGACACGTATCGTCGAGTATTGTCGGGTACTGAATATTCATAACGATCAAGTATAAAATTAGAGCCAAACGATTTCCTCTGCCAAGGTTGTTAACGTTATCCACGACATTTGGCAAGTTTGTAGAATCCCAGGGTAATATATCGACCTCAAATTCGTGTTTCGATCCAGCAATCTCTCGAGCTAACAATTCACTTCTGTCTTTTATCGTTCTCGATATTTCGTCTCTAGTTTCTGACATTATTTCCTCAATCCAACGTTTTCTCAGCTGGACATCGTTAAAGGACGAATTTTCATAAAAATTCAATAATAGATAGGGCAAAATTTTCACGAAATGAAAATCATTCTCAGGCCCCCCAATTTTCGAAATTGTCAAAAATTCGTTTAACACCGAGGTGGTTGGATAAAAATTCAGATTCGTTCCATATTTTTCGATTGCAGACTCGTAAATACGTAGCGCTGCATCAAGAAGGAATCCTTGTTGTCTGAGAATCGTGAGCCTCGAATTATCCTGGAAATCGCGAATTTTTGGAGTAACTGCAGCGAGATCGAATAAATTGTCCGCGCAGGTAGCAACGTCGTGACGATTAATGGTCTCTTCAATTAGTGATTTCAGGCGTTCCTTGGCAAGAGTTTGTTGGATACAGCGCGATTTTATGTAAACGTCGATACAAGAAATTCTAAATGCCTCAGAAGCTGGAAAACCACGCGATGTTTGTTGATTTATTAAAAATGCCGAATGCAAAAGATGCACGACACTCAGTTTTTCCAATGTCACATCTTCCGAAGATATTTTTTCGTGTATTTCCAACAAAGCTTCTTGGTGATTTAATCTCTTGAGGCCGAGATTGTGGAGTAGAGACTTCAGATCGAGAATGTCATTCTTGCAATTCTCTTTGTGACCGAGCATGAAAATTTCTACGCCTCTATTTCGCATCGCTCTGTAATTGAAAATTATAAAGAATGTATTTGTTTTGTTCAGTTAACTTATAAAGTTTTCAATAATATAAATTTATTATTTATATTTATATTCAAATATGTGGAACTTTTGACGTGAAATTTACATGTCAAAATCCTGACCATTTCGCTATTTTCACCTCGCCATCGTTTCATTTCATTTCGCCATCATCGCTATTTGTTCAATTTCGACGGTTGACATTTTAATTCACTCTAGATTGAAACTGCGATGAACTAAAAACTGTGAGTATTACAAAAAACAAAATAAGATATAAGGAATTACGCTTTATTGGCTCAAAACTGAAGTTTCCTTAAAAACTACCAATAAAAACATAGATCTTTATTCCTTAATGTATGCTTGAAGTATACTGGGGTCTAGAATACTCCAGGCGAAGTTTGAGCCCAAATTTCAACACTTCGTCTTTTGAAAATGAATAATTTCTCCTAATATGTTAATATATATTTTTCGATAAACAAATCACTATTTTTGTGTTGGTCACTATTTTTGTACTTAGCAAAGAAAAATACTTCGAAATGAGATATATATATTTTCAGGCTTTGGCGGTCACTATTTTTTTACTTGACAGCAGTTTAACGACACTAGAGTAGTTTGGGCCCCATGTAGCCTTTGTGTCCCTAGAGGCAAGTGTATAAATAATTAAATTATCGAATCAAAATAGAAACAAAATATGGTAAAAAATGAATTCATGAAGTGTATATAAATTGGAAAATTACACATTGCTAATAGATAAAATCACGTTAACATCATACATGGGAAGAAATTTCACCAATTCACTATTACAAGAAACTTTGATTATCACGACGTTTAGCAGCAATCAATATTATTTAAGAAGTTTCGGTACAAGTGGCTAAATGTAATCATTTACTTCAAATTTACACAGTATATTCTTTGACATATACTGGATGTTTCGTCCAAATTTTAAATCGATCGTCTACACCGTTTTTGTGAAATTAAATATCAAAAAACACTTTTTAACATGGTGAGATGCCTACTCATTGGTGAACAACAGTTTTACGAATGGAATACTGAGAAAAAATGTTAAAAACTAATTGAAAAACTGCCAAACCACTAAGTATACTATTGCAATTCCGGTATCCAAAAATTTAATAATTCGTCTACATGGTTTATTAATTATTCATTTTTTCATCAACGAAAACGGTGAGTTTTCCCCCCATCGACCGAACGAACAGACTTTTTTTATTTGTTTTCGACGAAATATTGCTATGTGAAGTTGGCGCTTTGCTTGAAAACAATATAATTGTACCGAAACCCCTTAATGTCCTACATTTAAAAAATCATTCAAACATTCACGTTCTCTCAAACAAAATTCAGTCGAAAAAATCAAGGACGACGCACTATTGAATTTGTAGTAATAATTTTTTTGATTTTCTTTTTATTCGATTTTTTTATAAAGCTGTGTAATAAACTGTTTTATTTTTATGGAGGAAGCTTAAACTTACCTCGAAATCTCGCCGTAGCGCGGATCCATCGTTAAGAAAAGCCGAAAGTTTTTGTGTGGCTTAATAGTTAAGATATTACCGTCGTTGGCAACGCCGCGTTCTCCGATAGTGAGAACACCACCAGGCTCTAAGAGCCCGTTCAGTCTGTCCAATACTGCGGGACTGCATAAATTAACTTGGTCCAACAGGAGCCAAGAGCCTTCCTGAAGACACTGGAAAATTTATACGTTCATACTTGAGTCCAAATGTTATCGCCAGCGAGAAGATATGACGAGGATCTCTCGCAAGTCCTTTACGAATTATCATTATTTTTTTCATAGCTTGAAAGAAGTGGTCAAGTGCGAGATGGACCTCGCAAGAGTAGTGTTCCGTAATTAGACCTACCGATTCTGAGTATATTTAGAATACGAGCTTCATTATCATCAAAAACTCAACAAACCGTTTCTGTAGTGGCTTTTTAAAAATAGTTATATTTTGCCAAACCTAATTATTTTAGTTCGAAGTATAAGAATAAAGAGTTGCTATAGTATATTATTGTGGATATTGAAATCGAATAATTACGGAAATTAGAAGGCCTAAGTAGAATCTTATTCAGCAAAACTGGAGGATGCACAAATTTCTTTTTATTTTTCTAAAAAATGAAGGGCGTGGTCTCTAAAATTATCTTTTCAAATTGTTTTCCATGTTATGTCAACTCTCAGAATTCACTAGATATATTTGCATAGGAAATTTCGCCTCGATGACTCGAGAAGTGTAAGAGTAATTACCTGTGACAAACGGCGAATAGATACGAGGAAATTACAAGGATTTCTAACAGCTATACTGAACCCTAAACAAAAGACTAATTTATCGTAGAAGAGAAAACCGATATTTAGAGAATTGCACCAAAATGATCTTTGAGAAAAAATGGATTACCTTCACGAGAATGCTGTCGACCCACTCGAATTTTCCACCTGCATTCAAGCACTTGTCTTCTTTGACGTTGTTCGCCAATTTTTTCAATTGTTCGTCGATCATTTGCAGTTGTAACATTGGCACATCTGCTAAGCTCTTCATCGCTGTGACGAGCTTCCACAATTCTTTTGTACGACGAAGAAAAAGTTCCGTCTCAGCGGCCATTGTAACTTTGTGATTTTCATCTGTATACAATGATTTTGGATTACTTTATTTTTATATTGAATTTATACAATTGATTTTCTCTTTCATATCATTATGATTAATAAACATATGTCTCATATAAAAAATATTCATCTATTATGATGATGAAAACGGATAATGACGTACTACGAATTTGTCTAGTAATGTTGGTGCTCCTTTTGTGACTTACCATGCGAAAGATTCTGGACTCTTTCCAGCCAGCTGTGATACTCCACGATTTGCTTGAGGCCATTGTCGTTCAATCTCCGTTTAAGATATTCGATGAGAAGACTCTCGACCTGTTCTAGAAGATTTTCCAAGTGTCGATTATAGTCAGTCTGCAAAACGAAAATTTCCCTTTGTATTTTTTATCAAACGAAAATATTTTTAATCGAAATTCTATCAACTATTAAATTCATCGAGAATATTCAAAAAAAAAAAGTCTGTTAGAATTTGGAGAGTAAAAATATTTTAAACAATGTTGTTGAAATCTAAGCCTGTAAAAACATTTACTCTTGGGGCTGTAAGCTCTTGGTATTATAAAGTTTATAAGACTTTTCAAATTGCCATGCAAAGTGCAGGCAAACCAGCCAATATTACGTACTACTGCGGAACACTGTTTTCGTATCTCTTATGCTCATGAATTTTAATGTTGCAATCCATAGTTCATGGAAGATACGTGATACGAGTTGAACCATTTTCGTTATTTCTGTTAAAACGTACGAGAACCACGTTGAAAGAGCATTGCGTTTTTTTTTTGTCAACGAAAACGTCTTCTTAGTCCTCTCTTTTACTCTCTCGCTCTTATTTTATTTTATTTTCTCCTATAACATAAACGAACGTCGAATAGTTTGGCTCGAACAGAAAAGGCCAATTTTGTATCATCGATTGGCACACATCCGATGATCGGATTCTCTATTTACAACGATCCAGCTTTATCCCAGAAATTCGTAAATCTATCGACAGACACTTCTCGGTTGTTTGGTCGAATACATGCTAGCCAAATGCTTTCCTGCATTCTCCCCCTGTTTTATTAATCGTTTTTCCCTGAGTTGTAAAAAAAACGTAAAAATGGGGGAGAGGACTTTGCAATTGCAATTTTACTATCGACAAGAGTCCTCTGGACATTCCGGAACATCGTAGAAAAAATATCTGCCGGAAGCTCTATTACATACTATCTCTTTTCCTCTGTAGTAATATCCGGTACAATGTACAGACTTTTACATGACTCTGTAGTTGAGCTTTTGGACGATGAGAAGGCGCTATTTCTTGCCTAAAAAGAGGAGAGAAAGAAACTTGCCTCTCGGCGAAAGAGGGACATGGATATTCGCTGAAGGATAATCTGCGGATCAAGGACGAGAGAACCTATACTATATCCCCGCATGAATCAAAATGATTGATACAGGTCTTTGGATAGTCTCATCCCCACGGTACAATCTTCTATTTTCCTCTCTCACTTTTTTCCTTCTCCTATTGGCATATCCGGGGGTTCAAATTTTCGGCTTTACTCCCTTTCGATTTCGTTCTCTTTTTTTCATCCACACTCGATTTCCTATACGTTTTTTCTCGCGTCAAAAGATTCTTGTGAATTAAATGCTCTCGAACCAAATTCCGTATCGCAACAAAGATTCTATTCCTGTTCATCAAACACATTTCATTATAAATTTCAGCAAGTATGCATGGGAAAGGGGAGATGCTTCATCATTATGCAACTCTATTCTTTACGAAACTCTAAAATATATTATGGAGGTTTAAAACAAATATTCCGGAATACTGGAATCCGAAATATTGTACAATGGTGCAAACTTCACCTTTCAATCATTTGTTTTCTCTGCTTTTTGTCAAACCTCAATTTTGAGCGAAAATATCCAATTTTTGGTTCTTTCCAAAAGGTTCTGAGCTTGACCAAGCAAACTTTTGTACGTCAGTTATCCTTAAATTGGGAGTCACAACATCAAACAGCAGTAATAATCGAAACATTTTTATAAGAACGATAATATTTTTTATTTATTTTTTTGTTTTTTTCCAAGTCATTGTACGATTCAGTATCATCGTTACAAAAAATGCAAATGAATTTACATTAACTTATTTTCGCATAACCTGGTAACATATTTTAGTTCTTCATTCTCTTGTTCTTTTCCTTGGTTTTGGTTTCTCATCTTCCTTTCTAAAGATACCTTTTCCTCTCGTATGTTTTCCACGAGCCTCACCAATGTATTGCCACCTCAAATTAACGCCATTCAACAACTTTCGCATACCGGTACGTTGTTTTTTTTCTCTTTATAACTTGTTAATTAATAAGCAACTGATCAATTTTTCAATCAAAAACACTGCTAAATATGTAATGTTAAGCGCGTGCTACACACATCGAGGGTAGGGACGGAATTTCTGAATCAAATTTACGATAATAAATAATGCGCCCTACGAAGTAAGAACGACGTCGGCCGCGCAGTGACCACCGTTTGAAGCTGTTGTCTTCAACGACCACATGACAATGGCTATCGCTTTGGCCTTTCATATTAGCCACCAATCTCATAATAACTGATTTCACTCTATTAGGATTAGGAGGTGCTAGGAATAATTTTGATTAAATACATTCGAGTACATTTTTTTATGGCAAAAATGTTGCCATAATGAGTGCTTTTTTAATGCAAAGCGCCAAAGGCATAAGTGCCCATTTTTCGATCGATAAATTCCTGAAATATCATGACAGTTAAGCGTTTTCCGATATGACACTTACTTAACTCATTTTTCAACGCCGAATGGTCTGACAACACGAAACTCTGAGAAAAATTTCAACGATGGAATTGTACTTTTTATAAGTAGTATATATATGTACACAGGGTAAAATTTTTTCATTCTTTCTCGTTTTAGTGCAGAGTTTTGTGGTTAGAACGGGACCTACGTTTTTCTAAAAAAAAAGTATGCCACAAATTTCCAGAAAAGTTTTCTTTACTGGCTACAGTTCAATGATTACAAAACAAATTTTAACTCGGCAGTACAAATTTCGAAGGATTTTTGCTTAGGATATATTTTCCGCGGGAAATTTGCATGAACTAAAATTTTTTCGAACACACGCTTTCATCCACGAGTCTAAAATGTAATGGTATATATATATTTTTTTTTTCATATTTCAAAAATCTTTCACGAGTGAATGTAATACGTTAGGATTGCTGGGGATCCATTTAAATTTCTGGCACGTAGTCGACGACCATTGGACCGTGACTCACGAACGAACTGTACTGTAGAATCGTAATACTGATCCTCTAACATAAGTTTCATTTTCTCTGTTTGAGAAAGGCAAATACATTCGATAGCTTTGCACATGGGCAAAAAGATCTCCTCCTTCTCCTTCTCTCCGTATTTCTCTTTACCACAAATTCGTCAGTCGAAGCCAAAAAGGTCGTCATTCAGTCTGACTTTTTTAAATCCAGCCAGAGGATGGAATTTAAAATGACACAAATATAAATAAATTAAAATACACTGATTGAAGTAATTTCAACATGGTAAAAAAAAGCATTTCGTCACTTTTTGTCTATCAAACGAAGCCACGATTAATAATATAAAAATAGTGACACACGGGAATGAACCTTCCAAAAATATTTGGTAAATAACAACAATTAATTTCATTTATAAACAGCCCAAAAATATTTATTTCGAAATTGAATGGACGTGCCAAACATGCAGGGAATTGGGAAGAAGCTTGTATAAGAAAGAAAGAGGATCTCTCGGCATAGAGGCTGCGGCGAACCACGAGATCGATAAGGGCGCGTCCAGCGGAAGGAAACTTTTTCGACGGGTCGAACTCGCGAACGAGTCCACCGCGAGAGCGTCAGTTGTTGGCTCGACGAAGAGTTCAACGTCGGCCTCGAGCTTTCCACACGAGCATTTTATCCTCCTCTGTCATATGCGAATACAAGAATTCCTCGATGACAGAGGCACTATCCAGTGCTATCGAGAAAAGTCCTCGCAAACTCGGATCATAGGGTTTATACTGTAGGCTCGCAGCCTTTGACAAAACTTTTCTACATTGTTATAGATATAAATCGCTTATTTCCTTTACATGTATGTATATAAATACATATTTCGCATATGGGAGAGCGGTTGGTCCGGTGGATAAGGGCTCGGACTCGCACGCCGCGGGTCCCGGGTTCGAATCCCGGCCAAAACACCAATGAAAATTTGAAAATTTTTTCAAGTGTTTCTGCTGCAATCCCGGGTGGTTCGGATTCCACCTTCATAAATCCATGGCCAAACCCTCTCTGTGATGCAAGAGCGATCGGTGTACGGCTTGGTGGCCTCCCTTGGACGGTTCTCATCATGCGGATGGTGGCTCTTTAGCCGTGCACTGGCTGGCTCATTGCATCACAGCTGAGGAGGTGTCTGCCTGAGCGCCTCTGGTGGTCGTACTTGAGCGTGCTCGCATTGCCACCCGTGGAGATTAGTCGGGCACCGGTTATATCGGCAAGGTTTTCTGCAGTTTCCCTTCGCCCTCGGTAAAGCTGATACAGTGCGGGAATAAGTCGGCTGGAGCCGCACGTGTGGGAGAATGGAGGGAAGAGTAGAGAAATAGTTGGCAAGAATGGGGAGGCAAAGAGGGAAGGACCCTGGGCCGTGGAAATAACAATCGCGGGGACGATTGGTTACAAAAATCCAAAGTTATTAAGCTACATACCTCGTATATTTATGTGTACGCTTTGCATATACAAGAAATGTGTGTCAACAAGAAAAAATCTTGAATTTGACATTACAACATTTGATTAAGGCGACTTTTCACTTTACAAATTTCAAAAAATCAATTTTTTTTTGTATTTTTTTTGAAAGTATACATATCCAAAAGTATCATACTCAAATTTTATGAAAATCGGAGGAGTCTAACTGTATTTTTGTGTGACCTTTACTTTACTACCTGAGCACGTTCATCTGCTCCGCTAGGAGGGTAAACGCGTTTTTTTCGATACAACGTTTTTCGACGGCTTATTGATAAAATCTCCGAAACTACTGAACCGATCCTTATGAAATTTTAAGCACATATTTTTTACAACTATAGCTATAGCGCATATCAAGGATTTTTCAAAATTTTGATATTTACTATGTTTTTTTTGCCAAAAACGGTGAAAAAAACACGTTTTTTTGTTTTTTCGAAAAATGTCCGCCATTTTGTTATTTTTGCGTATATCAAAAATCGTATGATATGCGCTATAGCCATTAACATACTGAATCTAAAACCGTTTGATTTTTTTATTTCAGATGATCCATCTCCGAGATTTCAACAGCGCAGACTTATAATTTTTTTAAATAAATAAAAAAAAATTTTTTTTATGTATTTCGAAAGTGTATTTATTAAGGGTAACAACTTTTATATCAATATCTACAATATAAACCTATAAAAAAAATTCATAAAAATAGCCTTTTTTTAGCGCCTAAAGTAAGGTCAACTTAAAATAAAAATTCCGCAAATAACTTTCGTGACCTCTTTGAACCGGTCGCTATTATAGGTACTGGTAATTTCTTGAATTTATGAATAGCAAAGTTTTTTCATACAACGTGTTCTGAACTAAAATGATCGTTCAAAAGTAGTATTAAAAAATTTTAATCTTTACGCATCAAGAATGATTTCATATGACATTTCTTTTACATTTGTTAAAGTGGTGTATTGTAGGTATGTAAGGTATGCGAAATCAGCAGCAATCTCAAGAAATCATGGGTTGAATTTGGCAAAGTTTATTCAAAAGAAAAAACGACTCATAGAAAATATTACGAACAATAAAAATATATGGAATAAATGGAAGTCGCGGAGGATTCAAAAAGAAATTGGAAAAGGCAGTCAATGTGTGAGCAGTACGTTGAAAATTGTGGAATGAAAGCAAAGAAGAAAACTCAGACTGGTACATATACCGAGGTTGGATTAGGCAAATGCAAATTCTCTGCTACCGAGCTTTGTCTTTGGGAAAGGACTTGGCCGAGCACGTCACATGTCAACGACCACCCGGCAATTCCACTGTTCAACCCTTACTGTATTAGTATGTGTGCGTTATTACATTTGCATGGGGTATCTCGTATCAACTAGACCGAAGATCGACCTTTCATTTGATTTGTATATGAAAAATGAAAAAATAAAAATAAAATATTTTACAGCAGTTGCCGATCTTAATTGAACGTAAATCGAATTAAATTTTCTCAATCTGTCGATCTTCTTTCATTCATTTCTCAGAGAGAAATGAATATTTTCCAAAAAAACATGAAGACAAAGATAGATCTTAGAATACTTTGTATTCCCTTTTTTGATCATGAGAAAACCAGTTTCGAGTATAAAAAAAAAAAAAGATACGACTTATTGGGAAAAATATCGAAAAATTCGTGACATAAATTTTCTATACTCCATCAATGAAAAAAGTCCAACGTCAAGGGGTCTAGAAACGTTTAGTCTTCAAGATTTTTTTAGACGCAAAACTTGCCGGAAGAATCCATGACATAAAAAAAAATTATAAAGGATAAAAATCCTGACATAAAGACAAAAAATTTTTCGAGAAAACTGAAAATTTATGCAAAGAATTTTCTTTTGTGTCTTAGAATATGTAAGGAAAATGAATAAATAAGAACGAGTTGGGCCACTGACCTTTTTAGTTAGCTTCAAGTGTCTTGTGCGTATATAAATATAGGTTAACAAACAGAAAGACGTAGCGCAAGTCGTTGTACTTGTTATATAACGTGTTTATGCCCTTTTGTTACCCTCCAGTAAATACGTAAAACACACATTCGGACTATACGAGCCCATGCAAAAGAGCTGTGTAGGGTACTTAGTATGTGGCTCTCGGTTTCGTACCCTCCTCGCTGCCGTGTCTCATTAAGCTCTGCCGGATAATGACACCCAGCATAGTTCCGGATTAAAAAAAAAAAAACCAGAAACCTCTGAATGGGATTTTCCTAAATACAATGAGAGGAAACGAGTCTCGACGTCAAAATCCCTTTTACGAAGAAGAAACAAAGTTATTCCGTTCCTCCGCTCTTTCATTTTTCCGTGAAGAAAAACAACAAAAAAAAAAAGAAATTTTGTTTCATCCTCCGCCTGCTTCATATTTTCGTGGAGAAGAAAAACAACAATAAAACGTGGAGCAAACTTCTCTTTTCGTCCACGAAATTTTTTAAACTCTATGCTGTCCAAACAAACGTACTTCTTATGACTTTATATATTCAATATACGTAAATGCAATGTTTTTTTTAATGCTTGCTAATATCAGTGCTTTTCGAAAGCTCAATGAATGAGAATGGTGAGAGGATTCTGAGATCCGTTGAAAAATTTTGGATCTCATAGACTATCGTAACTTGAACTACGAATCGAGGTTGATAGTTTTGTACAAAGTTCCTGCATCCAATTAGAAATAAATAATACTATTTTACAATTAAATATTACAAAATCTAAACGGGAAATATACTTTTTTATATAAATAATCCTATTGTCCCAGTGCCTGGGTTAATTATAACAATAGCCAGTGGTAACCCGCGTAGCATCAATTAAGAAACATTGTAGCATTTCATTATACCGTTTACATCTCAAAAGACTTGAAAGAATAACGATTTTTCTACTTGCCAATATTTGAAACAAGACAAAAAGCTCGCATATAAAAAGATGGTATTCCCGTTCTCGGGCCATGAACTATGTGTACAAACACAGATGTACAATATGTTGTGAAAAGTAGTTGAAGGATAATGGAAAATCAAAGTTTCTTCTCGTCTCGTTCTTTTGATCTTTGGCTTGTAACCTCACTTTCTTATCGAAATTGCTAGTGAGCCAAAATCACAATCGATGCATATATTTGTATTTGTGCAAGAGCGTTAAATATATATACATCTTTGTCCCACCTGTATTCGTCGTTTTTATATGTAGAGCGTCCTACTACAAATGATGGTCCTTCCGATAAACTCAATTTCAGCACCGAATTCTACGTCGAAAAGTTTTAAACTGATTTTCGATCGAACTCTCTCCTGACGAATCCTTAAATATAAAAATTGACGAAATCATCCACTTTTACTGTGCTTTAAAATCAAAACCATTACAAATAGCGTAAAAAATGCATAAGATCAATCTTACTGAGTATTTTATTGTATACAAAAAACGTCATTGACGCCCTTTTTTTTCAGATCGAAAGCAGATCGAAAAAACATCGTAAAGTCACTCTGATAACTCTCGGAAATTAGGTTGTTTTTTGAGACGCTATCACAACTGAACTAATGAAAATAGATAAATACAGTCAATAACTTTTTATATAGAAAATGTTGTCTCACAAAATTAGTTCCTGATTTTTTTTTTCACTATTTCCGTTTTGGCCTTGAGCGCAGTTTCTTTATCGTCTTTACCAATAAATACCTAATCAGGATGAGGTGGTCCTGTTGAAAAACGGTATGAAACGCTTCGATTCAAAATTCGATCCTGAACGTAAGCTTACAAAAAAGGCCATTGTTGGTGAGACACCTCGTATATACATCCCGTTTTTTCGTATTTCCTACATTTCAACAATGGAGCTCGCTCCACGTGCTGGACGTGTTGCGATAGACATTCTTGTGTACTGTGGGAAAGTACACAGTGTTAACCATCGTAGAACAAGGGAGTGTGAAAGTTTTCTTCTACCCTCCAGAACTGGTCGAGATGTTGGACGTTGAAACAAGATTCATGAATGTAAAGAAAACCGAGACAAAATTTATTTCAGTAATCCATTAAATCTTCGAGACTTCGATCAACGAAATAGGAAGAAGACACAAATATTTTGATTTTCTTTTCCCACGAAGGAGCAGCTGATAAACTCCTTTACATTTCTACATAAATAACGAAACAATTTGAACAAAAAGATACGCGGTATAAATTTTTTATTTATTTTGCCTCTGAGAGATTTTTTCAACTCCAGAATCTCTACTAGTTGCGGGCGCTCTTTTTTAGCAAACACGAAGTAAGTTGCTGGACTTCTCTTTTCGTTTATTCCTATACTAAAAGAGCATCGAATCTAATTAAAAGTTGTTAGAGCGAGAAATTTTTTCTCTAGCATTCTCTTGTGCAGTGTCTCGCGTAATTTTGGAAATTAGATCCACCTGGATCTCATTCCCCACAGTAAACGTTTTATGGCCATGGAGGGATTCGGTTTTTGCTACTCACACACGATATTAATTACTTTGCGGCATTGAAAAAAGCATTCGCAAATTTATTGTACGGATTTATTTTTCCTGCATAATATAAATGAATAATAGATAAATGAATATAAATATACATGTATATTTTAAATTTAATACTTGCATGAATGAGAATTGTTTGATGTACCGAGATCTTCCCGATCGATTGGACTCTTATTTTTATCAATAAACTGAGGGGGAATATAGGGCGAAGAGCGATCGAGGGAGAAACAGAAATAGCCCCAGGGATGTTAAAGGGACAGTGTCCAGGACACGAGTAATCGGGCTCTTCGAACTCACGTAGCATCGACTCGCTCGAGAAATATTCCCTTTGTTCTCTCTGTCCCTGTAGAACGATCAATTCGCTTTCTACTACGTACAGTATTGATAGGACTTTCGATGCAAACTTGGACCAAAGTCCACCCCTGGCCATCTGCGATTCGGTAATATTTTTTTTGTTTTTTCTCTTGTCTAAAAACGGTTTAAATTCGTTTCCAAAGTGAGTCATTTTCAATTCGTGTTCACTACGTCGTACAATTTCAACTGCAATTGTATATTTACATTAAAATTAAATAAGACAAATTATATTTCAATGAAAAAAAAAATAAAAATATGCCAGAAAAGAAATATTTATATTTACAACCTTCTCGAAAAATGAAAAAAAAAAAAAAAAGATCAAATGTCAAGGAAAAAAAGAGGCTTCCTCAAATTGGGGAAACTTTAGCCCGTCCGCAAAAATTCGTAAGGGCGTTAGCTTCAAGATGAATTTTATACGCCAGGTGGTTTATGATGGGGATATTAATAAGGAGCCTCTCGTTTTGCATGTTTCTTTTTACTTCTTTCTGATGTTTCGTAGCTCACTGAAATCAGTACAGCGTATAAACCTGCTGGTAAGGTAAGGTCATGGATTACTACAAAGTTTTCACTCCCCTAAATATGCACCGATGAAAAAAAAGTTTTATGCACATGTATATTTCAATACGTATCTATTAAACTATTTATATTTATTTACATATTTTTATACATAATGAATTTGTGCTCTTGTATGATTTTTTCGGTCACAGCATCCGGACTGTCTCGCACCAGTTGTTTAGCTAGAAGAATCTATTTCGGCGTTGCAGACGTTCTCTTCGCATTTTTTTTTTCACACCACGAGAGTTCTCTAACTGCAATTGAGAATCAAGAGAGCGAGAGATTTTTTTTTTTTTCGTTTCATCTTCTCGTGCAGTTCCTTTCATAATCTTTAAATTCCAATGCTCGTGGACGTTTGCACTGCCCTGGGTGTTTTTAATATTTATGAAATTAGCTTTTCGGTCGTCACGTATAAGAGTTGAGCCTCAATGACAAGTTCATTAGGAGGCTGAGTTCATTTAGAGCGTTGAATAAGACTGAGAATTCGTAAAAGTGCTCAAGGTGAGTATGGATTTACTTTTTATATTTTATATTGATGTTTTAATGCGAACACGTAGGTAAAGTTTATAGGTCGTTCGTTACAATTATTTTTCTCTGTTCTATACAATTTGTATTTCAATGAATAAAAAAAATTGGAATGTAGGGAAATAGGAGATAAATGCAGAATAGCTAGATCAATGCGGAAATAGCTTTACGAATGTTGAAGAGACAATGGTCAGATAACAAATTGTCCTCTCTATTGGGGTTCTTGCAGCATTCAGTTGTTCGGAAGTTTATTTCCTTTTCTTTTCCCTCGCTTTTTTGTTTTCTCTTTCCCCTTGAGAGTGATACATCTCTGTCCATTTTATTGGCTATTCGTGTAAGACGTTTTATTGATGAATAGTTGAATCTCGACAATGTATTATTTTATTTATCAATTTTGTTGCAAATATTCATTTCGCACTTTCTCAAAAATTATAAAACAAGAGCCCATAAAGAATGAATGAAACTAGTCAAGAGAAAACTAATTTTTTTGACGTTCAGAGTAATGTTCAACAATAAAAAGGAGGGAACAAATATGCAAATAAAAAAGACTAACCAAAAATTATATTTGACAAACGGAATAGTACTCTGAAGTTCGTTTAAAATTTACCAAAAATTTCAATAAAGCCGTTTGAAAAATATATTTTCACAATTAAGAGGAGATCCGTAGAAACAAAATTGATGTTTTAAAAATTCATTCGACGGATCTTTTATTCTCTTCACAGTATCTGACTTTTTTCACCTTATACTCGTCACGATCCTCTTCAATATAAGACAGCAACTTATTTTTAATACCTTTTCCGTCTTTCATAAAGCTGTGAATTTTCTGCGAATGAAAAAGTTTGCCATAGTAAAAAAGTTTACTCTCAGAGTTCTGGATAAAAATTTTACCAAAAGTTTTACCACAATGTCACAACCGAATGTCAAAAGTTTATCGCAAGTTCATCGATGGATGCGTAGCTCGGCATAAAAATGGAATTTATTATTTATTTATTGATACTTTTTCAATACACTGTTTTGTTGAAGAATTTTTTTTGAAAAATGCAGATAAATTATTCACCAACGTCTTCCAGTACTAATAATTAAAATCCTAAAATTTCCTAAACATATTTTTCAAATGACCTTTGACAATGAAAAACGATCTATAAAAACACTTTTAAAAGTTTCATACCCAAAAGTGCCACTGGATAAAACAAGGATATATGGGCATTTAATCTATTTGATAAAATATTCGAGATAAAAAATATTCGACATAAATTCTAATAAAAAAAACATCGTTAAAAATGACCCAAATAATTCCATGAATGCTTCACTTTAAATCCGCAAATCGTAAAACCTTTTTTTATTCTTTCTCCCATGTCTTTGATCCCATTTCGTTGAGTCAATGCAAACGGAAATGATGCAGTTATTGGCAGTCGTTTCATAATAAAAAAAAGTATCCAAGAAAAATGGCTGCTCGTAAAAATATGGAAACATGCCAATAACTGCCAATTGGCCTTTCTGAAAATAACCGAGACTTTCTAAAACGAGGATCTCTCGTTTTTCCCGGTTAACCCAGGATTAAGGGATGTTTCACGTTAAACTACGCTTACTTTTCTCGTAGATCCTTACAAATTTCGCAGCCAGCAAAGCTTGAAATTCCCTATTAAAACGCTTTTCGTCTTAATGTGCTGAATTAAGGGTAGCATTTATCCCAACATTTTTACGTTTCCTACGAATCTGAGTATAAAGGTAGGATCATTGTCCAGCAGAATTTGAAAAGACCTTTTCGAGCTTTTAGCTAGATTCAGAACTTCACTCCTCGAGGGGTTGGGCAGAAATCGTATGTTTGTTTTCAACAGGACCTATTTTGTGCTTCTACGGAGAGGTCGTGAATTAGGGGATAAAAAAAAATGTAAAAGGGTCTTTCGAACACACATATTTGTATTCGTTTATAGACAGCGATATATATAGTGGAATTGGCTATATAAGAACTGTTTGCCCGAGGTTACGATACTTTTGTGTAGGTCCCCGTCATCAATCACTCGCTATCGCAGCAGAGCAGCATTGTTCTCGTCCGAACATTCGTTCAACATTTTTTTTGCTAATCTATACCTATGTATGTTATCGATGAAAATAGTCGCATAAAAATAGTAGTTTGAGAGCAAACGAGAAGTGAGAGAAACGAGAGACTCTACAGGATAGATATAGAAGCCCATGTAGAATAACAAACAACCAATGCTCGATGTCGGAGCGCTAACTTTCTCGTTTGACCTAATTAGCCCTTTTTCCTGTTGAGGCATACATAGTTAATTCAGTTGATCAACTCGTCATTCGTGTATTCATCACTTTGTCCGCTTTTGTCCTCCTCTACCACCCCTTTCAGTAAATGCTTCAATAGAAAGCACAAAATCAGTTTTGCATTATCCAGGATCCTCTACCAATGATTATTCATTAATTACTGATCGTAATTTTTGTTCAGACCAAATTAATGCGAAAAAATCGGCAGTTTTAATTTTGTAAGCTTCGAACGAAGGGGTCGAAAGGTTTCCAGGGAAAGGGAGAAAGAGAAATAGTTGGAGCTTTAGATGAGAAAGTTCGTCGTTCTCGGTGTGCAGGTCCGATGCTCAGGTTGCTCTGAAACGTTACGAGGCAATTGGACTGTTTCCGGAACTTCGAATAGCTCTCTCGCACTTCGGTAAAGATAACCCCGGGGGTTGCTATAACGACTCGACTCCTGTGCTCTTCCAGTGCGATATAACCACTTTGCGTTACGCTACAACCACCCGACTGGTACATTTCTTGCTATTTGGACATCTCCTCCACGGTCCATTTTCCTTCTGTTCAGATGAGCAACTATCTCTCACATTTGTCTCGATAGTTGAGGAGATAACTAAGTTCGAAACATCGGTTTGAAAAACACACGAAAGTTGGAAAAAAGCAAATTTTGTGTACTGAGAAAATATGCAATAAAAATGATGAACGTTTTCGTTAAATATTTTATTAATACTTAACTAAATTATAATTAATATAATAATAAATAAATAATAAATTAAATATTTTATTAAATATTATAAAATAATTGTTTAATTATTCAATGATCTCTTTATTCAATTTAATAATCTCTTCATATCTGTGTCGTTTGAAGAAAGAATAAAATTATACTTTAGTTAATCGTGATGTTCATTACTGGTAATTATTTGTGAGTCAACGACTTTTTTTAACCTCTATCGGATAAAAGCGACGAATGTGTCGATCAAAATCAATAAAAGAGAAGACCCACATTTATATAAAGCTCACCAAGGCAGAATAACTCCAAAATGTCTACCCTCCATCGCACATTCGCTCATAAAATATTCCGAAGCTTAAGGGCGAGGAAAACATTTGTTCAGAAATAGCTGTGTATAAATATACAAATGTGGAATTTAAGAAGAATGGCGATAACAAGTGTCGATATTTCGTGCTCGAGATTTTTCACTTTCAGATATAATTGGCATTTGCTACAACGGGCTTTGGTATACTTCTCTTCCTATTGGCTTTACGCCACTGCAGATACCAAGATGAAAATTTTCGACATTCGATGTCTCACCTGTCGCTCGCATTGAAAATTTCATCAAATTTCCTTTTCTAAATGTTGCATCAACGAAGATAAAAATTGCAGAATTTTTCGAAATACGAATACATATTTACATATAAGATTTTTATTCTGTCTTGCTTATTTCGTTCTTATCACTACTTTTTTATCGATCAGAATAATCGAACGGCAATTTTTTAATATTTGTTCTCTTATCTGTTACTCTGTGCAACTCGTTCTAAGGTCACGTCTGAGCGTAGATTGTCGAAGTTCGTGCCAGCTTCCCAGTTTACCCTCGATACTTTGCTGAATCAGTCAAGCTGCGCTCTCATCCTTGTGTCGATTCGACGGCACGATAAGAAAAGTTCGTAATGTCCGTATAGCACACAGTTGCTGCTATATTTATATGTATATATATATACGTTAGCACCTATATATACAAAATGTGTCCCTACCATGCAGAGGTGAGAAAGTATCAACAACATCTCGTTTCCAGTCTCCACTTTGCATATATTTAAATGAAGAATTCAATAGAGAAAATATGTTACAAATGGTGAATTCGTCGAATGTTCGGCTTTTTTACAGTATTTCGAGAATATTAAAAAAAATGTATTGGGAGGAATTATACTGATATTCCCTTAACAACTGTCTAATCAGAAAAATCGATAAAAATAGTAAATAAAAAGATTGTTCCAAGCCAACATTTCGAATCGTCAAAAATTATTGTGTAAAAGCATAAAGAACCCCAAAAAACCAATTTAAAAATAAAAAGCTCCAGCGACGATAGTAAATTGAAGAAAGCAAAGATTTCCCCTGCCTCGGTGAATCTCTGGGATGACAAAAATAAAATTCCATAAAGGCTAAGGCAAGAATAAAAAATGCAAATAGACAAAGTTCGGCTTTGCTTCGAAAAATCGTGACAAATAATAAAAGTGTCGACGTAAGAATGAATCGAAGACAATTTTTCGAAATGTGAAATGTGTGTGTTACGGACAGATTTGCCCCGGTGTCCCGAAGTTGTGTATGAAGAAAAATATCGCAATGAGGAGAGTGGGAAAGAACTCTGATTGTAGAAAGAGAAAGAAATAAAAAACCGAGGGGTTGTCACACGCTGTCCTTCCGTTGGTGACCAGGGAGTCATTTTTTTCAACAAGCGATTTCTCTATGACGAAAAAAATTGTCATAGGAGTATCGCTCGAGTATAATACATAAACACACCCACACAAACACACCCAGAAGTATAGACACAGATAGAAGAATCTCCCCTGCGGCGAGAAGCAAGTTTTAGTGTCGAGGGAAAGTTTTGCTCAAGACCCGGAGGGATGGAAGCCACGATGTCGACGAGAGAGTAAAGAGAACGAGAGGGAGAGTGGTGTGGACGTTTTACTCGAAGAAACCGAGGTGACGAAACTTCCGGGGATTCCACTAAAGGCGAACACACAACAGTGGTATATTAATCCTGGTGAACATAAGAATTTCTGAAGAGTCAAAATTTAGTTCGTAAAATGAAGCAAGTTACGCCCTTTTATATTGCTACAGTCAATATATAATATCGCTTAAACATTATAAGCTCCTTCTTGTGTTATTCTCTGAGCTCTCTCTCTCTCTCTAGCGCCTTGTAAAAACAGAATTCATGCTGCTAACTCGTGTCGCAATAGCAATTTTACGGCACTCGACAATATTATACAGTAGAAACTCAATTATACGATCTATTTCTAGAACCCCTTTTGGTTCGACATTCAAAAATCACGAATTATTCGGAGTATTCAGATTCAACATGTTTTATGACTCGGTTATGTTATTACGAAATAACTATTACCACATTTTGGGTGGGGCAATAATTAAAAGAATCTTAAGATGAAAAATGTGAAAAGAATCTTAAGATGAAAAATGTGGCGAACCTTCAATAAAAGGGAAATAAAGATGAACGATCTGTTCATCTTGTGATAGAGCAAAAAGTGTATCTTTTATTTTTTCGGAAAAATCTCTTCTTGAGGAAAAAACTTGGAATCGCTGCGACAGTTATCTCACTCGTACTCATAGCAGCTCAATGCGTGTGCAATTTCAACTTAAATGCAGACTTCGAAACATCAAACCTTTTTTATTAAAATGAACTTCATATATTTTCTTTTACATTTTTTCTACGTTCGCTTTGAAGCGGTTGTTCTAAGTTCCTGATAGTGTTTACCAACTAAAACTCAGTAAAAATATAGTTATCTGTATCAGCCGGGTTTCCCACAGTTTCCCTGGGCCTTCGCATAAGTACGACGCGGTAGTGCATTGGAAAGTATGGCTATGTGGACAACACTCTTCGGGTTCTCACAGAAACATAAAAGTTTGTAATGTTGAGGAAAAGTCTGGTTAAAGCGATCGGAATAGCTCGCAAAAACACGAAAAGGGTATGCAAACAAAAGAAATAAAAGATAATAATAATTGGGATAAATAGAAATTTGGAAAACCCGATTTACAAAAGGCATTATTGCGTATCATGTTTATCACATTTTGTGAGTTTACACACGCCCTTCTGCATTAAAGCACTTAAACATTCGTGTGTATCGTATAGATTCGGTCGTGAATGTCTCTCAACTATCTCAGAGACATTTGTGGTTTCCCGTGAACCACTGTGCTGACGGGGTTATCACGTCCCCAAACCACAATCGGACGGGAATAATTTCTCACAAAGTCTAACTAATTCGCCGATACTAGGAACGAATCTGAGGTTTCTACGAGTGTCCATAAATAAATATAAGTGTGTATACATATACTATATACAAATACATATACATGTCTTCATGTCTTTCCCACCCAGTCCTCTCTCTCTCTCTCTCTCTCTCTCTCTCTCTCTCTCTCTTTATTTGCTTCCCATCTGTGTCACTTATTCTATATATTCAACGCGGTTACATCTTGCATTGTCCGACCGAACACCCTCTCATCTGCTCGCTCCAAGTGACGCCCTATTCACTGCTATCCATATGTAAATCAAGAGACGCGGTAGCGGCTCGACGCCAAGTATTAAAAGAAAAAGCCAGCGCGAGGCCTACCGCACTCTTATATATCAAGAGACGCGGTAGCGGCTCGACGCCAAGTATTAAAAGAAAAAGCCAGCGCGAGGCCTACCGCACTCTTATATACGCGAATATGCCGGTTTTATGACGTCACGGCGTTTTCAAACCGTTCTGACGTATGAACCGTTTGATCAAAAAATCTGAATATTGGTGACGATTTTTTTTCGATTTTTCTCTTTCTATTGCTCTTTGTTGCAAGTAAATCCGTCCAGCCAATCTTGGGATATGATGATTTAGCGACATAAAATCGAACATTCCGGGATACTGTGCTTTTCTTAGGATTCTTAGGATCAGACAGGTATAAGTCGCTCTCGAATGGGCGGGACATACGCCCTTTTAACGATAATCTACATTTCTCTACTGTCCGTCACGCTGCCCACTGAACGAGGCTACCCTCTCTCCTTGCGCGCCGCTGAGTGAGAGAGACAGCGCGATAAACCTCGTCCCCTCTCTCTCGCTTGTATAGCGTGCTTTCTCTTTCCCGCTGTTTCGCGCGCTCTATATATATATATATGCCGGCCGAAATCGTAAAATTTGGAGCCGCACTAAAAATTCGATTGCTCTGCCAAAAAAGTAGATATTCCAATTTTGCAAACAAGGTTTTGAAGAGGGCATATACAGCTTCATTCTGGGTTATTTAAATACTTTTACGATTTTTTTCGGACCTTGTATACATTTTTGAACATGGTCGTTTTTCACTTTTTTTCAGTTGTTTAAAATTGGTTTAAATTACATGAATTAAATAATACGCGTAGCATTTCTTCCTGTACTTCCTGTATGCACTAACTACCGAGTCGCTACCGCGTCTCTTGATATGTATACACATGAGAAATAAACCACATGTAATAATATAACCACATGTAATAATTAAAATATTAATATATAATATATGATATCGCGTGTCATTGACAATGAGTAAGAGTAACAAAAAAAAAAATAGAGCGCAGAGCCGCGCGCGTTTTATCTCTTTCTCATTTGTTTTCAATAAATAATGAATGAAAATATCGTATGTTTTCTGTATCGCGCGCTCTAACACTGTATTATTCTTTATTTTTTACTAAAAAAAAAAAATGAAGTTTTTGTATAAATTTTTCTACAAATATAAGGATGCCATTTATATGTCGATCAGTATAATTTTGGACACGTTTTGTCACCGCTGTGTAATCTCGCTGAATGCCAGTCAATCATCTTCGTAGATACTTGAGATGGCTGCTCCCCTGCGAGACCGTCAGCGCGCGTATTTTGTAGTAATATGCGATAAAATGTGAGGGAAACATAATTTTTTAAATTTTCGTCTTGAATTGAAATTTTATTATTAACTCTGTTTAAGTTATATTAATTTGAATATGAGTGAAGTTTCAGTGCAAGTATAGTGATTCCGAAAAAATTGTGTCCTGTCTTCAGATTTTCCATCAGCTCTCGCTTTTAGTTTTTGACATATCCTTATTGTTTTGTCCTCCCTTTCTGTACCCTGAATTATCATTTTTTTTTTCAAATCAAGAGACGCGGTAGCGGCTCAACGCCAATTATTAAAAGAAAAAGTCAGCGCGAGCCCTGCCGCACTTTTATATACACGATTATGCCGGTTTTATGACGTCATAGCGTTTTTAAATCGCTCTCACGAACGAACCGTTTGAGTAAAAAATCTGAATATTTGTGACGAATTTTTTTCGATTTTTCTCTTTCTATTGGTCTTTGTTGTAAGTAGATCCGTTTGGCCAATCTTGAGATATGATAATTTAATGAATTAAAATCGAATGTTTCGGGATAATCTGTCTTCCTGGAGACAAACGGGCGTAAGTCACGCTTGAATAGGTGAGACACATGTCCTTTTGATAAGAATCTACATTTCTCTGCTTTCCGTCACCCAGTCCCGCTGAACGAGGCTTATACCCCCTTTTATCGCGCGCCGCTGAGAGAGAGAGACAGCGCGCGAATCTTCGTCCCCTCTCTCTCGCTCGTAGCGCGCTCGCTCTCTTTCTCATTATTGTTATTTCTGTTATTTTAGTTAGTTTAGTATTTTGGTTTCTGTTATTTTTTTTATAAAAAAAACTATTATTTTTTTGAGAAATTTTAAGCATATTTTAAGTGTGATCGTAGGGAAATCATTCATTGTATATTATTATTATAATTAAAATATCGATTTTTTTTACAATCTATTATCTATAGCTCCTTGAAAACTCGAACAAAGCGAATCGTCTAGGAGGTTAACAATTTTGTTCTGAAATGTACTTTGTTTAAAACTATGTGAAAAATTATTCGAAGTTTACATCACCTACCTTTTTTTATCCTAAGATAAAATAACCTTTTTTCATAGCGCTTGTACTAATTAATTTGTTTCTTCAATGTTTGTACGGAAGCATAATTCAATTAATAAATTTTAAGCGAAGTACAAATATGAGAAAATAGCTAGTTCTATTTTTCGAATTGTTAATTTTAATAGACATTTTTGTTGTTGATTAGACTAATATTTCCCCACGATTATACTAGTCTTGAAATGCATTGAATGAATAATAGTTTCCTATGAAAATTTAACAGCAAAATTAAAAGGGACTATCGCTGCGGGAAAAAACATTTTTTGCTTGTAATTTAAAAATTGATTTACGTAATCTTTAAACAATTGTTGACATATTTTTCAATGAAAGCATCTGTCAAAACGAAAAATTTGATCCACTTATCCATTCGGTTTGTATGATTTTTCAGAGATTAGTGCATGATTAATAGTAAAAAAAATCCACAGTTCAATTATAAAAAATACAACGAACGATTTCCCCATCATCAAAGTTTTTGATGAAAATGGAAGTAGTTTTTGATAAAAATTCAAGAGTAATATCGAAGGGGGTTGACACTGTGGAGAAAAACATTTTACGCTTAGAATTTGAAAAATTGTTGTATGTAATACTTTAGAAAGGTATTAAAAATGTACGCCAAATATTAAAAAATTGTAACCTTAGTTGTCAAATGACCACCTTACATCCGAATATTACATTGCAAAAAAATTGATTTTCTTTATAACTATCATTTTCTTTCCATTTCATTGTTAAAACTTGTTTTCCTCGTATAATACTCATTTAGCAGTGTTTGTGCGTCAGTGATGGAAGAAATAACTGTTTAGCTCTGCGATTGGTTTTTGTCATATGAAGGAAGTTACTCAACTTATGTCAAAAAAAATCTGATTAATCATTGTTCCCGAATGAGAATTTTTTTTACCTCTATAGGACAGTTGGTGAATATGGCCGTTTTTCAAAAAGAAGTGAAATCAATCGCAAAAAACTTTAAAAAAGTAAAAAAAGAACGCCAAGTATTAAAAGACGCGACCTTAGTTATAAAATAACCATTCAATATTTTTTCTGTTATTATATTATAATTTTTACACCTTGAAAAAACCAAACAAAAAATGTTTATACTTAATTTCCAAAAAAAAATAAGTAAATATCAACATCCGTTTCTCTTCCGTAATACTGAAAATGGTACTTCACCCCAAAAACAATGAACAAACATACTAAAAAAATTTTGGCATTCATTATCGAATAAAAACCTATTTACATGTTTTATTTTGTTTTTGTCTTGATATGTGATGAGTACATAGAAAAAAGATCTAGTTGTAAATTGTTGCCGATGATTGAAAAAAAAATGAAATCATTTCAACGTAGCCAAGAATGGTGAATGAATTACGAGTTTCGGAATGGAATCATGTACATCTTGAAGATTGACCTGCTAGAGGTTTTTGTCACCTCAAGGGCTTCAAAAAAAATTCTGCGGATATAAAGAAAATGTTATTCTGCTTTTAAGCTCGCTAAGCACTAAGAATGTACAACACAATTCCACAGAGAATAATACAAAAAACAATTACATATAAATGCGCAAATACGTGTACAAATGCACGTGTTGTATTTACACGTATGTACCGCACTAATTCACTGCAAATACTACACACAAACTTGGCGTGCATGGTTTTCAAATTACAGCTCGAGAAGACACCACAGTTGATTAAATATGCTATCCAAATCAATATTCAACCAGTTCTTCTATCAATAGTGGAAGAAGTCCGATCCGTGGATAGAACGGGAGAGTACCGATTAATGATTTGATCAACGAAATACATGACTAGGTTGTACAGATTAGGGATGAAAATGGATGAAAAGGACGAATGGATAATAAAATGAGATGAACTGTAAAGATGGATGAATGAAATGGGTGAACAGTAGATAGTTGAACAGTATATATCGATGAACGAATCGAATAATTGAATCGATGAAATGATGAATGGAGAGTTGGATTGTACAAATAAAAGGAATGGCAAAATAAGATAAATGGATCGATGAACGGGATGCATTTATGAATGGACTGGCCCACCGGCTAAATAGAATCGATTCATTGATCGATGATTGATTGAGTTCAGTGAATAAAATAATGGATCGAATCGTCAGACGGATAGAAAAAAATGAATGGATGGGATGACGGAATAAGATGTACGCACGGAACTTGAACCGCTTATACGTCTTAATTCTGAACCCATCTATCCGTTCTACCGTATACTCATTTTTTGAACGTACGGACAGACGATTAGATAGGCTACATGAATAGATGGTTAGGATGAACGAAGAAATAAATAGGCGAGTAAATGAATTCATGGGTGGACTTTATGCCATAAGCAAACTGTAGAATTTTCAACACACTTTAAAACATGTAGAAATCGGCTACAACGAATCTATAGTTTGCTTATGGCGTTAAGCACAGAAGACACTCAATGTGTGTTTGAATAACACACTTGGTTTTTACAGTGATTTGAATTCGCTCAATACACAGATGGATGAAGCGTTCCTTCGCCGAGCTGTAATTTGAAAACCATGCACGCCAAGTTTGTGTGTAGTATTTGCAGTGAATTAGTGCGGTACATACGTGTAAATACAACACGTGCATTTGTACACGTATTTGCGCATTTATATGTAATTGTTTTTTGTATTATTCTCTGTGGAATTGTGTTGTACATTCTTAGTGCTTAGCGAGCTTAAAAGCAGAATAACATTTTCTTTATATCCGCAGAATTTTTTTTGAAGCCCTTGAGGTGACAAAAACCTCTAGCAGGTCAATCTTCAAGATGTACATGATTCCATTCCGAAACTCGTAATTCATTCACCATTCTTGGCTACGTTGAAATGATTTCATTTTTTTTTCAATCATCGGCAACAATTTACAACTAGATCTTTTTTCTATGTACTCATCACATATCAAGACAAAAACAAAATAAAACATGTAAATAGGTTTTTATTCGATAATGAATGCCAAAATTTTTCTAGTATGTTTGTTCATTGTTTTTGGGGTGAAGTACCATTTTCAGTATTACGGAAGAGAAACGGATGTTGATATTTACTTATTTTTTTTTGGAAATTAAGTATAAACATTTTTTGTTTGGTTTTTTCAAGGTGTAAAAATTATAATATAATAACAGAAAAAATATTGAATGGTTATTTTATAACTAAGGTCGCGTCTTTTAATACTTGGCGTTCTTTTTTTACTTTTTTAAAGTTTTTTGCGATATATCCATACCTGAATCACTACATTTAAATAAAGTTGTCTCTATTAGGAAATTGGTGGTTTTCGTACCAAAAACTCTGTCCAAACTTCTCCAATTCATAACTACGTGTTACTGCATTTAAATATTAATTTTACCCTCCTGAACATCGTTATACGTTTAAACTGACACAATACGAACATGAAATAACTTCGCCGTGTTAATCTTCATTAAGTCTGTACGCATTACACGTCAACTTAGTGTCTTTTTTGTACACCTATTCATATTTCGAATGATTAGTCCACGCAAATAATTATTTAGTCCCGACGAACTAACTAATTTAATTGTGATTCAGTACTCGAAAAAAAATGTACGTGTTCTGCAATAAAGTGAAGATTTTTTTTTTTTATAAATGTACGGCATTGCATGGAAAAGTAAAGAGAATTTCTGAGATAGTTGGACGCTCTGACCGAGTATTACGAGGTCTGACCAGCGTAGACCATAACTACTCGTTACTCCGGCGACCATATATACGACGTAAGCCGAACTATGTATCTATTGCTACGGCGAAATGAGCTCTACGACTTTTATTCACCATCATAAGGAAAAGAAAAATGTTAGATACCTAAAAATATTTTATACGCATCCATAAAAAATGTACGAGGTTTTTCGTTTATCTAGAGTCGCGGTAGCGACTCGAGACAAGTACATTTACGTATACTATAAGACGGCGAAGACGAGTCGCTACTAGAGTCTTTACAGCAAGCAGAACGGTTTCGAACGGTTTTCGAAAACTGTTTCGGCGATATTTAATTAATTACAACGTTTTAAAAGATGTTGCTAGTTCACGTATTTTTTATTTTTTTTTCTTTCGATCGCGACTATTTAGAACTCCGTAGCCTAACGCATATTGGAAATATTAATATTTCATCTTTCCAAATCATCAAAAAAAGGTGGCATTTTTCACACACATTTTTTGACGTTTAGCGGTTGCTGTCTAGTGACATTAGTTATAACTAGAAATTTTCTGGTGATATGCGAGACTGTGTTCGTTGATGTGACAGCCGATGACTTTTCTTCAGGATGTATAAGTAAGAGTAACAGCAGTGAGTTTAGAAAAAAGTACTAGTGACAGTTGTGGAGTTAAAAAGTAAGGTTATAAAAATCGCGGGTGTGAAAGCAGATAATTTGATTTTTGGTTAGACATATTCGAGATCAGGACTTTAAACGCGTATTCGGTGAACATTTAATATCTTTGTTGTAAGGTTATTAAGATCGCGGTCAGTTTCAACTTTTGATTAAAATGACTTTTGTTATACACGGAGAGAATTTTACACGAAAAATAACTATGTTCACATTGCGTCGTGGAACCATGTCGTCGCTTTTGAGCAAAATTTACTATGTTTTGAATAGAAAAACATAGTAAATTTCTTCACAATGGTCGACATGGTACCACGCCGCAATGCGAACATAGTAATTTTTCGTATAAAATTCTCTCCGTGTATTATCGGTAGAAGAGTGATAGTGCAAAAATAAAGTTTAAATCAATAAATAAACTTTTGAACAGTGTCTACATAAATAATTTTTTTTATTAACCCTAGTCCCAACAATTCATTTTTCCGAACGTAAACTCTAGAACGGAGTCGAAAACAGTGTCCCTTCTCTTTTACCATAAAATGTCCCTTGCATGCAATAATAAAGTTTATTTGGAAACCATTCTCTTCTTTTTTTATATAACTGAGAGAACGGTGTATGATACCACCCTACGTTTGAACCACCCTAGGTTTGAATTATATAGGGTTTTAAACCACCCTAGAGTGGTAGAGACCTTAAATACATGAATATACTATTTGCACTTGCAACCCAAAACGGAATCAGGCGATGCGAAATAATTTTGAGCGAAAAGATATTTGATTTGAGATAAAAAAACTTCATACGTACTTCACCAATTTTTTTTTTATCTATTGCTCATGAGATATAATTCGTAATCAATAAATATTATAAAAGAAAAACTCACTTGTCCGGCCCGAAAATTTTTCATAAAATTTGTCACATAAGTCGACATTAATCTACCATACATTTTGGCCTTAACTAGTAAAGTAAGCACAGCTAATTTGGAATCACAATATGTGGATTGTTTTGTATCTCAAATTATCCTCCTTTCCTTTAACCAATTGTTATCGATGAATTGATGCTCGTGTGGAGCATATCTCACGTTATTACACGGCACGTTTATTCCGGTTTTGTAACATTCGGGGGAAAACTGGAGTTACAGAGCGTCGAAACGATACTGTACACCCGAAATAAGTAATCCGGTACCATTTACACGCACTTTTACACCGGTTTTTACTACAACAGGTTTTACAAAACGGAATAAGCCTACCACGTAAGAGCAGTCATCAATTTATTGCATTCCAAGGCGGGTAAGATTCAAATCTGCATCAGGAGATCCGAATGTTCGGAGTGGTTGAAAAATTTGCCGTGAACAAAAAAGCATATTTTTAGCTGACTAGTCGAAAAATTTTCGGGCCGGACAAGTACTCTGTGCGTATCCGCTCTACGTACGATAGTAAACTTTTACCAATTTGTTACCAATAAAACTATACTACAAATATTATAAATGAGAGTGTAACAGCATTCAAACTCACACAGGCTAATACAATTCTGTATTTTTTTTTTAAAGCTCTTGTAGTTTCAAGTCATAAGATAATAATTCGTTGTAATAAAGCATTAATTAGAGATTTTATAAAGATATTGGAGATTTTATAAACATAATAAAATCCCACGAACTTGGCCACATATACTTTATTAGATCTTTATTTCTTTATCAACTTTTTGTGAACTCACAACATTTACGAGAATAAAATTATCACCTCTGTACAATTTGACTTAATTTGATAAGATAATGAGAGCGGTTACCCATAAAACTTTGTATCATGAGTTGGTTTTTAGAAAGGATTTTTGTGCGGAGATCTTTGCATGAACGACTTAGACGGGTTTTTGTAATTTTTTGTGGGGATCGATATTTTGGCGCTGGGTGGTGGGGGGGGATTAACTGGAACAACTATTTGGGGGACATAAATGTACTTGTCTCAGCTTTTTTTACAGCATTTATGCTGTTTTTGGCTAGGTGTATGTTACCGTGAAATCCTGAATGATGTTGAAATTCCATCTTAGTAATGAATATTAATTTTAGTGGAAATTTTCAGTCTGTTTTATTTTTAACTACAAATTTTCCAGATAAAACCTGATGATACTAGAGAAGGCTATTTTCCACAGTCTTGTTATCAACATCTAGTTTAATGCGAATTTAGTCTCGAAATCAGTAGTTCCAAAAACACTGTTTGGAAAGCGGTTTTGGTTTTTCATTTGTTTTTCGAGTGAAACTTTTTTACGCACGGTAGAAAAAATCGATTTCATTTGGCTACGTGCACGTAACGAGACACCTCACACCTACTCATCTGCCTTTTTGAGCTAGAGTAACGTGTCAGAAAAGCTTCGTCGCAATGATCGGTACAAGCAGCAAGGGTAAAAAAGAAAGGAAATCGTATATCACTTTGAGAGAAGGTTTTGATGTAAATTTTGTCTCAGAGCAACTTCTACTTTTGATGGGTTGTTTAGATCGTAAATTCAACTTGAAGATAAATAATGATCGGACTAAATTGAAAAGTATAGTTCACTGTATTTATCAGATATTGAGAGAAATTACAGTCAAGAACGTTCATTTTATCCTTTAGTTATCATCAGTGAATTTATTTTCTTTGTTCTGGAATGATAAATGGAAATATTGAAAACAAAGATCAACAATATCGTGACAAAATTCAAGTATCGACTAACTTATATATAACATATGAGAAACTTTAACAAACAACAAATTTTTTCTCTTTTTGAAATGACAGAATAAACGTAACAGTTATCAGACGTATAAGACAGTAATAAAGAGTCACACGATGAACTATCATGTATAATTCATTAATAATACATTAACAATACAACAATAAAATCATGTTAATACACGCATAATATAAGCAACAAGGTAAATACGAATAATTTAGACACATTATAATGAAAATTGTAAAAATATATACTAGAAAATGATTTTATGTCCACAGACAATTTAATAAAATTTCTAAAGAGGGCCCTGATCAGGACTGAAACATAAAATTGAATGCAAAATATTAACCATCACTTATTAATAATAACCATCGCCCTTCAAATAAAAGCAAATTGAAGAGATGGGCCGTGCCGTAGCCGAAACTAAAATAATTGTAGCAAAACAAGAAAAGGGACGGGATCAAACGACAACGAGTCACGATACGCGAAAATAGGAAAACACGAATATGATATTTATTAAGTATTAAAAGACAATAGAAAATGGAAAAAGTATAGTATAAGCTCCAAAAAAACTCCTCGCTCTCTCTCGAGTCAGACACACACCGAGCTCCGCCTCCTTCGAGTCCCGACTACTTGACTGACTCTTGGCCTGCCACCTACGGACGCTATATGAACTACTCTCTTTTATTTTGGCGCTAATATCGCACAAAAATGTCTCCTTCATAATTAAATATAGTTATTATGTAAAGATAGGAAGCCTGAAAAAATGTCGCTAGTGGCACTTAAGGAAGTTCACGCAAATCTAATGATAATCGAAAATTTCAACTTTGAGGGTTGAAATTTGGAAATATACAAAAATATACCGTACATCTATCACCGGAATTATTTTTGGATCCACCGGCTAGTTGTCGAAAAAACAATTTATGAAAATCACATAGGCATAGGCCTTATATATAGGCCTCTTATATGTATAAGGCTATGCCTATGTGATTTTCATAGATTGATTTCTCGACAACTAGATGGTGGATCCAGAAATAATTCCGGTGATAGATGTACGGTATATTTTTCTATAATATTTCCAAATTTCAACCCTCAAAGTTGGAATTTTCGATTAACATTAGATTCACATGAACTTACTTAAATATTACTAGTCTCAAGTGGTTTTTAGGAATAATGTTTTCAAACGTCTGTTACTGTGCACCAGACATCACTTTGATTTGGTGTTGTGCATCTATGGTAGAACCAAATGAACAACGATGGTTATTCACAATCAATCATATTTATTTAGGACATACTATACTTTACAAAGTAGGTCGTACGCAATTTTCTTCTGTTTCTAATCGTTTTGACAGCGTGTGCAGTGAAGGTGCGTAGTTCCGGCAACGTTAAGGAGGTTATATCGTTTCTCATGTAAAAATTATTTTTCAACTTTACACAATAGAATTTTGTAAATAGAAAGCTTAAGACAGTATCAAACTTCCAGCGGAATATGCCGATGATTCATCGTCTCAAAATTGAGATATTTATTGTTGAAGTTCGCAATTTTTTGAAAGCTTCCATAAGAGCCCATGTTAAACTTGTCATTTTCAACAATGAATATCTCGATTACCAGGCTGAAACCTCTCCGAATTTCTCACACATAATTAAATGCTGTTCAAGAAGATTCACGCCAAATTTCAATACATTAACTTGGAATAATCAAATATAATGTATTTTTCGTATGATGTCATATAAATATCGATACAACCTCCTTAATATTTAATAACGCGTCAGGAAAAAATTGCATCTAGTATATATAAGCGGTATGAGACTTTTCGCCTTTAGAAGTTTGGTTCTGAGCTGATGTTTCCGGGGACATCTGTGGCGGATACCCTGTGCGATATATTACGTTGGTAATCATGCATTAAAAAATAATGAGACTCTTTTAATCATCCCTGTTTTTCGCTCTCTCCTTATTTAAAATAAAAATTGTATTTATTGCCTATCCTTCTCGCTGCAACTCCCCGGAAAATCCTTGGATAATTTAACGAGATATCGATGAAGCCGACATCGGAATTTACGTTTTGCGTTCATCTCAATACTACGAGGTGTACGAATAAACAAAAAAAATAAAGAATAATATAGAGAGGAGAAAATTAGTTCGTCAAGAGAAAATAAGATCGAGGAGTAACGCATTGAGAAGAAATTGTAAAGAGAAATGGGAAGGATGAGACATACAGGTGAAGCACGCGATATTTTTGCTATTGCGTTTTTTATCTCTATGGGTATGCCGTGCAGACACGCTTGACGCCAATTGCACGATTGAAACTACACGATGATGAAACTAATTGATAATAAGATTAATCACGGTTATCACAAATCATGTCAAAATCGATTATAAGTTATGTCAAGCGATAGCAACAGAATAATGCGCGACTAACTCGTACCTTTTCGGTTTATAAATGCATAATGAACAACAAATCTAGTAACAAATTTCGCGCATGAGAAATCGCGGTGAACGCTTCGTAGCTTCTATTCGGTATTATGTGAAATTCTACGCAGCCTTCGAAGATTAATTCATGCTCACGGGTATCAGATACTATAACATGAAACTGCTCTCTATCTTATGTATACAATGACTCGTGTTCACCATGGATATCTTACTATTCTCGTGTCCTGATGTCTCTCGAAATGGGATCTCACATCCAATATACGAGACATCGGAGTCACGTTAGAGACTTTTCACCGTCTCTCAATGTGTATATAAATGGGTATGACGACATTTGAGAATCAAACAGAGATACCTCGCGTTAAAATGAAAATCTGAAAGTTTAATTAAGGTAGTAGTCTCGCCAAAGTGTTTTTCTATAGAATTTTTTTTTAATTTCGAGGACTCATTCAGGACACTATTGTGTAATTACGTACAAAATTTCTCAAGGATTCACCATATTCAAGATATTGGAAATCAAAGATTGCACAGTTTTACGTGTGTTCTTATAGCGAGCAATAAAAAATTTCACATTTTACGCAATAACTCCGAAACTTTTCTACAGATTTTTTTCACTTTTATTGTTATTTACAGAGGTATAGATGACGAAGTTTGTCAATAAATTACAAGAATTTTGACCGCTTAGTTTCGGAGATATAGCGATATAAAATATATGTTATATATATTAGATAGGGAAACGTGGTTATTTCGGGAACTTTAAACTTTGTATTAAACATTTTTCCTGAAAGTTTATATTTTTTTTAGATTCTTGTAAGATGTAACCAAACTACGGTTATTAGATTATTTTGCAAGTTATATCCAAGTTTTCGAATATTGACCGGAAAGTTAATTTTCGAACGTGACTGTGACGAGACTACTGCCTTAAGTAAACAAATATTAATACTGCAATTCGAAGCATTGAAATGGGCATTTAATGTAGACGAGTTTTTACGATATGAAATATGAGGACGTGTTGATATATGCCGTGAGAAAACAAATTTGGGAAAACACTTCGGTCCACGTCACGTTTTTTTTCTCATTGGTGGACGGGCGAGGAATTTTGGATGGTATTCAAACTCGCATAGTTTTCGAGGTCTTGGTTGGCAAAATCTAGTCCTTCCAGGAACACTGCGGACGATGTTTACACCAGGTGGTGCTATCTCCTGTTATTGGAAAACAATGAATCTCTATGCATACACACACACACGATCAATTTCCTTTTGGCAATGCCAAAAGCCTTCGATTTGATAGTGTTTGCACATTGTGGCATATACTGCACGAATATAGCCTATTGTTTTGAGATACACCTAAATTTATATTAACTCGAGATAAAAAAAAGAAAAAACTAGCGACAGGAGAAAAGGAAAATAAAACTATTACAGTACCGCGAGCACGTTGAGACCTCAAAAGCAAACTGAAATATTTCAGCGATTATCGATTTATACGGGATTCAATTCGCCATGAAATCAGAAATAGTCGATAATTATTCAAATACGGACGACTGTCCTTAATATCAATTTTTCCTAAGTGAAATTTATCCATTTATTTTATTAACTCATTTTTCGAATTAAGTAAATAGTAAAAGCGATAATAATCAATCAATAATACAGCCTCAATATTCTAAAACTACATTGCATTAGTGACTGTTTTGATTTAGTACTCATACTAACACTCTTTATATCTCAAAATATAAAGACTATAAAAAACAGCACCACACTACTGACAGCACTTTTGATAGCCAGTGTGTGCATTGTAATTATTGAAAGATCAACTATTTGAGCCGTTGCACCTTAATAAATTATTAGAAGTTATTTGAAAAAAAAAATGTGCAAAAATTGTCAGATGTCTCTAATATGAGATACAAATAAATTGATGAAACTTGTGAAAAAAATGTAACTAAAAAAGCATATGTAAAAATACAGATGAGAATTGAAACCAAAAAGCAAAGCAAGAGTAAAAAAAAAGAAAAATATGACTTCGTTGGCGAAAATTGAGGAAATACGTTTTTCTTATCAAAAATATTTTGATGATTTCTATGTTTTACTATTGGGACTCTCAATTTGAAAATATATCACATTAAGGCGAGCAACCACTTTAGATACTTCAAAAAATCAATTTTTTTTTATTTCTTAAATCGTTAGCAAAATATCTTAAGAATACACCCTGAAAATTTCAAAACGATATTCGGATTGCTTCTAACGGTATGTATATAAATGATAAAGACTCTCCGTTCGACTCCCAAGTGCCCTCAAACTTTAAACGTGTTTTTCTTGAAACGATATTTTTTTCAATTTGCGGGAATCATAACTCAAAAACTAATTGATGGATCATTTTCAAATTTGGAATACGTTTACATAATATAATTTATTAAAACATGAACCTGAAGTTGGAAAGATTAGATTGTTTAAAAGATATTTATTATTGCAAAATGCCGGGGGGAAAAATGCTAAAAATCGATCATTTTTTTTTTTCAAACACGTTCCAACATTCAATTCTCGATTTTTTTTTTCAAAATTGAGGTTCATGTTCTTAAAAAGCATCTCAAGAATGTATAAAAATTTGTTGGACTATTTCAGATGCGAATTGCGAGCTGCACAATTCCCACAAATCGACAACGACGATGAGGACACGCCAAGGGACACAGCGGATTACACCTTAATTAATGCATGAAATAACTTGAAAAAATTACCAGAGATGTATGAAAATATGAATAAATTATTGTCAGAGTTACGGAAATTTTCGTTTTTTTTTTATAATAAAAAAAATCCAAAAAATCATCTAATTTTCAGTCGCCTAAAGTGGTTGCTCGCCTTAAAATAGTTTGCTATCTCTTATAAGAAAAGCCCTAAAAAAACCAACAATTCGCCTTTTTCATTGAAAATCGGAATAGATTATAAAAAAAACATGGCGAAAAATATATCAGGAGGCCATGCATGTACGGATTCTTTCGTATGTATCCATTATAATAGTCGAGAAATACGAAAACCTAATCAATAATTATCATCCTACGATATAATTTGGTATTCAAATTTTCCAATTTTTGACGAAAATTTAACTTTCTATGTTGTCCGAATGAAAAAATTAACTGTGTGATAAACGTTAAAATATTCTTTTTGAATACTCCATTTCGATTAGTGTACTTATTATTGGTGATATTTAAATTTGACTGCTCAAAAAATTAATAGATATAAAAATTTTTGCTCCAGAAGGAACTCATACTAAAATTATGAATGATTTTTCCTTTGATGCACGTAGTTATAAAAACGAATTGAGGAGAAATAAAGTTCCAACCGTGAAAGGTGTGAT
The DNA here is from genome assembly GCA_963989365.1 of Rhimphoctona megacephalus. Taxonomy (NCBI): domain Eukaryota; kingdom Metazoa; phylum Arthropoda; class Insecta; order Hymenoptera; family Ichneumonidae; genus Rhimphoctona; species Rhimphoctona megacephalus. The sequence goes on from OZ022420.1 coordinate 20,603,214, forward strand.
TCGTCGAGTAGAATGAAGCTTTAAGAAGCGTGCAAGTAAAACTCGTGGTCGTCGTAGCGTATCGCTGAATAGAGAAAAAGTTTTAACAGCTCCGGGTTAAAACTCTCGTCAAACTCGACGTCAGGGCGGCGTGTCATTCCCTCGTCTATAGCTTTCTTCACATTCGCGTTCACGTACACACGTGTGTTTCTATAGGATGTTCTATGCATATGGAATAAAACGAAAATCTACACATTTCCTACGTGTACGAATTTTCAAAGAATGTTATAAACGAGAGCGAAATAACAAAATCTTCTTTTGAGGAGATCGCAAACACTTTAACCCTAAGCAACCATGAATCGTATAATTTTGTTAAAAGACAAAAGCTCCCTCGATCAAACCTCACCTTTTGATTAATGGCACCATGAATCATTAATTTCAATTACGTATCATTATGTCAGTTGATTAACGATCATAAAAGAAAAATCAAGCGAATTATTTTTTGATCCGGAATTTTTTTGTTTGTGATTTTTTTGTTCCTTTAGAATTGAAACGTTATAATATTTCGTTTAATTTTTTTGTTCCAATCAATACTTCGATTGCTTATGTCACGAGGACTGAAGTACAAACTGCATTTAAAAAGTTCGAGCACCGCTATTGTTAGGGACATCGAAGCGGCGCTATTCCCATTTTAATGGCTCAACTACTCTTTTTTCAAACGCACTCTGCGTCCTCTCAAATTTTGATTGGAAGACCATTTATTGTTCACCGAACAGCGGTGACTTTTGTTCACGTATTTGTTTTTCATTTTCACGAATTTCGAAAGGGACCAGAGGATCTGCAATGATAATTTTCTTTTGACGTGGAAAAATGGCAACAAATGATTTTGAGCTTATCCAAGGACTTCGAGGGGAAGAAGGTTTTAATCCTGGTGAGGTGTTCCATGCTCAAGAAAATAACTTCCTTCTCTGAGATCGATCTTAAAATTTGTAGAAAAAAAATAAACAAAAAAGCTTGCCAACAAAAATCCCAACGACTCAGTAAATAGTGAAAGTCCATCAATTAAATTTGCAGGAAACGTAAAGTGGGATTCATACAGAGCAGTTGCATTAATTAAATAAAAAAGGCACCAATTAGACGTGTAATAAGCATTAGCAGCCCCACAATTTAATGAGTGCATTGCGTATATCTGTAAGTAAATCAAAAATACGTTGATATAGAACGGAGAATCTGTAGGTTAAAGAAAGAATTGTTAGAGAATGCTTGTACTGTTGATCCTAAATTGATGATACAACACATGATCCCCCGATCAAATTGCGCCATCAAGAGGTTCAAGAGTGTTATATTTGAAGTACCTGTGAATTTAAATTTTTGTTTCAGTTCGCTTGGCCAAAAAAGTGCATGTTCGGATTTTGAAACCACGCAGTTCATCCGACTTTGAAGTTGACCAGAAATTGAAACAAAATATTCAATAAAATATCTGTATCACATATCAATATTATTCGAATATTAAATACTTATATTAAAATTCGATCCTATTTTTTCAATTCTATGACCAATTGACACTCGTGATATAGTTCGTTTTTGAGCATTAAATTTTTCATTGGTATACATCGATTGTAAATAACAATATTAAAACTTCTATTAAATAATTTTTAATGAACAATCAGAAGAAAAATAAATAAAAAATAATAAATAAATAAATAGTAATAAATAAAAATAGCAATAAAAAAAACAATGAATTTTTTGTAGTAAAAAATTAATTCGTAATGAAAAATATTCCTCTGTGGTCTTGAATATCACAATGAAATAATATTATTGTATTTGTTAGCAATGTCAGACTAGAATATTTCATATACACGTATTACATTAATGCAGAATGACGTACTTCCGGTATTGCGGTCTCTCACGTTTTTTTTTTTTTTTTTTTTTACGGGACGGTAGTATGGCAACACGTCGGACGTAATGGTGACACGGAATTCGCTCTCATGGAAGGCAGAGTTGAAGCAATAGTGAGTGCCACGAGATCGCGACGAGGACGACAGGGAGCGCATGACTACAGGGATTTGTGTGTTTGTCTATATATGTGCAGGAATAGGTAGATATATAATGTCATAGTTCCTGCTCGTCTATGTCGTTTTCTTCATCCCTCCGGACGAAATCTCTCGTCTTTTATGAAGCATCGCCACACAGTGCACTGTCGCGTATAGTGAACGATCAAGAAGAAAAAGAGAACCGGGAAAAGACTCTCCCAGGAATGCCAGTCTTGGTCTCGTGTAGAAATTTAAGCCCTCGGTAGGGTACAAATAAAAATAAGATACGATATTGAGCCGTAAAAGAAATAAGAGCTTTGCCAGTTTATCCACCTGAATACTTTTTGTTGATGCAATTTTTAAATAAATTTATTTAAAATACATACACAGTTTTCTGTTATAGGAAAAATAAAGCCAACCATAAAATTAGAATATTATTATTAAATTTTTTTATATTAAAATAAAATTCAATATGGTTGTTACTATTTAAAAATGTTGTTCTACATTTTGACTACATTTATAAAATATTAATACGCTTCTGATAATACGATTGAGCTTCGATAAATATTGATAGAGTCGATGCGTTCAAAGGGAATAAAACGCCAACAATGTTTTGATAATACACGCGGGCACCACCATTCTCGATATGAGTCGACTAAACTTACCCCAACCGTGAAAAAAGACAAAGCTTGTTTTCCATGTCCATAAAAATTCATCGCTAAATAAATTGTCCCCGAGTGAACGATTCACGTCGTTTATTTTCACCAGTATGTTTCCCAATGCGCGATCCGGCAAGTCACTATCTAGCCTAATATTGCATCCATCATTCACTTTATCAACTGCCAGGACGTAGAAGGAAGTACTCATGAAAATTTATGTGTAAGAATCATGTGGTCCAGAGCTTTTTATGGAGCGAAACACCGAATGTTCACATATATGCATATTTCTGTATCGATGACGGGTCGATTGTTCAAAGCCCTTTGTAACTAACGCGATAACTCGATGTCGAGGATTCAGGGGTGATTTTCCCGAGCGAAAACAGGAGTTGAAAGAGAGAGAAAGTGAATTAGAGAGGCATGGTTGAACTCACCAATATTTTAAGGGATGATTATATTCATTCAATTTCAATGGTATCGAAGACGCTTGGGTTTTGTCGGTTGATGACCTTTCATGGCATTGTTCCTGATACTATTAATTCCATTGTAACGCGCTCCCATGAGAATTGGAGATATTTTAGTGCAGAGTAGTGTGAAAAATCGAGTAAACACTAGGGCTGAACCAGCAACGAGAGAGAAAGAGAGCGAGAACGAAAAGGAAAGAGGAGAGGGAAGAGGACGATATAAAAGGGAAGGGAAGGGATGGAAGAGGGGATGAAGAGGAGGTGAGAGATATATAAAGAGGGCGGGTTAGTTTCGAATTGGGGCTTGCTTTCCGAGGAGTACGCAGTGCTCTCTCGTCTCGCGACCCGAGAGAACGAGACGAGAATATCCTCACGTATCATCTCGTCGTCCCGGACCAACCCCCGTGTTCTTCGCGAATGCGTGGGTGGAATTTCGTGTGCGGTCAAAGTGAATGACAGAGAAAAAGAACGATATAAAAAAAAACACTTCTGATGACTATTTACGAAGCGAAATTTTTGCAATTCACTCTTAATTTACTCTTGTTTTTTACAAAAATTTAATAACATGGCATGCCATAAATAAATAAAACTATGTTTTTTCTTGGTAATGCGATTTAAAACAGAAGATAAAAAGTCTCGTGACAATTATGAGAATTGGAACAATACAATTATTCTAATTGGACTCTTTACGAGTGCGGATAAAGTTCTCAAAGACTTTTTCCTATACGACTCACCCCCCATACGACTTCAGAGACAAAAATTGACGTAAGATTTACTGCAAAGTATCTCATCGAATTTTCCACATTTTTCCAATGTCAGCAATTTGCTTCATTTTTTCGAATTTTTTTTATTAACGCAACCGTGAATTTCCATGAATATACATTTTTAAATATTAGAGTTTTCTATTCGCAATGAAATATTCTTTAAAGATATTCCAGATGTTTCCTAATATTTGCATAGAGCAAAGAAGGATGGTCGGGAATTGATGCTTCCATTAAAGTTTGCACGCAAATTCTCACTAGTAGGAGATCAAAGAGTGACGACTTTTATTTGTTTAATCCGCTCTTGATCCCATCAAGCTAGCAGCCCGTTAGGCGTGTCTGAGTCCGATATCTAATTCATCGACACTTTAGAACATTTAGCCAACAGTGAAGAGAATGAGAAGGAAGAACAGAAGCCAAAAGTCAACGAGAGTCTCCTGCGGGTTATGTGTATATGTATAGCTATTTTGGACGTTCTTGTGCTGGCGGTTCGTGGTGGTGGGCCGAGTTTGTCTTTCTGGTTAACGCCGCGATTATGCGCTCGTCTGCACACGCCCTCCTCTATCTCTTTGCCAGCATCCCCCTGCTGTGCTATTTAACCCGATGCGTTTGTATGCGCGGCTGTCTTCATTCCGTCCACCTAACGAGAGTATATTAGACCCACAAGGGAGGAATTGTAAAGAGCAAGGGTTAATGGTTAACCGAATTGGTTAGGCCAAATCGGCAACAAGGGTTCAACAAAAACAAGATTTTTGAGACCCGTCTTTCCCAATGTTGGACCACGTAACGTTTTCAATTGTTTTTTTCTCTGTTTACAATTCTCTATATTTTCTTCAACTTCGGACAGACGTTCAAGATTATTTTTTTGTCGCCTTCTATTTCGTACGATTGAAAACATTGAACTTCTTAATTATTCTGAAAAAATTAATATTCTGTATGAAATTTGTCAAGTTTTTATTTTTCATATGATTTGTTGATTTTATTTCATTGAAAACGACCATTTTTTATTACAAAATGAGTGACGAAATAAACTCCGCTAGCTTTTATATACGTCTGATGTACAAATGATTCGATAGATACTCAATTTCGGTACCACTTTCGTCGAAATGTGCATTTTCGATAAAAGCTTCTAAAAGTGAGTGAAAAAACTTGGTTCATAATTTTTTTTATCTCCTGTTCAATACCAGAGCCGCTATAAAAAATGAACGATCAGAATGGAAAAAATTCAAATATAACAGTTGAAAAATGTTCTATCACAAATATGGATAAAAAATGCCCTAAGAGGTATCACGCCCACATCTCTTTGCCCTTCTATTCATAAATGTGCGGCTGTATTTGAATTTTCGTACATTATTTTTTCAATGCTACACGTACGTCCATGTTTCACGAGCTGAACGACCGAGATAACGATGTATGGGAGATGCTGCGGATCGTTGGAGCTTTTTTTACATCCTCCTCGAACCGTATAAAAAACGTCAACAAGCTCACGCACTTTAAGAGCATGAATTTATGTTCACATGTATACATATATACATTTAAATATGTACGTAAAGTGCCTACGCAGTGTCAAAAGCGTCAAGAAATGAAAGGACCCTAAATTATGCATTATTATTTTTTTTTTATCTTTGCTTCATTTTGAGAGTATACTTTTGAATGATTATTTATTTATTTATTTAATATTCATCCGTATTCCTTTTTCGAGTATTTCCACTTTCCTGCAAGACTCCCCTGAGAGACTTGCCCACAGTAACTCGTTCCTAATGTCCTACGAAATCACATTTGTGCGAAGGCACAAAGGAACTATGGAAAGCCTGTTTCGATACAGCCGGTTATATTTTTACTTAGTTTTAGTTGGTTGACATCATTGTAATCTTTAAAAAAAACGTCCTCCTGCTGAGCGATCAATGCGCGAGCCGATGCACGGCTAAACGGTCACCAGTCAAAGTCAGAGCTGCTTGACCTCAAATTCAAAAGATCGTCAAAGAGACGCACTGACCGTGCAGTTATCGCCATAGGCATCATAAATTCATTATTCCTTTTTTCTATCAATTTTTCAAGGAATTATTCTGATTTTCAATTAAACTGAAAAATAATTGATTTTTGCTCCAAGATTATACTAAATAACGATAAGGCTACTTACGATGTTATTTTTTTACACAGAAACGAAGTTTAATCATTTTACAACGAGCTGATTTCTAAGTTTCGTTCTGGTAAAACTGATTTTTTTACTTGAAATATTTGTGATATGCTACAAACGTACACAGAAAAAAAAAGATTTGTAAATTCAACTCACAATCTGAAATCATCAAAAATTTGTTAAAATTGATCGAAATTAGTTTGAATTTAAGGCACGGTGTTTGATTTAATGGAACCGGTCTAGTTATTTTAACTGTATAATTTTTTCACCAAAAATTATCTAATATTTGTCCAATACAACTACATTTCGATTCAGATAATCAAATATTTTTTTGCAATATACTATGCAGGTGGCAACCGATGGACCGATATATTTTGTTGAATTGAAATGTATATTGCGTTGCGCTGAATAAAGGATTTAGTAAAATCAACTGGCCACGTTCGACCACAGATTAAACATTTTTCACACTTGATGTTTGTCAGATCAAACTAAATCTGAATAATATTAAGTAAATATATATTTTTTTTATTTAGCCGAAGTGCTTTGTTAAATGAAACCATATATTATACTGATTTTATGGAAAATATTACGACTATAAGCATGGCACGACTTAAAATAAACAAACGCGCGAGTTGGACTGATCACGCCACCCTATTTTGTATTTAACCCGTCAGCAGGCGCGCTATGAGACTTTTTCTCACGTTTATATTAAAACGATGATTACTCGAAAATTTCAAATGGCATAAGCATTTGAAATTTTTTCTATCTTCACTGAATTTATTCTTCTGTATGATAGAAGAATTAAAAAATTTTTTTGAATTTTTGTTTTTGAATTTTTTAAATTATTATTTTTTTGGTTTTTAGTGTCAATTATATTATCGTTGTATTTATGGTTTTTTAAAAATAAAAATGTCTAATAGCCACAATCACAGCAGCGAAATTGTTTTCAAATTCTTATTTATCAAATTAAGCACTTGAAGCTATACATATGAGAAAATTTCTCATTGCGCGCCTAATGTTTAAAGTGTACGAAGCGCGCCTGCTGACGGGTTAACCAATATAAAATTGTATAAATACCACAGTGTTCTAAAATAACTAAAATATTTTGTTGACATCAAAACCAGATTTAGCCACCGTTTGTTCACTCTATACGTTTAGCGAACAATCAATATTCAAGATTTGGTTATTGTAACTAAATTTCGGGTGTGAAAGCTTCTCGGTTCGGCCACACAAGGCGGTGCAAAGCGTTGAGGCCTTTCTCATATACAAAACGCGCTGCGGACGGATATTAATTACAGAAACTAATGCAACTTTTGTATACTGACTGCTTCTATCTAAGAAGTCGATATTGAATATTTTTACCTGGCATAGGTGGCAGGATCATGATAAATATTTGTCTATCCGATTATAGGTTGGAAAATTTTTGAATGTGCTATTTTGGTTCATCTGAGACTCAATTGTCTATTTGTGAATCAAAATGAAAATTTGATGTCGCAAATAAATTATTTAAATAGACAAAAATTCTTATAAATATATATAGAATTCTTGTAAGCAGTAAGCCACGCACAATTCGTTTCAATCAGATCCTAGTTAAACCAACTAGATAGGTGGTATATTTGATACAGTAATTTTTTTTTGGTGATGCATATATATATAGTAGATTTGAACTTCCTTGTGATTAGATAGACTTAATACGTTATTAACTCAAATCGATATATAGTTAGGTCAACTGTATCTGAATGCGAAAATATTTTTTTGACACATTCAAATTAATTCAATTCGTGAGTTAAATTAATGTCATATTTGTTTCGCCACCCGTTATCGTAATATTGGCTTGCTTTAATTCAGTGCCTTTTGAATCTACGAATCCTTTTTTTCTGTGTGGAATATATTGAAACGTCACTCAACAAATAAAAATGAAGGAAATTCTATGAAGTTCAAGTCGCGAGAGGCTGCAAGTAGGCGGATAGTACGTGTATTTGACTGTCATGTCAATTTCAAATTCAATCAGAGTTGAATCAACGCTCCCTCGCACATAGCTCTAGTGCTGAGCACACATGATCCCGAAATACGTAAATAGAGACTCGAGTTTGGAAAAAAAAATCCGAGCGAACAAGTACACTTCGCGTGATGAGCTATAATTGAGTGGAGATGGAACGAAAGTGGTGTAATTCATTCACTGATAAAATGTTTGGCCAATTTTAAATCTGATATAAAACCGTTATCAGGGTTATAAATTTATATTCAAATGAAAAAACATTGTGAAACGCTATTAATCGAACAGTTTTCATTTTTTGAAGTATTACCTATCAATAAATGGCTAACACTGTTATATAATGTAGATCATCCCTAAAAAATAACATGTTTAATAGATTTGACAACTTTTCATGCGTAAATCAAATATTTATATACATACATTTATATTGGAAAATGGATTTCCGTAGAATTTATGTATAGGGACTCGTTATATACAATTGAACTGGAATTTCCGATTGGTATTCGCTTAATGAATATTGCGCTGGAAACAACCGCGTTACATCGAATTTAGTTCCCTTATTTCCTGTATCAGGTATTTATAACATAATTTTTCTACATTATTTTCAATGTTAGAATGAAGAAAAAAGTTCGGAGACGTTGCACCAATTGCAGTAAAACATCTATATAATTAAATGAAGGCACAAGATGAGAGATCGCAATTAATTTAATGCCAACGTTGCGATCTATTATCGTGAAGTGTGTCAACTATCAATGCAATCTAATTGACATAATATATAAAAGAAGGCTTGAGACTATCTGAAAATTACTTTGATCAATTAATCAAAAAGCAGATTTATCGATACCTAAACTATATGAAATATTTATATTCCCATGATTTCGTCTGTCTTATATAAATCCAAACTACTTGGCACCCTCTTAGTAAGCTGAAAAGCCTATTCAGACTCTCTATGAGGATCAAAATCCACTTATAGCGAAACTCAGCGAAAGGAGGCAGGCACTTCACGACGTCAAATAAGGGCAGGCTAATAATTTATAGAGATTATATAAACGTCAGACATAGTCGTGTCTGGGATATGTGGTAAACGACTCTATTATATGAACTTCATAAGGTCAATTAATTCATTCACTTACCTCAATTTCATTGAAAGTTTTGTGAAAGTCAAAAAACGTCAAAATGAATATATATTACATGAAAATTTCATTTGTAATTCTTTAATAAAAAAATATTTATTTACTTTTCTTTAACAACTTGTTCTGTTTTTTTTTTTTATTTATTCTTATATCTTTTACTCACTTTGGTACAAAATTTGTTAGGTATCGCTTACAATTCGATATAGCTTTTTTTTAAATAAAATGCCATTGAATGCACCCCCACTATTTGGTGCACCAAGCCGATTTACTTAGGAGGATTTCGCTACAGGGATTGAAAAAAATCTACATCGATAGTGGAAATGCAGCAGAGCACAAAGGTTTATCCTTTTTGGATTTGGAAGAGTGAAAAGAGTTTCGAATATGTGTGACATACCGAAATACTAGAGAGAACAACTCCAGGAGGGGAGCAACATTTGTCATTGGGAATTGCAAAAGTTACCGGTCCAAAGAAGACCCTTCTTCCCTATAAGTCCTCTCAGTTCCTCGAGCAAGCGAGATAAGGGTTGTTGAAATTGTCAACACTTTAGATTTACAATCCTGACGTTTATTTTTCTAGGGAATACGAGCTCCGCGAAAGTTCATTGTGCGCGGTGGCAAACGACAAAGTTTATTTTCGATAAAGTCCGCGATGCTCTCGCGGGAACGTAAGTTTATTCGTGGCGATGAAAGTGAGTTCAGAGTAAAAAGCGTGCAACTTTCTTTTCGTAAAAATTGACACGAGAAATTTTTCTTTCAATGAAGTGACCCGTGAAATAATTTGACAGACAGATAAATTGATTTTTTAACAGGGGAAAAAAACCATTTTAGCTCTAAGTTAAAAAATTAAAAAATTCTACCAAGTTTAGGAAAAAATATATTAGAATTATACACTGTAAAAAATTTCCATATGAAAATTAATACACATGTATAGGAAGCTTTTATGCGGATACCGTATATGGAAATTCAGATACGCTGAGGAAAATTGAGAGACGCGGTATTTTAATGATACGAGCACCGTTCAATAAAATTAATATACTTGTGTATTTGAAAAATCATATACATGTAAGAAATGTTGACTTTGTGCATATTAAAAACACGAAACATCTACTAATATTACTATACAGGTATATTAAAGTTCATGTTACCAGCATAGTAATTTTCAAATTCAAGATTACTAAATTTCAGGCACCGTATAACGTTTTCGCATTACATATGTCTACGATATTTCTAGAGATGTATCATAAAATTTGGTGATCCTTTTTGAATATTAATATACGAATGAATATTAAATAAATTCAGCTATTATGAGTTTTTACGGGGAATACATTAATTCATGTACTACTGTGTTCGATTTTTTAAAGTTGAAGGTCGAAATCATGCAGACATCTCAATAAATTAATTAGAGTGACTTATCATCACTCGATGCCGTGGCAATCAAGTTGAACAATTGTCGCCGTAAAAATTTTTATTATAATCTCAACATCTTGTGTTAAGTTTGGTGTTTACCATTTTCATGTTTTACACAATTTTCTTAGATTCGAGCGACTTGTATATATCCTCGTCCGAAGCACCTGCCTCCTATGAGAAAGTCGACGCTCTGCGCCACGCGGTGGCCAGAGCGCGAAGCACGGTGCCCACAGAGCGTTACGAATTTCCTACACTTGTGTATTAATTTTAATATTGAGATTCTTATAATTAATACATAGGTAAATGAATTTTAATACACGGATTTTTTTTTATACTGCAGGGTATATTAATTATCATTCCCATTTTTGTACCGTATTTTTAAGAGATAGAGTTATGATGGGAAATAACATGTATCGTATTATTAACATTCATGTGTATCTTATTTAATTTACAACAATGTAATTTTAACACATTGTTGATAGTAGGTGAATTCATATACATTTGTATTAATTATCAATCAAACATATGATTTATTTCAATGCATGTCCACAAAATTTTCAGATTGCATATGAATATTCAATATTATGTATCTTAAATTCCATATCAGTAACCAAAATTTATGTTCATATTTCAATTTTGGCATACGAGTGTAATAATTTTCATTTCATACACCCGGTTTGTAAATTTCATTTACCGTTGTATTGTAAAAGTATTGTAAATTTCATATATTTTTTAACAGTGTAGATATGGATTCTTTCCTTTTTTATTTTAAAAAACGGAGCTGAGTATCCGCCATCATGAATATACGGCTTATATTAATAATTCTTTCATCTCGGATTTACGGAAGATTATTTTCAATATTTCCAATATGAGGCTGGCACGACCCTCGCGCTATTATCAAATTATGGTCAATCGAAATAAACGCAGTAATGCCCATGAAAACCGTAAAACAGGAATCGAAATAAATACTCGTACGCAAACCAAATAATTTTGTCATATTATTACGTCAATATTTATTTCACAACATCAATTATAACACGAGTTCGACTTAAATTACGATCAAAGTAATTAACTGATAAAGTAAATTGAAATTTTACCAAAAGATGTGGGTTGAAACCTCGCAAAAGATTAAGTTCAAACTACATAAAAAGTTATGAAATAAATTAAAATCCACAGAAGCGTACATTGTTCTGCAAGTCATCAAATGCTGTTATTTTTTCTTGCAAAAGTTATTATACAACTCTATCAAAAATGGTCCATGGTCAAGAACAAAACTCGAACTTCATATATTGCATATTCTGATACGATTAACAGTGGAATAACTAAAAAAAACGAATGTTAAGTAATTACGAGAAATAGAATGAATTCATAGGCACGAGTCGATACTCAAACAGTCAAGCACCATTTGAAAGGGGAAAAAATTTGTTTAATCGCCACTTCAGGTCGAAAGAATGTGATTATTCGTCGACACGAGTTCGTTACGTACCGAAAGCCAAAGGAAAAACGAAGAGGGCCTGGACATACGTGCATGTAAAAGATCGTTGAGCGTTGAGTGAGAAAAAAGTACAAGAATGGGTTTGATCGCGAAACGTAGATTTTTCAAACCCACAGAACCCCCATCCACGTCTACGTGACACGAATTTTTTCTACTTCCCTTTCGTTCCCTTTCTCGCAACAGGAACACCTGATCTCACGACTTTATAAATATTTCGATTCGTATGCAACGAGAGTGGACGACATCTACGTAGAACGTGAGATATTCGGTTTACGAGATGCTCCAACTTTGTGACAGGAACGATAAAGAGAACAGAGAAACTTAAAAAATGTAGGCTGTAGCAAAATTCTTATCGTATATTATTGTGATCGACAACGTGTACTGCACGAAGACCGCCGAGTCTAAGCAAAGTCCAGTTCAAGGACTTTTGCGCAGAATTTCAAAACCCCTTTTCGGAAATAACGGTGGAAAGTCATTTTAGACAAGTTAACCCTAGCTACACACTATAACTTTTAGTACCTTACTTACACATTATCGGTCTATTGGACCGACGACTTTTATTGCTCTACAACATTGTAACAAACGCGTCTATTGAGGTTTAATTGTAGTGAAATCGAAACGCCAGACTCCGATCAATCCGGACAAGCAATCAGTAAAGCCAAAAAGTCATTTGATAAAAAGTTATAACGTTTATGAAAAGGCGTGTGGTGAAAAAAAGGTGAAAATGTAGTGCTGCTGTCAGTCCATTGGACTCCGAAGTGTGTAGCTAGGATTAACAATTAGAAAGTTGAAACGAAATCAGTAATTGTATTTTAAAAAATGTCTCTTCATTGTTATTTACGCTCGCAGTGATGCAGTTTTCATTTGATCTTGAGAATGATTTTGGCACTATGTGCATGTCATAATTCTCTATTTTTGTGCCCGACGTGTTACGACTAAAAGGTTAGTAATTGGAGATCGATAGAGTTCACGTTTTTGATGCATCGAACCTGATACGGACATCGATGGCTAATTAAGATAGGCTTCACCCATGGCTTCGAATTCGACAAAAGTATTTGCCAAACATTTGATTAATCCTGTATAAAAAATATCCTGTTTTTACTATATTTTCATTCCGGCCATCAAAGTTTCTTTTGCACCCAATTGAATTCGATTCATGAGAAAACAACTAATAATTAGTTTTTCACTAAATTACTACAAACCAGCAATAGTCAACAATTAAGGAATAAGGTTTTGAGCAATATGACATTTTTCTGACATACGAAAAATGGTCTGAGACAGAAAGTTTTGATATTCAAAACTAATATTATTTGGGTTATTCTGCACATGTAGGTAAAACTTTAACTATGTTGACCATCCAATTATCGTGATATTTGCCCTTGAAATTACCATTTTTAACATGCGTTGCATAGGACGAACCCTGTAATATGTCACATTTCTATTAATATTAAAAAAAAAACAGGCAGAAACCAATGAAAAACTGTGGAATGATAAATAAGAATTGTACGATTATAGTGAAAAAAAAATATCACTTTTTACCATAAACTTTCCGAGTTGTGAGTGTTTAAAGGACGAAATGCGTGACAAAATTTATTCGGCTGGGTCCATCTGACTATGCATGACCTGTCTATGACGTTAAAGAGTAAAGTTAGGAGGACGCGAGTAGAACAGGTCCCGCTAAAAGTTTTCGACCGCAGGCAACTGGACTATTCAAAAAATTGATACTATTTTATTTACTGTGTTAAATTTGGACTTTGAAATGGTCAAATATGTTACGTATATAGATCGAGAATAGGTAATTTCTTCATTTTTTTTAAATTATTGCCCATTATCAAATCGGAAAGTAGGTTTACTTTTGAATGGGACTGTCTCGACTGTTCTACCTTAAAACGAATGAACTTTTTTGAATTGGAGACAACATTTTTAAGAATTTAGATAAAATAAATCCACTTTTATGTGAAACGGGAAATGGGAAGACAAAGATCACGACAGAACGTGATATATAAAGCTTGAATTTCGACAGTGATCGTCTTGGCCCGAACTCATACGTGCATCTTGCTGTGCCCTCCTGCGACGAGAAAAATGGTTATAGAATGAAAGATTGCATACACTACAGTCGCAGGAAGAGCGGTAAAGAAATGCAACATAGATCTGGTAAATTCGAATGTTTTCAACGACATTCTCAATAGTAGATTATACGTGGCGTTTGGTGTTTAATGAATAACTAATAAGTCACAGAACTTTTCAGTCAAAACAACGTTTGTAGAAAATCGTTTGCACTGTTTCTAGATTAAAACGAAACTCAGTACCGAGAAAGAATTAAAGCTATTTTCAAATTTATCCAAAATGAATGTTTTCTTTAAAAAATCGATAAAAGTTTTTCGGTAATATTGGTTACGATGAAACAAAGTGTATTCATTCTATCATACTTAAAAAAAAAATATCAACATTTGATAGGTAAACTGTGGTAACCCGAACCACTAAGCGGGTTACCGCAATGACCGAACGTTGATGCAAAGCAAAACTGATCACTAATCGGGTTATTGTAGCGAAACAGAGGCTTACTCCATAATTTACTTTGGAGCAAATTAGAAGTGACTGATTTCCTAACTTTCAAGCTTTGATCAAAGAGAACAGAGACTGCCTCTACTTTGGATATCACAGGGTCGATGTTTCAAATACTTTCAGGCTTGAGTATGTTTTACATCATTTTATAATTCTTGTGAGGTAGAAGTTAATTAATCGTAAGAGCAACTTAAACCAATCCACTAGCATATATTAATTACATAGAACAATTTGAATTTAATTAGATACAACAATTCATTTACATCTCGAATGAATAGCATATTAAACTCTTTTGACAAGGAATTCCTCGTATAAAAAGAATGTATACCAGATGTCCAGAGAGAATAAACTTGGCGAATGGTTATTTCAGTTTTTTTTAAATGCATTTAATGCGGGTTTTATACAACTGAATGACAATTTTGCGGATACAAAGTCCCCTGAGGTCCCATTTCAAGAATGCCATCGCAAATGTACATTTACAGGTGGTTATTTGCCACTGACTCTCGTCGTATTTCACGAGAATCATACTTCTATTCAAGCACACCAAGGAGAAAGAGGGAGGGAGGGGGAGAGAGAGAGAGAGAGAGAGAGAGAGAGAGAATAACATTTATATATAACAGGAAGTAGAAAAGAAGTGCGAAGAAATAAAAGTACAAAGGACAAGGGGAAGTTCGTTGGATTGTTCAAGGATATTGGCTACCCCCGAGAACCCTACAAAAATCTCGAATATTCTATGAACTCCAGCCCTCGTACGAGGGCCAAATACAGAGCATTTTATGACCTCTACAAAGGAAGAACTGACAAGACATTTTTTGGGAACTTTTATATGCTTCTGTTTATATTATATTAAAGGTAAATGAGGAGAAAATGGAACACAAAAAATGTTTAATAAATATACGAATGCCTTGTTTTTGTTTCCTTTTTCTTAATTATTCGATCTAACGGCGCAGAAAAATTAATTTGTTCATTTCTTAATAATTGAGAAATCTGAATCAAACTTCAATAAGTTATACCAGTTTTAGAAAAGTTTAGTCGTTAGTAATACGCGATTTCTTTGCTTCAAATAATTGAAAGATGTTATGATTATTTTAAAAATAATTCAAATTTAAAATAGATATTTTATATCCTATTAACAAATGGTTCGCTAATGAAAAATATTTATTCAACTATAAAATAATTCAGCAGTACATGAAATAGCGAGCATTCAAGCAGAATTTATTTAAAACTGTTGGATCAATCAAATCAACACGTTGAAATTGTTGCGACAAGTTTCAGTGTGATAAAGCACAAAATATCCCGAAATTTAACGATTTAATGTAATTAATTTGCCAGGAAATTGCACAATCTTATTACACCCAATCTGTCTTCATGGCGTTTATGAGACCAGGCTATTGTAGGAGTAGAATATCTGACTAAAAAAAACACAGTGGCATACAAGTGGCAATTACCGTTAAAGTCTAATGAGGCTGGACTTGGTCGAGAGTGATTTACCGAATATAAACGGTGAAGACAGGGATAAAAAAAAACGTTGAAATTATTATTCTTTGGCAGGTTATGCACGGGTTTATCGAAGGGTAACGAGCGTAACGAGAGGGTGGGAAGGCATTAAAAGGGATGGCAAAGAAAGGTGAATGGAAAAAGAGAGCGGCTAAACGTTTTCGAGGTCGCTGGAGCTTCGTTGAAGTTTTTATTGCATTCGTGACTCGGTTTAAGAGCTCAGTTAGAGACGAGGGTATAGATTTAACTTATGAGAATCGTTCAGGCTGTGTATAGTTCAGCACGACCAAGCAGATGACTATTTATGAAAGTCTAGGTCGTTTATATCGGAGAGATTGAAAACACCAACGAACGATGGTTTTTCGTGTTATATTGTTTATCAAATCACACAGTATCTACATACTAAATAATTCGACTTTCCCTTAGTTCACTACTCCCTTAAACTGAGAAACCTTTCGAGCTTGTTAGGTATACATAGAAGAATCGAACGAAGCTATACACGGAGTTAAATGGATTACTGCTTGAAAACAGCTTTGATTATTGCAACAAAAATTCAATAAAACCTCGAAAAGCCTCACTCAAATATTGAGGGTATAACGAAGTTTTTTCCAAATTCTATTCCGATAACTTTACTAGAGGGTTCGAGAGGTTTTAATTCAATAAAATCTCGAAAAGCCTCACCCAAATATCGAGGATATAACGAAGTGAGTTATTTTCCAAATTCTATTCCGAGAACTTTACAGTACACGTCAATTTTCCTGAAATAAATATCTGGAGAACGAGAATTTTTAAAAAATCACAACACAATGGAGTGCCCTGGTAGAAACGCGTCGAATAAAAATGGAACTTCGATCAGCTGAGTTTCAGATACCCTAGCGTCCACCTCAAAAAATGACATTGCATGTTGCTCTTAAATTCTTTAGAGATTAAGGAGGGCAATACCTTAGAAAGTGTCAAAAATTCGAAAATGTTTTTGTTCCATAAAATATTTAATAAGGCCCGTAAAACTGACACATATGCTCTTGGTGCACACTTTATTTTAATCTGAACAGAATTGTATTTTAAAAATTGGTGTAACCGAACTCACCAAAAATATTTAATCGATCTCGTTCCAATTTTCCTCACATCTGAATAACAATGTCCCATCCTAAATGAAACTATGAGTTTGCAAAAATCGATGTAAAAAATTATGTTTATACTGCAAAATAATGAAAAAATTTGTTGTAAAAATCAATCTTTTTTTTCAAGGCATCCCATTTACGAAATTATCAATTCTTTTTTCACTTTTTGAGGTTCATTGACAATGTATAAATGTTAACAATAATAAAAAAAAATAGTTCATTTCTGTCAGGTCAATACAACAGAAGCTGGAAGTCTCGCCATTTTTGAACTCGCGTCATGACGTTCCGGGAAAATAGCGTCGTCGCTCCGCCATTACGTAAAAATTGTAAAAAAAAAAATGTGTCGTACTTAAAATTTCAGAAACATTAAACGGACCGTTTGCTTTGTAAAAAAATTATAAAAATTGACTTATTTTAACCGGTCTAAAGGTTAAAAAAAAAGGTTAAAGGCCTCCCTTAATTACTCTCAATAACGTGGATTCAATATTTTAAACGAATGTTTCCGAATTTGTATCACTGCATTTTCATTGTGAAAAAACTTATCGTGCATGTAGTCTATGATATTCACAGAATATTCCTTATTTTTCAATTCAGGCTCATTTTGCCCCTTGCCCCATTCCATACACCTATGAGTTTCGAGAAAACGTGAAATCGATGCTCGTTTGGAAGAGAACGTGATCTTTCTTCCATATCGGAATATTCCTATAGTTCTATAACCTAAATTATTAACTTTTGTGATTTGGTATGGAGGATGAAAAAAAAATGTTGCTGCTGGTTCATAGATCCGACCGGAAGCCACTGGTCTCGTTCTTCCAATCAAATGTGTATACGAATGTATATATGAGATGATTCTATAAATATATTTATATACATGTTTGTAGGTATTTTCAACCAACGAAAGTCTTATCTTCGATGACGAAGGATTTAAGATACGTCCTTCCGACTTGAAGCAAACGAAATATCATTTTAAGACTTTCAGAACGCCGAAAAGATATATAGAGGCCATAAAAACGGAAGAGCTTTACCCCGACCTTCTGCTGTTTTTTATTTTCTTATCGTACCTGATGGGATTACATCGAAGAGTTTCACCTCCTTTTTTATATTTAACTTTAATGTATTTTATACATGTATGTACGGGTGTATATATCATTGAAAAATCTTTCACCGTACGTGGAATGAATTTAATTCGATTTGACAACGTCGAACAAAATGTTAGATTTATGTGTATGTGGACCACTCCGAGTTCTATAAATTATAAATTACATTAACTGCTGAAAAAAGTTCGTTTGACATAATGTAATTTGCTGTCATTGAATTGGATTCAACGATTTCTTTGTGTTGAATTTTCTTCTTGCTTTTTTTTGAGCTAAGCAAATCCGCGATGCATTCACAGTCAGAATTGTCTTTTTGTTTCTCTGTTTTTCTCAACTTTCACAATTAACACTCGTCGACAAAAAAAAATGTCAGCGTGTGCTTCTCGTTTGAGTTTATACTGTTGTTTGTTTTTTTTTTCATCCAATCGGATATATTAGACAATAAAAAAACGATTCATCAATATAAAAATGGGCAGATATCGAACATTATAGAAAAATATTTAAAAAACGTATAGAAAAACAGCTATTCCACTTGTCTTTTTTTCATGGACTAGTAACCAATGTCACGATTACTCATAAATCGAGGTATGGCACCAGTCGATCGAAGAAATTTTCCTGATTCATTAATCTCGAGCATTATTATTATTAGCTTCATTATTTCTAACGGCAAAGTGGGAACTGCGAGTACCGATATGACCATATTCCAGTTCTCGAATTTCCGGGGAATAATTTCATGCGGAAATTTGAGGGTGGATCGAGATAAAGGAAGAGGGAGGGTAGAAAAGGCAGGAAGTGAATCGTTAGAGTCAAGGGACCCGACAAAGCGGTTCTCGTTCACGCTTTCAATTCAGAAAAAAGAGAACTGTCATTCTGGAGCTTTTTTTCGTGTTCAACTGTGCAAGAGAAAATGGATCGATCTTCCTTCATACATATCCAGCGAACGATACATACAAACCTATCTGTGTAAATATAAATATATATTATTCAAGAAGATTTCGCTTTATTTTCGGATATGGATGCTTTCCTCGGATCGAATCTTCTTATGTACCTACGTACATACGTATTCGATGCTTCTATAGCTAAACCATAGTAAATATCGCGAGAAATATCTCTCTTTACGGTATGCATTCTGCCGTACGTAGTTCAAGGAATTCAAATTTGCTCACGTTTTTCGTTTCGTCGTCATTGACAACGACGTTATTGTCGCGTTTTCTCTGAGCCAAGGAGATACGTGTCTATATCGCATTCTACACCTCAATCGGAATAAACAATGCAGCAATTTCCACAAACGACGAAGTGCAAGAAAAGGGCCCTTTTATCATCAATAACAATTATCAATTTTCCAATCCTTTTTACAACGTGTTTGAACATTTTTTTAAATATATTCTCGGACTTTTTAATTGTTTTATCGTGTATTACGTCTAGAACGTACAATATAAATAAGTTGGGTTCCAAATAATTTTAATTTTATAAATAATAAATATTGCTGCCACCAGTTTGTATTTGGACACAAACAAAAAGAAAAATTATAATAATACAAAATAAGATAAAATAGAATGAAATAATATAAAATAAAATAACAAATAGAATGAAATTCAGGGTAACAATAAACCGAACGAAATAAACCAAACGAAAAAAAGAAATAAACCAAAACGATCGTTCGGATGGAAATTAGACAAATGATTATATTCTGATAAATGAAATTGTTGAACCGAAAGATTACGAAATGTGGACTTAAATTACTTACAATTCGATGAGGCTTTGTATTCCGAATGATTGGACATCTCAGTTCACATTGAAACACATACGCATACAATTCGCACAGACACATACACATACAACTCGCACAGACACATACAACGCGGGGACAACGTACCCCGCGAATCACTCTTGCACACTTTTCACATTTTGAAGTTATACGGTGGTGAGCAGAAACAGAGAACAAACGAGAAAATAATTATTTGAAGGTTCACTTTTAATTCGAAACATACGTTGATTGGAAACTTTTGGAACGCTGATAAAAATGATATTTAAGAATTTTGAGTAAAAATTTAGGTATAGAATTGTGTCCTAGTCGGAGACTGACTTGACCCTGCATAGCCACCACACTACCCAACGCTTAAAACACTCGCGATGGTGGAATTACGGTCACTTCGGTATGCTGGCAACCCGAATATTATTCCAAGTCCTGGAAACCCAAGGAAAAACTTGATTCTCGAATGGCACAAGTTTACGAACCAAAGACTTACGTCTCTAATACGGATCTCCGCCTAGTAGCTAACTGGGACTTATTACACCGCCGCGAGGATGGCCAACCTCAGGAATCAACCGTGGTCTACTTGGAACTGAATCTTCTTACCCGCCACAGAGATGACAAACGCTCGAGGACTTGTCGTCCCGGTGGGGTTCTTTGATAGATTGACAGACTCTCTGTCCCACGGTTTTCTGGCAAGTCGACAAAACTCCGGTCCGACGGCAATTGGCGATCCACACTACCGATGGCGGCGCTCGCGTCACTCGAAAAAATGGCGCTATTGGAGTGCATGTTATGACAACTGCTTACATTTAGGGGTGATAACTGCTCATTCGACAATTAATCTACTGATACTTGGTATAACATTACTTATTCTATCATTATTTATCTGATCCTCACTCATTTTCATCGATTATCGTTAAAAATTTCCATCGTGTTTACAAAAAAATAGCTGTTTTTTACTCCAACGGCAGTTTTTCAGAAATCCGCTAGGGTCGCATGCTTAGTGTGGATCGCCAATTATTCCTATGGTGCCTCGTCGATCCGTTCCGCAGATCGTACGATGTACGATCAGCAGAATACCATGATCCACGCCCTGTCTTGAGCTTTCTGTCTCACGCTTTTGGCGAGAGACAGTGGAAGTAACAGTGAGACAATTACACGTTTGCACCAAATTGTCCTTGGTGAGTGCACGGACATCCTGTAGGTGTACGTGCACTCGCGAGGCGAGATATAGCCACGCGCGGCGAACAAGATAGAGAGAGAGAAATAAAGAGTGTGAGCTCATCGCATCTCTGTCTATTAGAAAAATTGTGACAATAGGAATCATAAAATAGTTTCTTCGATAATGATGGTACGAAAAAATTAGAAAAAAATATGAGTGCTGTGAATAATGGAGTCAAATTTTTTCATCATGAATAGGTGGCACGTGTTTTAATATCTTATGGATAACAAACGGTTCATCCAGTTTAATGTCACTAGGATTTCATTGTATTCTAAATGCGAGTCATTATGATTTAAGTGAAAATAGAATCGAGAGGATACATTAAGGGTACAGCCAATAAGGAAACACTATTTTACGAGAAAAATAGAACTATAAATTCGAATGAATAATGGAAAATTCCGATTCCCATAACGTATTCGATAATACGATGGAATCGTAAGCTCCGACTATTTTTCCTCAACAATCACTTCCTGATATAATAACCACGGGGGTTGTAATTATCTGCTCAATTGTTTCGTGAAAGTTTTTCAACTCTGAAAAGAATGCCAACTTAAAAAGTCGAGCTATACAAATATATTTGAGAAGGTTTTACGAAGAAAAGCCTGAGACTAAAGAGGACTGAGATAGTTCAGTGAATGCGCACGGTAAAAGAAAACCCAAGTGAGTAAGAAAGAGAGGAGAAGAGCAGAAAAAAAAAACAAAGAGAATATAAAAGAAAATGCTGGTGGCGGCAGCCCGTCCGGTAAAAATTAAATTTAAGTTTCTCTCGAAGTAAAAGACGAATGGTTAGTTTTCTCTTTGCTTCGTTGGAAGTCGCAAAGTTCAGCGGAAAAAGTGGTTAGGAATAAAGGAGACTGAAGTATAGCAAAACGAAGATGGAATTGATAGAAAGCTATTGATAGAGAAGTTATTCCCAAAAGTAATGCTTTTCTTGCTGGCAGAAAAAAAAACTCCAGAATTTTTCACTCAACTCATTTTAACATCCCGTGTGGAAATTCAGTTAGGGCCTTGGTTAGGCCCTGATTATTT
Organism: Rhimphoctona megacephalus; assembly: GCA_963989365.1. Lineage (NCBI taxonomy): Eukaryota > Metazoa > Arthropoda > Insecta > Hymenoptera > Ichneumonidae > Rhimphoctona > Rhimphoctona megacephalus. Next base: position 20,625,559 of record OZ022420.1, read on the forward strand.
TTCCCTTACTCTGTTAGGGCCCCAATATGGAATCCCGAAAGGCCCCTTGCGGGTCGGTCACACTTTGTCAACGAGGGCCCAACCGGGCAAAAAGGTCGGGGCCTTTGAAGGAAGCCCTATTGGAGCCCTAGCAAAAAATAAATGTTAATAAAAATAATTTTTTTATGGTTAGAATTGCATGTCTGATCATAGTTCACCTTATTTCAGTGTTCGCATTACTCCGGATATTAACTTGTGCGGAAAATTTTTTTCACTTACACCGAGATTCGATCCGACCTACCTATTGATCTTTGACCCAACGTGCACGCACGCTACCCATTACACTATTATCTAGTTGAGAAATTCTGGCTCAAAAATGTAACACAAGCTGCAGATACGTCATGTACATATTACATAGTATATTTAATCAATCTATAAGTAACAGAGTTCTTAAAGTAAGACAGAAATCGTAACAGTAAACTTAAATTCCATTTAACAATAACAATAATATCAAGTATAAATGATAATGAATTGAATTATTAATAAAAAATACATAGAATAATATTTATTATTATATTATTAACGTAATAATAAATATAATTATGGTTCATATTTTATTATTAATATGTAATAATAGTGATTATTTATTATTTATTTATTAATAAATAATTATTTCTAATTGTCTATAAATAATTAAATATATTCGATGTTGCGAAAATAAGCTTTATTTTGCTTAAAAAAAATACGTTCGTTTGTGAACTGAAATGACAAAAGCAGTTTCAGATTTTTCGTCTAATCAGAGGAATCCACATCAGTTTTGATATTAAATATTACAATTTATTTTAATGAGAGCTACTGTGATAAAGAATACGACTAAATCCTCAAAAATTTAACTCAAACGCATCATATGTTTTAATAATATTGGCAAACCTGACATTTCCCGATCGGGTTCCGGCCTGGCAGTATTAGGACGATAGACTTAAGGCTACCTTGACAATACCCGTCCGGGCCCTTAATAAGTTTCCTCACTGAAGCCTTTTCTTGTAAACTCAACCAGCCCTGTTATTCCCCTTGTAGGGCCTTGTTTGGCTGTGGCGTGGAAGTCCCTAGTAGGGAATCCACATTTCGGCCCTTACGGGCCCCAAATTTATTTCGGGTTGCCCTAATAATTTTCCACACGGGATGACGCACGTGCTTCGCCCAGCATTTCGAGGACCACGAAATAGTCCGAAAGTCATATAACACATGACACATACAAACATACACACACATACCGACATTCGAAATAGATTCAGGCCAGCCAATCCTCTTACTGCTGGGGCAATGAAAACATCCCCAAATTTAAAGGTCTAAAAATGAAATCAAGCTAGATTTTTAAAAACCTCCAATAAATTCGCCCCTTATTTACTCATTTGATATTGTTTTAAGGACTAATACTTTTTTTTCATTACGAGTGCTGTTTTTTATTGGCGCGAAAAAATTACGCCTGAAATAATATTTTTCTCCTATTGTCAAAACAACATAAACAGTATACCATTCGACGTTAAAACCATAAATTTTCATGCTTATTTATCTATCAAAGTACTTTGTCAAGTTCGAAACAACCAATTTAAGTACTCGATATTTTCTTCACTCCTATACGAGTATAAGAATATCAACAATGTTTTATCGATACCCTTATTTTTTTTTTTTTTTTCCTTATTGAATGACACGAATATAACATTGTTTATCTCGAACTAATCAAATGTTTTCTCCTACATAAAAAAGTATATCAGTACAGCTTTATCAATAAAGGAATAAGTATGAGCTATTCCTTAATCCCAATAAATGTGTTTTCTATTGTCAGATAAGACGCTTTGAAATTCAATCACGAATGGGAAAAATCAAATACAAAAAAATGTCATAAATTCTGATAACTGATACTATACCCATAAAATATTTCACGAGCCATTGATCAAGTTCGCAGGAAGAAAAATACTATGTGCATTCGCCTCGTATATAAAAATACATAGATATATACATATAAATATATACATACGTGTATAAATGAAAAGAAATATACAGTATTTTATATTGTATATATTTTCGTAGCACGAGAGAATTACGATCGATGTAACCATTACTACGCGAATGCACCACTTGATAGATTGGAATTTCCATCGGTTCAGGGGTGAATCAAAGGGGATGAAGGAGAGATTCGCTATATTCTCTGGACAATCGGAGAATGCTCCACACGGTTCACGCTCAATGGCCCGGAACACGCGGGCAACCGCACGCTGATCGAAGCTTCTCGATGCTTTGAATCACGATTTAATCAGTCGGGAATAACTACCATATACAGAAACGGATAGAGAGAGAGAGAGAGAGAGAGAGAGAGAGAGAGAGAGAGAGAGAGAGAGAGAGAGAGAGAGAGAGAGAGAAGTGCGGACGACTAAGATGGAAAATAGAAAACTTTATCGCCGAATATGGAAATTGTCGTCTGTAGAAACCAACAGATTAAGAAGGAAGTCAACATATTATGAAAATTAAAAAATTTCCTTATTCGTCTTTATTTAGCTACCGTGAATATAAGCAGTAGACAATAAACGCGGCGATGAATAGACTACTGAGATGATTTCTTCTTTCAATGAAAAAAAGCTTGACGTAATAAAAAAAAATAATAATAGTCGTGTCGCTAACAGATTTAATCAGAGATTCATCTTTTGTTTTCGAGAAAAAAAGTTAAATACAAACAGAATAATTATTCCATCATGCGACCTAGATAAACTTATTATAAAACTGCGCAGTAATCTACGAATTATTATTTTTTTCATCAATTGATGACTCTACACCAAGTGTTTATACGTTTTGCAACTACGAATTTATAATTCTAAAACCATTTTACTCAACGAAAACTCTCTCATTGCACAAAAACAAAAGGTGCCTTTTTCAAATTCCATTGTAGTGAGGAACTTTGTAAATTTGTGGAAAGCTCGAAAAACTCTAGCAGACCTCATTTGTCAAAGGTTTGTCGGTCTCGTTTCTCTCCGAGTTCTTGTGTATGAGCTTGAACGAGTGGTTTTGGGCTTTTTTTCTTTAAATAACTTGAAAGAGAAAGACTGACAAAAAAAGCAAACACATATATTTATGGATATAAACATAGAAGTATATGAACTATGATGAGACGAGTTGGAGAGATAACGATGGTAAAAAGAATGGAATGGATAGAAAAGTGTGGAGACCGTAGGCGAGAAACTTCATATAACGCACATTGACGAGGGATGTAAAAGAAACGAATTGAATAAGGGACATGTAGAGCAGAAACTTTGTAAATTAATTTATAGGACACAGTTGTATTTTTTCTTGCATAAATAAAACTACAAATTCTCATATATTTATATGAGTATGGATAATGTATAAAAATAAATCTGTTTAAAAAAAGTCTAAGAGAATCTAAATTTTACAGAATTGAAACATTTTGAAGAGCCCAAAAATGATACTTATCTAATTTCGAAGACAAAATAATTTTGAACAAATCCCACAAAAGTAACGTCTTCTTTTCAGTCTACGAGTATTCTCTTATTCATGCATGCTTTTTTACCATTTTCCAGCAACAAATTTCAAAGTTCCATAAAAGATTAATTAAGGCGAAAAAATGGTACTAATTTATTTTTGGAGATAAAATAATTATAAACGAATACCAAAAAAGTAACAACTCTTCTTCTGTACGTATTCATTAACTCCCTGCATTCTGCAGCAGCAACAACTTCCAAAAGCATCACAAGAAGAATAAATATTTAGTTCCAAAAATAATTGCTCCAGCGTTATTTTACCATGGTTAACAGTGTAAACACGTGAATATACATATATATATATATATATATATATATTTGTGTATGTATATACACAGATTTACCGAGAACTCTGTCGTTGACACAACGTTTCGCATAACATGTCGCATGTCCCCGTAGTTTTGCCTCGGGCGAATTCACAAAAATTTCGTTCTCCCAGAGTCAAGAACACGCTTTTGATCGCGCACTCTTCTAACAAGTAGTACGAACCCGTATACTGTCCGACGACCGATGCAATCTCTGAATTCCCATGATTGCTCTCTCGCTATTTCTACTATATTAATTTTCTGAGCTTTTAGTGCTTCGTGTTTTCACGACTGTGAACAATCTTCAAGAACATGCAGCCCCTATGAAAATGTAATCTATAAATACATCTCGTTACAACGCCATTTTAAAATGAGACATTTTTCGCGGTTGCTTTTCTACTTTATGCCTCAATATTTTTTTATTAGATTGGTGATTAACTAGTTTTACTATTAAAAAGACTCACCGTAATCTTCTTAATATAAAATTACAAAAACACTCATTTTTTCGATACCGCATTTCTAATAATATGCACATGATTTATTTAACATGATTTAACTCGATATAACTCTATAGCAGAGTATCTTTAAAATGGTAACAGGAAAATTGATCAAATGAAAATTCGCCCCGGAAAATTCGCCCCGGAAAATTCGCCGACGAAAAACTTGCTCTTGTTGATTTAATGTTTCATATTAATAATAATAATAAATAAGCTAGTGATACATGCTCCGGCATGTGTAGGGAAAAGATATATACCACAAATTATAATTCTAAAATATATTTCATTTTCTTATCTTGAATGCTTTTACTCTCGAGTGTGTACTCACGCCTTTTTTCCTAACATACTCTGTATCGCATTGGAAATGAGAGAGAGAATTGTGGAAAACGCGACTGATGTAGGCGCCACCCTACTATTTCCACATGTCCAACTATTGAAACAACAAACCAAAGATGACCCGAACCCACCCTACTATTTCCACATGTCCAACTATTCAAACAACAACCCAAAGATGACCCGAATCCACCCTACTATTTCCACATGTGCTACAAACCCACCCTACTATTTCTACACGTCCAACGTTTCCACGCACACATCCCGACATGCTACAAATTCAAGATAAGAAAATAAAATAAATTTTAGATTTATAATTTGTGATATATGTCTTTTCCCTACATGTGCCGGAGCATGTATCACTGGCTGCGAAACAAGCAAGCAAGAGCAAGTTTTTCGGGAACAAATTTTCCTGGGGGCGAATTTTCGGTGGGTGAATTATCCATGGGTGAATTTTCCGTCGGGCGAATTTTCCGTGGGTGAATTTTCCGCGGGCGAATTTTCTGTCGGGCTAATTTTCCGGAGATGAATTTTCCGGGACGAATTTTCCTTGGACCAATTTTCCCTAGATTCCTTTAAAATATGTGCAGGATCGTTTGAATAAAAATGCAATGTTAATGATTCATATTTCCTAAATAATTTAGATAAACCAGTTAATTTTTGAATGGTGAATGTATTTACACATCATTTGACAGTTTTAATTTCAATCGAATCTTACAAAGAAGGTTACCTTACTGTACCCCCCCAATCTAGATCGAAAAAATTGCATTTTGTAGTTCACATCAAAGTATAAACCCTCACAAAAAAAACGAGCGGCTGACTTGCATATTTAAGAGGTGAAATTAATTCCTGAAAATTCATGATATTTTCGTTTTTCGCTGATATCTTCGAAACTAAAATAGATAGGGCAAAAGTTTAAATAGCAAAGTTATTCATTTTTCAGTACTCTGCAATAATATGTAGTCAAAAATTATATTAAATTTTTTTTTAATTTTTTTAAAATAAAAAACACGTTTTTTGATACATTTTTCTCTATTTTTTCACAACGAACGTAATTTTTTTGACTCAAAATTCAATGATATCAATGTACATTGGTTTTCTCCGTCTCAAGAGACTTGTGCTCGAAACTCCTCAATTTGAATCATATCACTTTTTTGGGTTACGGTAAGTTTTTTTTAGATTAAGAAACAGCCGATACATAATTACTGAAAATTTTTCTAATATCCTATCAGTTGATCATCGTTATGGAAGATAATTTTTTCTGTTTAGCACGGAAGTTCCAGAATGGTTCTTTATCGAGTTCTTTACCGTAAATATATATATGTATATATAACAAATCTTATATGATTTTTTATACGAAAGTAAAGACAAAAAAAAAGCATAAATGAAATGAAATAAAGAAATACGCTCGTAAAAGACACGTAAACAGAGTCGTTTACGTTCTGTCGAGTTTATTAAAAATAGCTGAATCAACGCTTACCGAAAACTCAGTTTTTTTTAGTACGCCATATTTTCCCATATATATATCAGTTTTACTCATTCGAGTTGTTTATGCCAAAAAACATGTCTTCCTCTTTACATTCAATCTCCCTTTCTCCATGCTTGTTCTTCTCCGGCCAATTTCGGTCTCCTGAATCTTTCATATCTGATTCGCGTAGCCTGCGGGGTAACTTTGTAACGGCAACATTGCTCTGCCCTTTATCCTCTCGCCGCAGCATGAGCCACATTGCGGAAAGGTCAGAAACATGCCAGAATGGTATTTTCTCTTTCTCTCTTCACGTAGGCAGAGAGAATTCTCCAAAGAATTTCCATCTCTTACAGAAGAATAAAGTAACGGAAAAAGAAGGATTTCGAGAAGGGAAAAAAATGAAATAAAAGTATCTTCTCTTCGAGACTAGCTCGTTGGGTTAATTTGAAAAGTTTTAGAGAACATCCTCGACAGAGAAGGAACGGGGGTAAGGAACAAGAGAAAAATGACGGAATTTCGTGTGAATACGAATGACGCAAGGAAGTTAGAGCGAAAGAGAGAGGGGGGGAGGAGAGAGAGAGAGAGAGAGAGAGAGAGAGAGAGAGAGAGGAAAGGAGAGAGAAAGGAGAGAGAAAGGGATATAGATAGATTCCTCACGAAGGAAATATGAAGGGAATGAATTTACGGGACACCAAATCTAGATGATTCGTTCCCATGATTGATGAATCGTATACGCCTGGAAATATTATCCCTCAATTCGCGGGAATAACGCATACAGGTAAACAGAGAATAATTACAACGGGCGTTAAATATGCAAACAGCTCGTTGAATACGCAATTAACCGAACTATGATGCTCATCTCGCCTCGATATTATGCACTTTAGACGTATAGATTCGTGCGTAAATGCACAATCATTGTGATGCAACATCGTCCATGTATTTCCAGCGAATATTTACTCGATTATTATTAATATTTCATACATTTTTATTACATTCTATTTCTTTTAACGTATTTAGACGGATTATCGAAACTCCTGATTATTTTAAATAAGAATCCATAGAAAAAAATTCCACTTTTATTATTATTATTATTATTATTATTATTTTATATATTGCTTTCACTTATTTCTCTTTGTTTTAATGTTCCTGCGTATACGCTCGAGCGTTTTTTCGAGCCCACCCCCATAACCTTAACCTCACGTTTTCCCCACCTCACTAACTTCCTGTTCCTGCTTTTGTGAGACCCCTCAGTGTTGCTCACAGCCACTCTTTCCTAATGCACTACTGTATCGCATTTGCACGAGGGCGAAGGGAAACTGTGGGAAGCCCGACCGATACAGGCGACTATACTTTTACTGAATTTCAGATGGTTAGAATGATAAAAAAACTCAGAATAACTGCCTCCCGCTCAGCGATCGATGCGCGAACCGATGCATGGCCAAGCGGTCACCCAATCAAGTATTGACCTCAACCGAAATTGCTTAACTTGGGATATCGCCAAAGTCACGCATCAACCGCGCACCCATCGCTATCGGTGGCATATCTCTTATAATAAATTACTTTATTTAACGGATCTGTCTACTTTAAATTTTCAAAAAATCGAATTTTTTTTTTTTGCATTTTTCGAAAGATTATATATTTAAAAATATTCTCTGAAAATTTCAGAAAGATCAGAGCATTCTAAAGGTATTTTTCCATACGTTGAACGCTATCTGAGCGCGCTTGTTCACCTTATAAATTAAAACTTTAAACGCGTTTTTCTCGAAACAACGTTTTCGAACCGCTTGTTGAAAAAATCTAAGAGACTACCGAACTGATCCTTATGAAATTTTAACCACATATTCTGTACACTTATCGCTATATCCCGTACTAGAATTATTGCAGAATTTTAATTTTTACTATTTTTTTTGGCAAAAAACATGCAAAAAAACACGTTTTTTAATTTTTTTTGTCCGCTATTTTGGTATTTTTACATATAAATTAATATTAGAGGTACGGGATATAGCCACTGTCACACTAAACCTAAAACCATTCAATTTTTTTTGTTTCGGATGGGCCGTTGTTCAGATTTTTTCAACAGCGCACATCTACCTACTTTTTGAGGACTCCTGTTTACCTGGCATTTTCACACTAAAAAAGTGGTTAAAATCAATAAAATTTTTTTTTTGTTTGTAATTTACGAATGTTTTTGTTAAGCCTAACAAGTTTTATATCAATAAACATAACAGTATTCTTAAAAAAAATTAATAAAAATAGCGTTTTTTTCATGCATCCAAAGTAGACAGAGCCCTTAAAATCTTCTTATAATTTTTCTATCATATTTATCAATTTTATAAAATAGTGCCATTTGTTTACTAAAAAAACTTTATCGCAATTATGGAAATCAGAATCAACTATTCAATAGCCTTTGCACGATATAATTTAATTTTTAATTTGTCGCAATAATTTTTTATCGGATCCTCATATTTTCTCATGCCATAGTTATACGAAATATTATTGTTATTTTTAAGATTTCCTGAGAAGCATATGGTAGCAAGCCATTTTATTTAATAAGAATCAACTATTCAATAACCTTCGACATGATATAATTTAATTTTTAATTTGTCGCAATAATTTTTTATCGGATCCTCATATTTTCTCATGTCATAGTTATACGAAATATTATTGTTATTTTTAAGATTTCCTGAGAAGAATATGGTAGCAAGCCATTTTATTTAATACCTTTTTGCTACTCTGAGTGAATACTTAAATCATTGGCCATCGTAAATTGGCTCGTTTCCCTTTTAGCGCACATTTGTCGAAAAAGCTATACGCAGCTACTCAATTAATATAAATTTATTCTGGTAATCTACACTGCGCGAGGATATTATTATAGTAATAACGACGCTTCGATGAATTAAACTTTGACAACAAAATTAATGATCTCTGCAATCTTTATGCCTGTATGCACGTGTTATAACGCGATAGTATCGATTCGCGAAGATATTGGCATTGAAATCAAGATCAATAGTGACATTATTCAATACTATTAAAAAAAGCTTGAAAATTAATCCATGATTCACCTGAAACTTATTTTAGAATTGAGACGTAACGAAAAAAAAAAATTATTAGCTCGAAGCCCTGAAGTGACAATGTCTCGTGTCAATTGATAAGTGTTTAATCAATACTACAATCCCCCAAATCTCGTTTGGGCTATTTGAAGTGAAAGAAAACTATATTTTTCATTATATTAAACATCATTCAAAAGATAACTATAATAAATAACCATTTTTGGGCAGCGTAATAACCATTCCATTATATTTTCGTCCATTTATATTTTCAATAACACTCAAGTAATTATATCTAGAGCCACAATAGAGCCTTGACGCCGAGTATTAATATAATGAGATTAATATATACAGATAAATAAAACGCGCCAAAAAAGCAGCTTATACGATTATAAATCCGTGACGGAATTCGTGAATGAAAGTCCAATATCCTAATGGAAATGTGAAATAATAATATTTATAACGAAGAGCCAATGAGAGCCCCAATAAAATTAACAGCACATACAGCGTTTCTCCAGTATTTCATTCGAATTAATATTTCGCTTTGGCTTTTGGAGGACGCTTATGTGGCTGGTTATTGTAATTCGAACACGGTTGTGGATTTGATTAAGAAGAAAGGAAAGGGGAGGGAAAGGTTAATACCGTGGGCCAACAAAAGGGAGGAAAAGGCATGAAACGCGAAGAAATAGCCGAGTGTATGAAACGCTTTTCCCCCATCATTCCTCTAACGAATTCGCGTGGAAACTGTGATAATAATTGTTACAAGGTTCGGTGGGCTTTCCTCTGCTGGTTATATCATGCCCCGGAGAGTAGAACCAGGAATACTAAAGTCCTACAAGAACGAACCCGTTGATACGCAGCAACATAGAACTCTCCTTCTCCAGAACGACCATACCACCAGAGTGATTAGGGAAATTCATACGAGGGATTAACCAAGAATAATAAAGCTTCTTCGTAAGGTACAAAGTCCCCAGAGCCATGTATTCATTAATCTACATTCACTTGGCGCATAAATGATAAATAAGTTAAATAGTGTGATTTTAATTGGTAAGGTGGTTTGCGGAACTGGTGTTATTAAAATATTACACGTATCGCGCATTTTTTGTTTTATTTTGCCGAGCTAAAAGTGCTTATAAGTTCAAAAAGTATCAGGGTCTTAAAATTGCTTTACCTTTTGGATAAACTCAATCCACATTATCTTTTACTGGTAGATGTATAAAACTGAATATCCCAGTACGGTGTCGGGCGGAATACAGTAAAACATTTAATTAACGAATTTCTTATTCTAAAAATACGAGCCACGATTAAAGCGACAGAGCGTAAAATTAATAATTACGAATATAAAAACATGTATTGAAAAATATAAAAACAAAAGGTTTAATAAAAGATATGACTTATAATTGAAAAGTTAAATTTTAGTTTGTATCTCGATAATGCATTGCCCCATATGAAATTCTAAGAGATCCTCTTTATTTTCATTTTTTATCGATCCTTGTATGTATGCTAAGATAAACACGTACATATAGAGCTTATTAGAATCTCAGCCACGTACGAGTTTTCACACAAAAGCTGTACGAAAAAGGACTCTGAGTATAGATAAGGGTACACCGTAAACAGGAAAAAGGAGAACCGTTATAGCGTACTGAAAATCTCCGATTGATCGTCTAAACTCTGGCCAAGCGAGAGGAGCTTCTCGTTGAGGATTATCGATATTGCTTCCTCTGGTTTTATAATGCCGCAGCTTAACCAAAAACCGGTTATCACTTCTCAGAATTATACACCCACATATACGTATATACACACATGGATTACTACGATATAACAGTTTTTTTTAACTTTTTTAGCACGTAGACACAACGAGAACCGAGGGTGTTTTTCGGTATTCCCTGGGGCTGCAACGACGATCATGAAAATTGTATAAACCAAGGATTTTATGAAGACATAGAAAGAACGAGACCTGTATATTTCTACATGCCGTTTCAAAAGTCACGCCCAACTTCTTACATTTAAATTATAAAATTTTTATGTGAAAAATCCCCGGTCATATTTCTCTGAGTTTATGAGATAATTAATAACTGATTGTCAATCCGGTGCTTCGATAAGAATTACGAGTTCATCCCGCTCCAAAATGTCCCTCATTACGGTCCACCGCATCGACTACCATTAATTAATTAATATGTCATCAACGAAGCGCCGAAGAGAAACACGTGGAGTCATTTTTTGCACGATCTCTTGTAATTCAAAACCGTAAGCACGATTTTTGGGACACTCAGTACACGTTGTACCTGTAATTTCTGTTCTCGTGGCGGTACATAATTGAGTTTCTCGCGCGCACACACGTGCACACAAATATGAGACTTCTCGAAGTAGTTCCAATGACGCACGACCTCAGCTCGTACAATATTATTATAGCATCCATCGCTATAAACAAAGGCAGTTTACCATGCACTCATAGATGAGAACTGTCGTTAAACTCATTGTAAAATGATTGTACCAAATAACAAGCGTGGAGACGGTAAAATAAAATAAAGTTGCTGGCATTTAATATATTTCGTAACAAAATTCGCACGAGAAATGAAATTTTTTCAATTTTGACGATAGAACTTCTTGTTTCAGAAACTTCGTAACTTCAATCTTCGCGATCTCCGTCCCATGTCTGAGATAGCCCGACAAAGATTAAACAAATGGCTCTAAATCGGCCATCTATTTTTTATTGACTCGCCTGATACGATTGTCCCAACTGAGAACATTCGAGGACTGAAGGAAGAGCTGTGGTTACATTGGATAACCGTGGGAAAAAAATGTGAAACACGCGATCGAAGAGACATCAGCTAAGCGCAACGAGAGACTTTTTTTCTGCACTCCGCTATTCTTACTCCGGTGAGGGCGTTATCTACAAGAAATGACGAACAATGCGGAGGACGAGTCCGGCAGCTCGGATGATAGGAGTTTGTAGTGTAGCAAACGAGGAAAGAGAACACGGTCGATCCGTAGGAGAGATAAAAAAATAAAGAGAAACGAAGAAGGCAAGAGCATCAGGAGGCGTAGGAGGAAGAGACGGCGAGGTGTATAAGTTCTCGCTTCAAAAGCGAGAGTAGACGAAAAAAACGAGTAGGAGAAAGACGAAAAATACAAGAAATTTCTAGATTCTTCTCCGACGTACGCGGTGAAACAACCTTGGGAGAAGAATATATCGTGAGTTTTCTCCATCGTCACGTAGCAAAAGCTGGACCCGAGAAGAAAGGAAAGAACGGAACAATGCAAAAATAAATAAAAATGAAAACGCAAAAATAAATGGCTAGTTCGGGGGGAAGATCGACTCATTGAACAAATAACCTCGATGCAAGAACGACTCTAAGATCGGCATTTGTTTTTTCTATCTTCTTTCACTCTTTGATACTCGAGAATTGCTCATTCCCCTACTTTCCCAGACTCTTACTTTGCTCGTCTTTTTGTCCTTCATTTTTACTTTCTTCATTTGTTTTTTTCATTACGCCTAGACACACAAAATTCGAACTCGTTGAATTGCTTATTCGTGTTTCGTTGTTTCTTCACGATTCCATCTTTTTAACGATCTGTTCTATGGCTAATTTGGGTACGATAATTATTTGGGTACGATGCGCTAGAATGAACTGAAAAGTAATTACGAACGGACTGCAATGACCTTTGCCTTACTACTGCGATGCGGTACTTGGATCTTTTTTATTTCGTCTCATTCGTACCGTCGTAAAGACGTGCCATAAAAGCTTCAACTTCACTGCACTTCTCCGCTTCGAGATTTTTCTTCCTTTGGGAAATCCTTCACCATTCAACCGTTAAAGTATTCTGACAATGAAGAGATCACTCTGCCCTTAGTACAGTTAAATCAAGCCACCTGGTTACCAAGTTAATTTAATTGAAAATTGATTGATCAATTGTACAAGGATCTTTCAAAGATGAACATTTATATGGATAAGCTTTCATTCATTTTGTACAATGTGAATCCTATCGGTTCTACCATAATCAAAGATCTGTCTTTTTTTCCTTTTCTACTCACACTTTCATCACCGAGCAAACGATTTTTCTCCTGTCTTGAAGATTTCAAAATCAAATATCGATTTGATTGAAGTCTGATTGTCAGTGAGAACAATTCTCCATCCGCCAGAACACTTTGACGAATATTCCCGATCGTCTGACATTAATATGGAGTGATCACTCTATGGGGAAACTTCGAAAAGCCTCCAAAAAAATTGTCGCGTTTTTTTGTGCCTCACTTCTGTGAGCCATCACCGTCAATGATGGATGCACCATCAATTATCTTTAAGTTCCGCTTGTACAGTTTTTTTTGCTTCTCCACCTCATCGTTTACGACGTGAGAGTTGTATTTATAAAATGTGTTTTTGTTCCCAGTACTGACAGGTCTCGTTCGTGAACATCATTGGACGAAAGGCAAGAAGAATGTGAACGATCGTTTCACTCATCTGTCTTTGGTGGTCATTTAGTGTTCAGTGCTTTTAGTCTAGGACAGTATCCCTCCCCGTTGGTCTTAGATTTAAAGACCAACTAGATTATCGGAAGACGAAGTGGAAGAGCGGAAGTGAGTGAGAGAAAGGGAGAGAGAGAGAGAGAGAGAGAAAGCGAGGGAGAGAGATTAAGGAAGAGAGCAGGCTTAGGCTGAGATGGTCAAGTCGCGTGATTGCCCCAGGCCTGGGCTGAGAAGACGAGACGAGCGGGCGTCGACAACTACGACGACAACGGGACACCCGAGGCCAGCGAGGATCGATCAAAGAGAACCGTTTATTCGTTAAGAGTGCCCAGGGACTCCGAGCCAATTAGAAGGCCAAGAAAGAGGTCGCCCCGGGTAAAACGAAACTCTTTCCTCCGGACTTACGTTTTTTGCCAACAAAGAAAAAAAAGCAACAAGAAAGGGGGAAACTGTAAGAGCGGAGAGAAAAGAAGCAACGAGAAAACGAAGGAGACAACGAGATAAAACACTTCAGATCGACTTCAACAACAAAGTGACAACGGCGCGGAGAAGGGCAAAAGAAATGGCAGCCGGTAAGTAGCACAATATTTTAGTCGGAATTAATTTGTTACAGTCGACAAAATCATTATTTATTTCTAATCAAGTAAATGTTATTCTATACCAATATTACTGGTATCACTAGGCAGCGACTGCGAAAAAAAATTTGAGCAACAAAAATGTGTGCGAAAAAAGTCATAATTTTTTTGATGCAACGATAAAATAAAATATTAATATTTTCAATACGCGTTAAGCTACAGAGTTCCAATTAGTCACGATCGAAAGAAAAAAGAAAATAAAAAATACGTGAACCCGCAACATCCTCAGAAATGCTGTAATTAATTAAATATTACGGAAACAAATTTTGAAAGTTTTCGAAAACAGTTGGAAACGCGGTCCTCGGGGTAAAAAGTCTGGAGCGAACTCTCTTTTAAATGTACTTGTCTCGAGTCGCTGCCACGACTCTAGATTTTTGATGGACCAATTTGTAAAATAGTACGTTTTTGTTACAATATGTGAATATTCGAAAATACAGATTATAAATTAAATTTCTCGTGAAACAACATTAAAAAGCCAAATGAAAAATATTGCAATAGCGACAACGGAAATTCACAATTAAATTCAAGATGATTCATTCCATCCTGAAATATCGAGATAATCAAACTACTGTTAGATCCTCATTAGGCTGCCATACGGAGGGTAACGTAAGTTATACGAGCTCTTGGAGAGCCCTCGTCTACTCGGATTGTAATAACCAGAGGGATGTTGTTGTCACCGTGTTGTGCCGGGCTTGTGTACACGACGACACGTGTAATCCCAACATGTGTAGCCAATAGGATGAAGTAGGGTATTACATGATGGTATATGGATCGGAACTCCTGCACTTATACGCGATGTCCTCAAAGTTACTACAAGGTTAAAGAAGCGAATGGATCGTAAAATTCTGTAGGAAAAAGATTACATTCATTTTCTATTCCGAAGCACCGTTTTCAAGATTGTGCTTAATTACTCATAGCCAATCCAATATGTCGTAAAGTAAAAATATTGAGTTGGAATCTTCTATCGTTGTGGCTAAAGCAAACATAGGCTACAGCATAATTACATTATGCTATTGAATTTCTATTTTTTTTTTTTTTTTCATACTGGCACTGTGGATTGGCCATTTCGAATCAATTAACGACCCATCGAAAAGAACAATAGATACGATGTAAAACTATCCTCCACCATTTGGGATCACCTTTTGGGACATCCGTTATACATGCAGCAGGGTTTGTCGATGAGGTTCGGCAATAATACTGTGCTATGTAGAGGGCGTTGCACGCATACGCAGACAGATAGATGCTGGCACAGTGCTCGGGCATTTCCGGTAACGTATTAGTCAAACCGCAAACTAGTTACTCAATACTACACGATACAATTTCGCAAGGACAATGAAAGCTGCTGATTCGCATTTGTACAACGAACTCTACAAATGTATAAGTTGTACATTCGTGTGCGTTGATGTATATATGTATGTATGGACCAGTAACATACTATTCCTTCTTGGTTTTCGTCGTGTTGCCCATTCTCCTGCTTCTCAAGGGTACGATTAAAGATTCAAAGCTTTTCGCCAGCATGAAAGCACGAGAGTCTTTACTTTTCTCTCTTTCTCATTCTTTCTTTAAGGATTCAGTCTCCGCTTGCTTTATCCTCATGTTCTAGAATCACGACAGACCTTTCTCCTGCCTATTTCCGCCCAAGGCGCCCGGCAAATGGCCCAGATTCTCCGATCACGTCATGGCACGAAAACATTATCATAATCGAAATATTTCAACGAGACGAGTCGCAGAATACAAATGACTGAGGAATCAAACGAAGGGTAAAAAAAAATGGTTCCCCTAAGACAGATTAAGAGACCGTTACATGTGATCCGATGTATTGCCCATTCGTTATGAATATCAGCACACAGCGATATTTATTATAGTAGTATATAAGACATTTTTTAAAAGTGTGAAATTAGAAAGCGATATGAGGAGACGTAATGTTATTTAAAATATTAAAGTTGCCACTGAAGCTTCATGAACGGGATGACATGATGATAAAGCGATCTACATGGTTCTAATTTGTTTTGCATTTTTCTTCTATGCTTGAAAAGAAGATCAATTTCATTTAATCGTATCAACTTGAGACTCGACGTTTTCTCGACGAGTGCTTGGTAACTTTTTCTACTTTGTTATACTACGCTTTACAACGTTTTACTCCCTCTCGCTGAAAATTAAACGTGTGAAGAACGAATGAAAACCGAAGTACATCGTAGTTTCATTTTTTTCTTTGCGTAGTAAAAAAAATGTTGCACTTTGCCGTGTCTCTTTTCACTAAGTGGAGTACGCGCAAAAGCTGCTTTTTTAACCCGCTTAGTTCTTCTACGAAACGAAGTTATAACACTTTTTCCTCTCGCTCTTTTGAACAGTCGAGACGAAAAATAGATACATCAGAACGGGAGAGAAAAAGAGGAAAGAGAAGAATGAAGACATAGGGACAGAAAGGACGGAAAAAACCTGAGCATTTAGACACTTCCTCTCCTAAAAAAAAAGGGAGATTCGATAAAACATTATCTAACAAATGCATTTCCCACTTCTTTAACCCCTAAACCCTCTCTCGCCTAATTAAAAGATTTTTCGCCGTTCAACATAATTTTTTTTTCTCCCGTATCAACGCTCCGCTCATTTACGGAATTATTACGAAGCATTAATTCAGGTGAAACATTAAACCAGTGGATTTTTTATGACTTGGAACGGGTAAATTCGCAATGTTTTTCGTTATAAGTATTCGTACATTTATCGTAATAAAAAATGAGGAATAATTGAATAGAGAACTCCTGTTTACGCGCATTTAATTAGTTCCAACCAGCGGGTTGTAATTGCAGCCATTATTGGAACTACCACGCTGCTACCAGAGTAATAACGATAATTTTCGCGTTTTCCGAACATGGCGAGGGCGTTCCTGTTTCGGGAATTTATTCCCGTACGCAGTTTTTCAATACTTTATAATTACATCAGAGTTCTACGAGCACTCTACCAAATTTTCACGTTTTCTATATTCATAAATAGATTAATATGACTCTCCATGCTCACAGGGAAGAAAAATCATAAAAATCTGTTGCACCAATACTAACACAGCTATAACAATAATCCTCTGGTCAATAACAATTTTGAACTCGGTGACGAACGTCCCTCTATCTCAACCGTTAAGCTAACATTTCGCAAAAAAAAACTTTAATCCAAAACTTTCGTAACATTTTAAATTACCTCGGAGAACCCATTTGATTACGAAACCACCAATAACAATTCGAATTATAAATTAAATGTGATAAACGTCCATTTAAAAAAGACTCTGAAAAAAGTTTCCTACTAAAAGCTTCATGAGAATTTAAGGTAGTTCCCCTGCGACAAACTCAACCAAAAGTTACATACCGTATGTGCGTTACATATGTGTGTAAAGGGTTGATAATTCGTAGTAAATAAATTTAAAAAGCACACAATATTGACTCGGTACCAATAGATAATACGACAGATATCATCTACTGTCGTAAAATTTATTCTATAAGTGTTTTTGATCTGACATTGCGAGTAAACTTTTTGCCGGAACTGTGCGGGCTATGCCCCAATACACAAAAAAGGTTACATCTCTCGCGCTCGCGCTCGTTTGTTTGTAGAATATGTCGTGTAAGGCCAAAATCGTAGTACTTCTCGAGGTTATATCTTTTAAACTAGATGGTAAATCATCTTCATGTTTTTTCACAATATTCGTGATATCCTGCTCTTGCTTCTCCTCGTTTTTCATCAATTTCTTGATTTTAGTCCTGACGGTAGAATTAATAACGTACTGTTTGCCCATGCATTGCCCATATGTTACGTGTTAATCGAGCCAACTTCAAGTATAAATATCTCGGGTTCGGGATGGTAAAACTTGTTAAAATTGCACAGATTTTTAAATAACGTATTAAATAACACGTATGCCAAATTTCAACCATTTCTTAATTCAACGATCCTGTGGGGGAACTACCTTAAAGAAAGTTAAAACAATATGTGTAGCAAAACTTGTCAACGATGTTTTCTTATCTTTTTTTCACAACACATAATGAAGTAAAGTTACTAATAATTGGGGTAATTGTGTAGATGAAGGGCCCCAACTTAAAAAGTCTTGATTTTTAGATATATTGTTAAGGATGTAGTCCGAAGCATGCATACAAATTTTGAAAATGCGCTCGTAAAAAATAAACAAATTATTTAATTTTTTTAATCAATGTATTATAAACAGTTACCATTACTTCAGATGTTTGTACGCTGAGTCTAAGGACCTCTGTCACTCTATTTTCTCAATTATATGTGTAATGTTTGCTGCAGATATGAACATTTGCATATCATTTAATAAGTAATAAAAAATTAATATTCCCCTCTGCAAAAGATGTTCCCAATATATGTCTAGGGGAGGGCCGAGCAAAGTGAAACACCCGAGCAAAGGGGAACACCTCCCCGAAAAAAGTGAACTTTCCTTTTTCAGTGGAAAACTGAAAAATTCGATCATTTGACTCGAGACATGCGTTAAAAAAGTAGTATTCATTGAAAGGACAGGTGATTCTAACATGAAAATGAAAATATATTTATTAATAAAAAAATGAATATTCAGCGAATATTTGCTTGAACAAAAATTTTTTTGCTGCAAAACGGAGATGTGAATGGCTGACTAGCATAAGAACGCTACTAACAGTGCTGTAAGCATGTCTGAAAATTACTAATTGTTCATTAGACTGATGCAAAATGTTTTTTTTTATTTTCTTACTCCTACTCGTGATGAATATTGATGAAAAAAATCTCTGCTATAAAATGAGGTCAATAGCTCAATATTTGAAGGCAACTCTTTCAACATTTATTGATATTTTAATTGTTTAGGAATGTTTTCTATTTTAAAACACCTTTTTTAACTTCAATATAAATATCTAAAAAAATCCATGCACGAGAGGCAGCAAGAAAATTAAAAAGGGGGTTAAAAAAACATAAAAAAAATAAAACATCAATAAAAGTGAAAGAGACACCTATAAATATTGAGCAATATTAAGCTCAGTTTTAAACAGATTTTTTTTCATTAATATCCAAAGAAAACATGAGTAGGAGCAAGAAAATAAAAAAAAACATTTTACATCAGTCTGATGAAGAATTAATCATTTTCAAACATGCCTACAGCACTGTTAGTAATATTCTTATGTTTAGTCAAATATTCGCATCTCCATTTTGCAGCAAAATAAATTTTGGTTCATACAAATTTTCGTTGAATATTTATTTTTTTATTAATAAATATATTTTAATTTTCATGTTACAAATATCAGTCATTTCAATAAATAC
Organism: Rhimphoctona megacephalus; assembly: GCA_963989365.1. Taxonomy (NCBI): domain Eukaryota; kingdom Metazoa; phylum Arthropoda; class Insecta; order Hymenoptera; family Ichneumonidae; genus Rhimphoctona; species Rhimphoctona megacephalus. The sequence continues at coordinate 20,645,122 of OZ022420.1, forward strand.
TACTTTTTCAACGCATGTCCTGAGTCAAATGATCAAATTTTTCAATTGTCCATTGAAAAAAGACATTTCATCTTTTTCGGGGAGGGGGGGGGGGGTGTTCCGCTTTGCCCCCGCCCTCCCCTACCTAATGTAAGATAAGTCAAATTAGGCTAGAACCTAATAGCTTGGTGAGACACGTGAAATAGTAAAAGAAATAGAAAGAGGGCATCCGAAAAGAGAATAGGATGTGAGAACAAAAAAGAAAACAAGAGGAAGAAGAAAAAGAAAGATATGACCTTGTCGAATGGAGATAAAGAGCTTCGTCATGATAGTTTATGTCATTTATTGTGGCTTTGCCGCTTTAGAGTTGATTGATAAATAATTTCATTTAAGTTTACACAATACCAGAAAATATTTATGAATTAACCCAGTAAAGTAAGAAAAAAATGGGCTAAATGCAGAATTTACTTTAAAAATGGAGTCATAAAGATTATGGGAATATTATTCCAGCAGCTGCACATTCACTTACATGATGTAATGATACACTCAAATATAAAAAAAAGAGAGAGAAAGCAGTCATTTTCTTATAAAAAATATTTTAATTATTACCACCGTGTTTTACTGTTGCAACTTACAACTTGATCTCATATAAAACGAATATTGTCACATATTAGCAACACTTTTTTACGAAAATCAACAAGTTGCTGTTTTCCCTTAAGGCAATGTGTCATACCGACTAAGCCGCCATGAGTGCGAGAGAGATAGCTGCAATTTTCGAAGTGGACATTTTTCCACACCGTTTGTCCGATCGAAATACAAAAAAGTCTTAGACCATTTTTGCCATTTAGCTGCGTGAGCTAAGAATTTTGTTATTCCGACCGATCGAACGGTGTTGAAAAATTTCACTTTCGAAAATTCGAGGGGGATGGGCGACTGATCCATACCCTCAAAATCGAAATTGATAAGAAGCTACGTTATAAAATATTTGCTAATAAGCATCCCTAATAATAAATTTCGAAGCTACCTAAAAAAGTGTCTCACAATAGATACCTTTCCTTTACCTCAAATCGATGTTTAATCCTCAAACCGTACACTGGTGCGAATTCGCACCAGAAAAATTTTCAAAACGCTGCCATTCGATGGGAAAGTGTTTGAGGGCATATCCCCACTTCGACAAATACGTGTGACCCTTCCAGTGTCTAATCTCGTCGGGAGAGTGTTCATTGTTGACATAACCATCGCGAGAGTGGCATCGAAAAATCCAGCCGGTGCAAATTTGCGCCGGTGTACGGTTTAAGGTTAAAAAAACGTGGTCGGTGGAAATTTGAAAATAACAGTGTGTTTCGCAGCCAAGGACCGTTTTTGTGTTCAAAGTAAGTGAATTCATCGTTATTTACACGATTTACTAAAAAAAAATAGTCATTTCATGTAGAGACAATAAAAAAATAGTCAATATCGATAACTTTTTATACATTCTTGTTTATAATTTGAATAAAAATATTAATTACATATTTGTAAATATTTCAGAATGCGTTCTCAAAACCCTCGTTGCGCCGGTTGTGCGATGACCATCGGTCAGCAGTGTACAGCGAATGCGAGCGCTTTTATAATAATTTCATTTGTATTCCAACCTTTATTAACCTTTTTTGTATTTTCAATAAAAAAAAAGTTTTTATGAGCAAAATAATTTTTATTTCCTTTCTTGTATAGCGTAAAATGTAAAATTTCATTCTGAAAATTAGTGCATATTTGAGGTCATGGGAAATATACTTAATTCGATAAAATGACTTTTGCGTATTTTTTTCCTTTAAATACGACCTTTTAACTAAAAAAGCGCGCAGATTTTATCACATATTGATTAAATTTAAAAAATTTACGATTTTTTTTTGTAAAAAGTGCAATATTCGAAATCACTTTTTTTTAATTTCAATTTTTCTCGCAAGTTTATAATTGGGGCTCAATTCAATTGGCACCAAGTGATTTTGCAGGAAATTTCACCCCAAAATCATATACTTATGTCTGCATTTTGGATTTCATTTTCACCTCCAAATCATGAGTTGAAATCATGAAATCCCAATTCGCACCTGTGTACGGTTTGAAGGTACTGGGAACTACTGTACGGTTTGGGGATTGACCCGTGCTTATTCCAGTCCAATTGACCTACTTTTATTCTCATCCAAGACACCCTGTATACGGATGAGTGAATGTGTAAATGGTTATGCGTGCCCGAATTCTCGATATCGTCGCACCTGCGCCCGTTACATAAATTTTGTACATAGGGTTAGTTCGCCAATTTCGAAATGAATATCTCACCAACGGCGCGAGATGTTTATGCATCTATGTCTTGTCCCATATTTATGTATATGTTACGAGAACCAATGCAGCGAAAGCTTAGGTTTACGGAGTTCATTATATACTACAGTTGAGAATATTTAGTAGTTTTCCGAGTATAAAATTTCACGTACGTGAAACTCGTACAAGGTGCTGAAGAAGTTTTACCAATTTTTAAAGTGCAACGAGTAGAAAAAAGTTCACCTAATGGAAGAGGAAACGAAAAATAGATCTCAATGCTTCTCTCTCCCTCTTTTTTTCGTTTTTTATACATGTGTATATGCATATTTTATAAATCGCGGATGAAAAATTCAAGGGTGTATCCATCGGGTTAGCATTACAGAAGGGATGAATCGCGGTAACTTGCTGTGCACTCTTGATCTGAGCGAGAATAACGATAGAAGCTTATAAAAGATAAATAGAAAGAGAGAGAGAGAGAGAGAGAGAGAGAGAGAGAGAGAGAGAGAAAGGGAAGGGAATGGGCGAGGTTACAACGAAAATGTATAGAGAAATGCTCAAGGGATAAAGTAAAGTAATAAAACGTAGAAAATCGTTTTTACCCTTGTCGATGGATTTTCGAGAAGCTTTTGATAAGGTGCCCAAGAAGATAGCGTATTGATATTGAATATACATACGACTTTCTCTTGTATTTTGATAACATAATATGGAATAACAAAAGCATTTATTGGAAGGCTTATTTCAGTATGTATTTTATGTTAAACAATATAAAATAATTCTTTCATTTTTTCAAGCTGTCAGTATATACAGTAAAGTTTGTAAACTATTTTTCAATAAATTTTTCTTGACTGACTTGCTTATGCTTAAAAAAATGCTGACTTCACTATTTTAGTGTACAGCACAAATTGACGTGATTCTTCCTCACCATTCTCAGACAGAACTGCGACGAATTTATCCACTGTAATCCGAACTTCTTCAGAGTTAGCCTTTTCTACACTCTCGACGACGTTATTCAAGGTTGTTTCATTGTTTTCGCTCGATCTCCCAATTTTATCGTATACGAATTTTTCGACCCTCTTGAAACGCGAAACATTATCTCAAGAAAAAAAATGAAGGAAGAAAAAAAAATCGAATCCATTTCAGCCTAAATGTTTGCATGATAAAAATAAGTATTTACCTCATTCGGATTACTCAAAGAACTTACGACTTCGAAATTCATATAAAAATTTGTTTGATTCCTACAAAAAAAAAAAATATAGTGAAAATAAATGAAAAAGAGGTTACGTTTTTTTTTGTTTATTTTTACGAGTATTCATAAATAGTTCGTCTTGTCAAAAAGTGAAAATTGATTTCGTATTGCTGCCACAAAATCGTTTTGTTCTCGGTAATATCTCGTCTGTCACGTCAGATGTCCGCTTGTGAACCGAGGCGTTCACATTTGTCTGAATTGACGAAGCATCGATCATCTATATATATATATATACTTTGGCGAATCTCTTGATGGATGTATATGTATGGTGCGAGAGAGACAAACACCCATAGGTGAAAGGTAATCGAGTACGATGCTATATAGAACCTCGAAAGCTACTGCATAGTTGAAGGGTTGGAAAGGAATGATTGGCCGAGTAAGAAAATGATGGGAAATAGTTGTTGGCAGGGCTGAATCACTTTATATGGTACAGAGCTTACGAGAAAGACCGTCAATTGGTAAAGAGTTACCAATGACTGTATCGGCTTCGAGTCGTAGATAACTACCCTCTGTATATATGTTTATTCTATATGTTGTAATATATAGCTATAAAGTATAGACGTGAATAGTGTACGGAGATGGGTACACTCGATCTGATGCACAGAGCACCACTTTACCTCTCCCTACACGCCAGAGCACGTCTCGTCTGTCTCACCCCCTTCGGATCACACTCGTCAACCCCACACACTATACATACACTCCACACCAAGCCAACACTCGACTCTCTCAGTCAGCAGTCCTCTGTTTCAATCCTCTTGGCTCTCTCTTATTCTCGCCCACTTCCTCTCTTATTCTCTTTTTACTTCTCTCTCTCTCTCTCTCTCTCTCTCTCTTATTCTCTTCTGTCAGACACACACACGCATTCGTCTCCTGGTGTCAATCGCGCTTGATCTCTTTGACCAGGATACACTTGAATCGGTCTGAGAAAAATGTAACCTTACAAAGATCGAAAATCGAGCCAACCCCTTCCTTCTCTATATTTTCAAGCCTCAACCTCTTTTACGTTCACCGAACCGTGTAAACCTTTCAGTCCTAACGTTTGATATACTTTTCCCTATGCATCCCTTGTCTCCGAGCACTCTTGAGAACTTGCGATTATTTTGTGGAAAACCTCACAACGAAAGAGTTGAAACAAATGTTTTTACTGTCAACCGTAAGGGATGATAATTTTTAGGGCTTCGGTGGAGCAGTGACAAATTAAATTCGTGAATTGTAGCTTTGTCCTGTTTGAACAGAAATCAAATCAAAGTTCGAGAAAAAATAGATTGGAGAAACATTGTTGAAACCTCGAAAATAATTCAGTTCCAATTTTACATAGAGTTATTATTAAGAATATAACTTAATTTTTACTATTTTTTGCAATGAAATTTATTTAATATTATAAAATATACAAAATAACATTAATCTTCGAAATATTGTCCACTGTTTTCGATGACCTTTCTCCATCTATCAGGCAACATACGGATACCATCCCGAAAAAAATGAGGAGGTTTTGAGGCAATAAATCCATCGATGATCGGTAAAAACTAAGTTATACACCTAATAAATAATTTAATATTAACCAAAGCGTATATTGTCATGCATAAAGCTTTCTTATGGAACGAAATCAATCCTCGTAAATAGTTATGTTAGCGATATAATTTCGGCAATACGTAATAATTGCGAGCGAGCGTGATTACGCACGGGAGAAGAGATAGAGGATAGGGCTAAGCCTACGAATTTAAGGGCTCTGTCTACTTTGGATGCATGAAAAAAACGCTATTTTTATTAATTTTTTTTAAGAATACTGTTATGTTTATTGATATAAAACTTGTTAGGCTTAACAAAAACATTCGTAAATTACAAAAAAAAAAAATTTTTATTGATTTTAAGTCCTCAAAAAGTAGGTAGGTGTGCGCTGTTGAAAAAATCTGAACAACGGCCCATCCGAAACAAAAAATTGAATGGTTTTAGGTTTAGTGTGACAGTGGCTATATCCCGTACCTCTTTTATTAATTTATATGCAAAAATAACAAAATGGCGGACAAAAAATTAAAAAACATGTTTTTTGCATGTTTTTGCCAAAAAAAAGTAAAAATTAAAATTTTGTAATAATTCTGGTACGGGATATAGCGATAAGTATACAGAATATGTGGTTAAAATTTCATAAGGAACAGTTCAGTAGTTTCTGAGATTTTTTCAACAAGCGCTTCGAAAATGTTGTTTCGAGAAAAACGCGTTTAAAGTTTTAATTTATAAGGTGAACAAGCGCGCACAGGTAGCGTTCAACGTATGGAAAAATACGTTTAGAATGCTCTGATCTTTCTGAAATTTTCCGAGAATATTTTTAAATATATAAACTTTCGAAAAATGCAAAAAAAAATCGATTTTTTGAAAGTTTTAAAGTAGACAGAACCGTTAAAAGGAGACGAAGAAGTCGTTACCGAGACCAAAACGGAATCGGGTCGTTGCCTGTGAGTCCCGTCAAATTTGTGAACGCATTAAGACGAATAAATTATAAGGTATATTGCCTCATGGACGTCGCGTCAAAAAGTGTATCGTCCTTCTGTAAGTTACGATCATTAAAAACAGTGTCCCATAAATTATCCAAACTGCTGTAAGTTAATTCATTTAAACGAAACGTTTATTTCCGATTATTCACTTCCTCATGAGCCAACCGTTCGTATTATATCTTCTTCCAAATGATATCCTATCTTTAAATAAAAATTTACAACAGTTATATCTTCCAATGTGGCAAAAATTATTTAAAATCCCCTCGAAGAATGGACAAATAAGTTAAGGCGAGCAACCACTTTAGATGCTTAAAAAAATCATTTTTTTTAAATTTTATACATTGTTAGCAAAATATCTTAAGAATACACCCTGAAAATTTCAAAACGATATTCGAATTCCTTCTAACGGTATGTATATAAATGATAAAGACTCTCCACTCGACTCCCAAGCGCGCTCAAACTCTAAACGTGTTTTTCTCGAAACGAAATTTTTTCAATTTGCGAGAATCATAACTCAAAAACTAATTCATGGATCATCTTCAAATTTGGAACACATTTACATAATATAATTTATTAAGACATGAACCTAAAGTTGGAAAGATTAGATTGTTTAAAACATATTTATTATTGCAAAATGCCGGGAAAAAATGCTAAAAATCGATCATTTTTTTCAAACACGTTCCAACATTCAATTCTCGATTTTTTTTTTCAAAATTTAGGCTCATGTTCTTAAAAAACATCTCAAGAATGTATAAAAATTTGTTGGACTATTTCAGATGCGAATTGCGAGCTGCACAATTCCCGCAAATCAATAACGACAATGAGGACACGCCAAGGGACACAGCGGATTACACCTTAATTAATGCTTGAAATAACTTGAAAAAATTACCAGAGATGTATGAAAATATGAATAAATTATTGTCAGAGTTGCAGAAATTTCCGTTTGTTTTTTTCACAATATGAAAAAATCAAAAAAATCATTTAATTTTCGGTCTCCTAAAGTAGTTGCTCGCCTTAAAATCTTATTATTGACCTGTAATGAAAAGTTATTCGATGAATTCTACAGAATTCATTGATTAACTTTTCCAACTACGGTTGGAGAGACCGAGGATGGTGAACCAACTTTTTGACTTTTACTTGTAATAAAAGAGCTAAGCCACATTTGAAAAAAAAAAAACAAATCATTCTTCCAAATAGAGGGATTATTCCACTGTCTCAGATAATTATTTCAGATTTTTTATGGAATACCACGTACTTGATTCAATTGTTTCTTTTGTTTGTTTTGAAAATCTGTTTTTGAGTGAACCAACCCCATTCGTGGAGAAAGTTGACCCATCGTAAAGGGGCAGGTACGCGTTTCACTGGACATTAACTAGTAATTATTTGTAAACGACAAACTGAGCAGCTAATTTTTTGTATTTTTTACGTACACACGCAATATTTATATGGTAAAAAAGCATAGAAGCACTTTATAAAGAATTCAGCGATAAATGTAATAAATATGTGGCCCCCAACAAGAATCCATGATCTGTCACTTCTTGTACTAAGCCACAGATATATGGATACTGATAGAAATTGTCATGAAAGTTTGAACCATAATATACATATGAAAAATATGTACGTATGCACAGCCTTTCGTAGGGTATAGAGAATGATGTTCGTGCTTACATTATCCACTTGACCCACAACTCTCTCCCTCTCCTGCGAGACCTCAGATTTACTCTGGGTGGTATAACAGTGTTCTACCACTGTTTCACCACTGGCGCCAACTTCTACGGACAAAACTCCCTATCGTATAACATGGTTGAATAAAATGTAGGCCAAGATTGTGAAATACGTTCGCGAGGTCCACGCTCTTCTAGCGTAGGATCAGAAATAATTACGTCATTAAAAATATTCAATTCTTTGACGTAACGATTATTTAGTGGTGCATATAATTGTTAGATTTTGTTTTTTTCTTATCATTCATTTCGAAACGTAGAGCATTATAAAAGTCATTTTGATAATATTAAAGGAACTAAATAAATGTATTATGAAGACTCTGATAAACAATTATGAAAAGTTGTTCCTATAAAAATATATAAAACGGTACTTGATTTGTGCACATTGGGTCTGGGAGACCCGTGAAATTGTAACTTCTAAGGCCTCAAGGGCGAAAAATTAATATTTTTACAAATATTAATTGTTTCAGCAATGTTTGAACCACTTTGATTACAGAGAAAATGAATAACGAACTCTTGTATTTGTTCTGAGATGTAAGCGTTGGAAAAGAAACGTACTAAAAAAACCATAAAGTTAAAATTTCCAAATGAAAAAGGAAGTTAGAATTTTCAAATGTATTCACGGTGAACACATTTTTCTTCTTGTGTTCTTTATTGGGATTAATGATTGTATGTCGAAATAGATTTTAACCAAATTACTATCTTCGATTATTAAAAAAAAAGAAATGTTTAAATTAGCAAACAGGAATGCGATAATGTGAATATTTGGGAAAGCAGGAAATTAGAGAAATGAAATAATTCAGTCGATGAAATTCAGGAGATTCAGCAAAGTCTGATGTGTACCAGAATTGTCTTTTCAATATAGTAAACCTAGTTGCCCTTGTCGTAAAGGTCAACTCCATAAATATGAGTTGACCCACCAATGTGACTTTGCTCACTAATTAATATCCTCGAGATAATATTAATGAAAGACGTAATTATGCAGCAGAAGCGCCAGAATTCTATAACTACAAAAATTATTAATTATTTCTCAAGACTCCTTCAATCGACGAGACTTTTAGCACTAAAAATAATATAATTCAACAAAAATCCAATCGAAAGCACGAATAATTTATTCATTGAAAAAAAAAAAAAAAAAAAAACTGGATCGTAATATATCGTAATCAATCCAAGAATTAGATGGATAATTAGCAAAATCTAAATTTTTCCTACATAGAATAAAGGTACTCAGATTCATGTGAATGGGATCATTAACAATTCCCATTATCTTCTCGTTACACGTCAAGTTCTGCTCGGGACAGCTCGTGTCGGGGGCTAAGCGATCCGACAGTGGAATGCAAACCGGAACAGCTCGGTGAACTTCATTTTGCGAACAGAGACAGAGACAGAGAGAAGGAGTATCTTAGATCACGATGCTATTAAATTTGCATACGAATTAGAATCTTAATTCGGAATAATGCTGGTGTAGAATATTATTCTCGAAAACCATAGTTCGAAAAGGTTTCAAAGTTTTCATTAACGAATATATAATTGCAGTAGTAGTTTTGTAGTAAAGCGTTATCAACAACAAGAATAATAATAACAATAATGTATTCATGATGATCAGTGGAATTCAATGAGAATTTCTTTTTCCCTAAAATGATATCGATCTAAGAATAAATAATGCAAATTTCATTAAACCTTTAAAAAGGAGTGTGTTCTAAATGAATAGTATTTAATTTTCCACTAAATTATTTTCAATAGTGCACGTTGATGAAAAAGGCATCCGTAGATATAAAGATTCAGGTGTGTAAGATAAAAACTGGGTTCTCCCCGAGAGCAACAGTATACTCGGGTTAACTAACTTCCGGTTCATGATTCGACTCCCTCAGGAGCTATTTTTTGCGATTTGCACTTCGGTAGGTCGTTAAGGAAGATGAAAAAGAGAGAATACGGGAAAGGAGAAAGAACGAAGAAGATGGAGGAGATAGAGAGCGAAAGCGAGAGGAAAAAGAAGGAGATGAAAATGCAAGAAAGATACGTTTAAGCTGGACCGTAACCGCACTTGGTTCATACTGTATTAGGAAAATGAAGGAAAGTTAAGGGAGTAGAAATGCGACGAAGAATCGAGTCACGACACGAGATATTCGACGTTTCTGTATTACGAAGCTGGTATAGTACTCTGATGTACCATGTGACACTTATCGTTCTCTTGGGTGAACGAAACAGTGCTCACTGGTACATGAAAACTTTTCGAGGGTTCAGAACTACGGGGAAAGGGGAGAAGGGAACCGCTAACGTTCTTAAACCAAAATTCTAAGCCACCGAAGCTTGAACCCAAATATTCTGAGAAATACTTGTGAGGGATGTTAGAAACAAGAACATTGATGGAGGAAATTACGAGTATGTACGAACTTTGTACGTCAGTGGCTTCAAAGTTAATTTAATAAATAATTGGTGGAATTTGAACGTGCAAATGACAATTTTTGCTTGAGTCTCAATCGAAAATTGTTTTTGTATAAAAAAAAAGGAGCATTGTGCATTTTTTTATAGACTGTCTTTTGAATATTATTTACACAATTTCATACTATAATTATTCGAATTTGAAAATTTGCCTTTTTTTAATCACGGTATTTAATATTTAAATCCTTCTCTAAGCAAACATTTATTTTGCGTTAAGATTTATTTAACAAATTTCAAACTTTACATCCGTTTTATTGCAAACGGCTAACACGTTATTAATCTTGACGGTTTTTAGGAGCAAAAAAACCCTAATTTTTTTTCCGATAGAAAATTATTGACGCATTTCATGAAGGTTCACACTCTGCTTCATTGATCGCAATCAACTTCGTAGTGAAAACTATTCGAAAACTATGATTGACGGAAGGAGAAATCCAAAGGAGAAAAAAGAATCTTCGCAGGTGCTTAAACACTCGATTCAAGTTTCGAGGAAGTCAGAGAGAAAAAGAGAGAAAGTTCAACAACTTTTCATCTTCCTCGCTCATTAACCGATATTGGGCAAACTTATTTTTTCACTCGAGTACTCGGAATCCAAAGTTCCCAACAACTCCCGAAAATGTCGAGATCGACACTTCATTTTTTTCGTGTAATCACATTGACTAATTGAATTTGGCACAATCGAAAAAAATGAAATAGAATGAACCAAAGAAAAAACATAAAAATACCTTTCAAGCTTTGTACACGACCAAACGATTATACCTACGCGAAAATGGGAACAGCGAAACATATTTAATTGCCTGTATGGATTTTCGAATAAAAAAGTCAGTGTTGCAATTGCCCTCTGTCTCTTATATTGTAGAGTGCACATTTCATTTTCGCTGGCTTTTCATCCAAAAACCTTTTGCGTTCAAACAATCGAGCTTTTCGAGATTTTGAATAAATCCTCTCGACCCCAGGCTCTGTGCACTGTACCTTGCTTTCAAGCAGCAGTAGCAGCAGCAGTAGCACTTTTCAACGCCTCAAATGGTATTCGCGAATCCACCAAGTGCATCAGAGAATTGAAATAAATCGGAATAAATTTTCAAGCTAGCAGAGGCAATAGAAGGGAGAATGAGTGAAATAGTAGCAAAATCGCAAGAATAGAGGAAAATAAAGAGAAAGAGAGAGAGAGAGAGACAGAGAGAAAGATTGATGAAAAGCGTAATAAGAGACCGAGAATAATGAATTTCTATGGACAGACATTCAATGATACCTCACAAATTCATTTCTCGCAACATGCGTAGCATAGATTTTTAGAATAGTGCAACGCAAAAGAGTATTCCACGAAAAATCCCCTACTGTCGTTAAAAGTATGCCACGACGTTTTTATACAAATGTTTATGTGTATCTTGATGGAAAAAAGAATATTACAAATTTTATCTCGTTGCTCAGACAACGTCGTTTAAATATACGCCCGATTGGTTGGCTGCACATTCGTGCATGATTGCCTCCTCTTGTTCGAATCGGGAAAGACGAGACAACTCCAACAGAATTATTTTTCATACAAGCAAATATAAAACTCCTCATGAATGTTTCATGATCAATCATATTAAATTGCCTATAATTTTTTTGATAGCAAATTTTTTGATGATAGAAAGTCATGCACCTTTTTTAAGATGTACTTCGAACGTTAAAAAGGAATTACATTCGTAAAGTTAGAAGAAGAGAAGAATATTCGAAGGATAGAAAACGGAAATCCTGCAAATTTTCTGGTTCACAAGGGGCAACGAAGAATCTTTGAGGATATCTTGAGAAACGTTCAATGGAAAAAAATTACTACAAATTGGAGTCATCCGATGAGAATTCCGGACGCGACTCAAGCTTGTACACTCTTGAGCGTAACTACTTCCTTCCCAACTTCCCAATGTCTCGCACTCTCTCAGACGGACGTAATATTGACCGTATTTATTGTGGACCACGACTCTTGAATGGCCTTATATATATACAGAAGATAAAGCCACTTTTTTGAACATTCAACTCACCTCTGTATACCAAAAACTCATTTTTAGAGTTTTCTTCGTAACAGAGAAATTTTCACACTGAAAAGGAAATGACCTTGAGAGAGGAAGTATTTCTATTATTTATAAACGTGGCTAAACATTTGAAAAAGAAAAATGTTAAATAATCATTTCCTTCTGAGGATGCAAATTTCTGTGACAGCAATAAATGTGTGATGGAAAATCAAACAATGAATAGATGAGAGATAAATTCTATTGAATTATGGATATATTTGTATTAGAATGAATATGAGACATAACTACAACTAACGACAACTGAGGAAAACTTTATTAACTAAGTCTATTCTGATGTATCCATTCAACAAGACTTTGAAAGTATACATCGTGGAACTGCGCAATTTCTGCTCCCTTTTGACTTCAAATTTATACAGTTTTTATAACATGAGCGGCTTTTAAAATGGAAACGTTTTTTCTTTCATTGAGTTATTTCGAAAGAATTGTCTCCCTGTAATTTCGGGGTGAAAAAAAAAAACCATAAAAAACATGATTCAACCTCTAGATTTGGGCTATCGTTTCTTTTATCGTTGTGACTGCTAAACAAATACCAATTTGCTGAGGGTAAAGAAAAGTCTAGGAATATCTTTTTCTCGCGTATAGAAGAAAACTCACGCCCAGGGAGTCGAAAACATCATATCATAAATTCAAGTGAAATCGATATTTTCAGCGAGCTGAGAACCTCGAGCTTCGTAAACGTTATAGAGAAAACACTACGAATATTCGATGCATGGAAAGAAAAAAAGCACCTTCGAAACTCGTTGAAATTTAGATCTCCATTGGGGTTTATGTGCATGCACATATGAAACGTTCCTTGCGAAAAGTATAACTAAAATATTTATATTTTACCCTTATTTCAGGGTATACTTTACCCTTATCTCAGGGTACTTTTCTGTCAAGTAAAAATGAAATATATTAGGAATTTCCCGTTACCGTTCAACTTTTTGCAATAGGACGTAGTTCCCAATTTTTCTAAAGTGGTCACCACTCTTGGTCACTCTTTTCGACGCCATAGTCACTAATGAAGATATTTTTTCTGCCTCTTTTTTGTGTAATCTGTGAATAGTTAAGCTAACAGACTTGCATTAGAATTTTTGAATAACTAAAGTGGTTTTAAAAAATAAAACAAATTTAAAATTTGTGTTTTTCTCAATACGATTCCCGAAGTTTCAGCTATTGAAGTGTAAAAAAAAATGTATGATGGCCTGGGTGACCAATTATCTTGAATAGTTGCACATTTATTAAACATTTTAAAGTGGTAAAATCGTTGCCTTTTTTTATGAACAAAAAAAGACAAAAAGTTAACCAAAGGCGCCAATTTTTAAAAATGCAAAAAAATCCACATGTCTCAAAAATCCTGAGACTTTTACTAGACAAGAAATACCATTTTCTGAACACGCTTGGTGTCCTCTATCCAAAGTTGAAAGGTTATCGTTGAAAGGTTAAGGGACACTCTATATATTTGTTTTGAAATGCAGACTGAAGAGAACTAAATTGATATTTTTTTTTCGAGGACACAGCAAAAAATTGATACTTGGTGTAACTCAAGGTTTGTTAAAGTTTCGATTTTTAAAGCTACAGCTGCAATTGAAATTAACATTTATTTGACCTTGTTCTTCCAGGTGCTTGCAATGTAACCTAACAAAACGTGAACAAGATAGCAAATTTAGTGTTTCGTTATACAAGCCACTCTTCCACTTGGGTTTTAGCATCCAGAGTGGTTAACGTGTTACCATCTGGTACGCTACCTTCTTTGATATGTAAATTATAGGTAAAGCCACAAGTGGCCGATCTAAAGTGAAAAGTACCGAATTCCTATGTACATACCCGTATTATCGCACGTTTCCCACATCCTCTATCGCATTTAAATGAATTTCAAAGTTTCCATCGGTGTGCCGAGAGATACGAGAGTGTGTTCGACGAAATTCGCAGTCACTCTTTGCATTCCGATGAAGCGATTTAAGAACAGTTCGAGTGATCAAAATTTTATAACTTCGACATTTTTCCATCGCCTCGTAAAAAATATCAATTTTTTTACAGCTCACTACATTTTCAAAATAATAACATTTCAAGGTCCAGCAGAAAGGACATGATAAAATATTTTTCAATAAATTTCCATATACTGATCTTGATTGAACATTAAGAGAGAATCGAATTTCCGAACCCGAATAATTACGTCGTCCTTCGATTAAACCAAATTTGTTTTTACCTATAGAAACATGAAACGAGGGCGTTGGCACAATTTGAAACCTATTCAAATAACTTGAATTTCATAAGAATTTAGTTTGTCTACCTTAGAGTAAACGTATTTAAAGACTTGGATTAAACTGAGTTTTAATAATTATATTGTCATGATTATTATCGAAGAACATGGGGAACTGTTCTCAATAGCTCTGAGATTTAATAGCTAATAATTTATTATGAGAATACAAACATTTGATTCTACGATAAATACTCAAAGTTGAATATAAAAAATGGAGGAAATTTTAGTCTAAAAAGTGTGTAAATCAAGTTTAATTCGCTTGTAGCGATTGTAATTCTGTATTGGTTTTTAGATTTGGCAATTATAAATATACATGTAAACCAATATTTAAAATTACTTCGTGAAGAGTGAAACAACAAATTGAAAAGCTGTGTGGTTTATTAAAAAAAGAAAAATAATTACACACTTTTTTAAACCTAATGTCCTATAAAAAATATTAAATAAAATAGAATTCAATCTTCTCAGTAACGTTAATGCCACTCGAAAGATTCAAGTGATTTCAACTTTCAATAGGTCTTACGAGACCTTCACAGTATTTCGTGATCCCTTAATGGTTATTGAGAAACAGTTTGCCAGGAAAAGCGCAAGCTTTTCAGCGACTGTTGACCCCGTCGTATCTTTTTTCTTATTTCTATATGAACGGAGAGATCGAAGAATCCCTACGGATCTCTGGTCGGAGTAAGGAAGGCGAGCAATATGAAACTTTATGAGGTATCGTGCGGCCATTCTTGAACTTATAGATTCTCAGCCAGGAATCTCGATTTAGCACCACCAGAAAATGGTGTGTCAGAACAGCCGCAAAGCTTTGGAAAATGGTCTCTCAGCGACGAAATCGCACGAAAAAGAGAAAAAATATTGGATGACTTTGGGTCACAAGAGAACGAAGACTCGATACAAGTCAAGAATCGACCTCTATAATCCTCACGTTCATGGGACCATTGCCAAAAGTATAAAAAAGAGCACAAACTTTTTTATCAGATTTTTTTAACAGCAAATATAAATTCAACATTTCATCTCGAAAATCAAATAAAATTTTATGGCAGTAATATTTGTCGCGGCGTCAATTGAAAATTATGGAAATTCTGGCTCCTCACCGATATTCATAATTAATATAGATTTCAGCGAAAATATTTTTTGCATATATTCTTTCTGTTTAATAACAACAAAAATGATCTCCTTTCACTGATTAAAAAATTATATACACTTAAATCAATTCAAGTCTGTGTTATTATGATTTGTTTTTAAACGAAAAGAACAAAATACTGTTATGAGAAAACAATTAATATCCCTTTTTAATTGGTTACTAAAATAATCCTGGAGCTCGTACAGAACTGGGTAACGGGCAAACAGTGGTGCGAACGAAATAAAAAATGATTGAAGCGACACTTGTTATTGCCATCTGAGGCAAGGTTATTTTCAGAAATTCGAGCTTTCTTTAGCTTTTTCAAAATGAGAGAGTAGAGCTTTGAATAAAATGAATGAGTCAGCAATCTTTTTCGTTTCCTCTCGTCAATTTTCTCCAGGTTACGTACGTTCCATTTCCCAAAAACATGCATTTACTTGGTAATTAAGATGAAAACAGTTTTATCTTCTTTGCTGAATTCGTTACGTAAGAATATAATATTACATAATTTATGTAAGGAATATGGCGGAATAAAAAAAAAGATTTCCAAAACTTTGGTCTTTGTCAACTTTCATCAACTATCTGTTTTTTTTTGCTTTGCATTGAACGAAAGAAGGAAAAATTGTGAAGAAAAAAAGCGAACAAGAGTATGCAAGGAAATATAGAGGGAGGTCGAGCAACCAGACCTTATTAACGGCATATAAGGTTGCGCAATTAGAAAGCTTTGAAGTCCCGGCTGCCCTCGGCAAAGTCACTCAAAGTTCTAAAGCATATATACATACATTTTTATATCTTTTATGGCGACAAAGTTGATGAAGCTCACCGAGAAGAAATATTCTTAGTGAGTTTCATCGTACACGAAAGTACATAAAGTACACACGTGTAATTCACGAAGTAATTTATTAAGCATCATGATCGATATATACCTTTGATATTAACGAGAGAGCAGGGATGTATAGACTTTCATGATTCAGGCAAAGCTTCACTCGTTTTCTTTCTCAACTTCTCTCAGTCAATCTTTCTTTTTTCTTCGTTCTCTCTCTCTCTCTCTCTCCCCCCCCCCCCTCTCTCGCGATTACCAGATGACTCCGATGTAGTTTCACGACTCGTGTTATACAACGAGCCTCATCAGCAAAATGTAAAGTACATAAAATCAATAGTGCAAATTGCAGGCCATTGTAACACGACATACTTTTTTTTAAATGTATATATACTGAGTCGTCAATGCAAAATAGTTCATTTTCGAAGCATTTCAATTGGAACGAACATTATTGAGGAGAAAAATTTTGCAAAGAATTTCTCAACTATATCGAAAACCTTCTTCTCATCTTTATTAATTAATACGTCTGAGCTGTCAGAAGGTTTTCGAAGGCAGTAAACACCTGACGTCGATCAAACCAAAGATCGATCGATTTTTATTTATTAATCGTCTTTTTCAACGGTAGAAAATTAACCACTCATTTTTCAAAAAAATTACGAGCACAGATACAACATAACTTGAAGGGGTGGCATGAATTATGTAACTAATTATTGAACTCGCTGTTCATTAAAATGGACAGGGAATCGTTATTACGTGAACAATCAATAAAACGTGCCCTGGAATTGAAAAAAGCGAATATTATCATTCAATTTCGATTGGAAACCTAATCAAATATTATTTTATCTTGCAGAAATTGTCAAGCGTAATAAAGATCAAGACAGGATAGATTTACTAATGAAAGAATAAAAAATCTCGACGGTAGAACAACATCCGTATAAATTCCGGTTCGAGGGAATTAAACTGAGAATTTTTTATCACCGATAGCCATTAGAAATTCTCCGAATAAAATTAAGATACGGTGACTTGGTCGAAACTCTCGTCTGTTCTACCTTGAATCCTTTGAAATGTGTATATATATATATATATATATATATATATATATATATATATATATATTATGCTTTCTCACACTATGGATATATAATTGATTTCACACGGAAATGAGAGAAAGAGAAAAAAGAAAAAAGAAGTAGAAGGTCATTGCGAGGGTGGATCGTTGCTGCTTTTAATTCGATAGATATTGAGTTTCCGGTTCAGCGATTCGAACAATTTTTTTTTTTCTTTTCTGTCTGAGACCGGATTTTTTCTTGAAAATCCTGTCTCATTCATCGACGAGCAGATCGAAACTTTCTCCTGGTGAATTTCATCTTCGCTCGAAAGGAAAAACAAGTGAGGTGAAAAAATGGAGAAGAGAAAATGGGCCCTGACAAAAACAGGAGAGAATAAGAGATCGCGGATGAAAAAATAGAGGGGGAAGGAAGGGATGAAACAAGTGGGAGGAAATCCCCCCCCCCCCCCCCCAACACTCAAGGCCGCTTTCCTGAAACCGGTACCACGTTTTAACGAGTTTATTTATGCCGAGGCATAATTGGATCTTGGCAAGGACTGAATCACCGGGACACTCGGCATTTTCATCCTGCACCACGTTTCTTCTTCCCCTCCGGTCCCTACCGCCGTTACTCCATCTCACTATCCTTGTTATCTCGATGTTTGCGCGTCGATGTTTGCACCTGGCGAATTTCCCACTGCGAGAAATTTCCGGCGTGGAGGCAATTGATGCCATCGACTAAAGTATTACTGGTCCATTAACCGAGAACTTCTCGTTGGAAACTCCTCCTTCCCCTTCTTTTCTTCCTTGGGAAAATTCATTTCACGCAGTTTTCACTTGTCACGAGAAAATTAAAATCTCACTGCAATTATCATTTCAAATCTGAGATTCCAGACAAAATAACGCTTCGTTCAATTTTTATAGTCAGAAAGAAATAATTGGCTAACTTTTCACTAGATACTAATATTTTGGTCGTTTTTTCCGAGTCTTATTTTCGAGAACAGATAAATTACACGACAATTTACGAATTCTAAATTCTTTGGTGTATTCACCTCAATTCTCACTATGCCAATTAAGCATTGATTCATTTGTGAGGCTCAATTCTTACAATGTCTGCAATTAAGATTCATTTCTTTTATTTTCCGATAAAAAATCATTGCTAACTGTTGGAACAACCGGGTAAAATAATGAGCGACGTAATAAAAATAATGGAAACAGACAAACGTTGATAAAAAAATTCTATTGTACGATGTAAGAAACCTTCACGGACCAATATTGATCGTAAAAATACCACAATTACAATGTCTGAATACACGACGATATGTCCTACGGGTGTTTCGTATCTCGTGGATTACCTGGCTTAATCCATATAATTATAATTCGGAATACATCGGGGGCATTATGCTAACAGGGTTGGAAGGATGAGAGTAAAGCTTCACGCACCAGCACCATGTACACGTGAGGTTCCATTCGATTTCAGCCGAGCTAATCGAATCAACCAAGCATCCTAGAAAGATAATTATCTTTATCGAGCTCGTCGGAACGCCAGCGTGATATAATCTTGCTACATTTTCTCGTCTTCGGGCGAAACGTAGTGAAAAAGTTTAAATCCCTCCTCAAAATAGAATAACAACATTTTTACTCAGTACTCTCGCAAAACTTATCACGACGAAGCCGTTTAAGGAGGTTTTCTTTTTCGCTTCAAACAATTCGAAACAACATTGAGCAAAATTCTTTACCTTATCGTATTTCTGGTAAAAATAGTTTTTAACTAACGATATCGTTCGTAAATGTATAAAAGTAAATAATAATTATCATAAAGCAAAAGACATAAAAATAAAAATTATTACCGTAAAAGAAAAAAAGAATGATTTTGAAGATAATTGCTCGAAATAAATGTTTCTAGATTTCATTTCTTTCCTTTCTTTCCTTCCGCACGTTTCCTACCAAAAAATTTTTTCAGACCATTAAATTTAGCCATCTTCCACCCATTTTCTACACAATAATTCTCGCGCTTTTCTGTCCTTGCCGAATTTCGCTGAAAATTCTCGCATTGTTCATCGTCGCCAACGAAACAAAAGATCGCGAAGGGTAAAACCGTAACGATCCCGAGGTTTAAACATATGTAGAATAATAGACGTTTTGCAGAGGAACTCTTAGAAAGAAACAAAACCACACCTATAGCGAACTATTCATTTTTCAAAAGTATTTTTTCAAATCTCTCATTTTTACAGATTGCTCTTTTTGTCAACGGAGAAGCATTCTAATATGTTGACTTTTTCAGACAAAAAAAAATCTGATAATCACCACAAAATTCTGAGGTAATTTATAAAAAAAAACATTTATCTCAAAATATAGGATGTAAGGAATATTGACCATTTTTTTTAGACTAAAATATTTGAAAATGGCGGCGCCACAGCTGCTGGAAGCAGATTTGCGCCGTGCAGCCTACAGGTCTCAAATCTCAACTAAAATCAAATTTTTATTGTTAAAATACGCTCTGCATGACAGAGAGAAAAAAATTAAAAATTTAGGACTATTTCGAAAAAAAAATCACATACAAAAATTTAAAAAAATAGAAATGAGGACCATTTTGAAAAAAAATCACATACAAAAATTTAAAAAAAATTAAAAATTTAGGACCATTTTGAAAAAAAATCACACCAAAATTTAAAAAAAAATAAAAATTTAGGACCATTTTTTTTAATTTTTGTATAAGTGATTTTTTTCAAAATGGTCCTAAATTTTTTAAAATTAAAAAAGAAATTAAAAATGTATGACCATTTTGAAAAAAAAATCACTTATACAAAAATAAAAAAATAAAAAATTAGGACCATTTAAAAAAAATCATACAAAAATTTTTAAAAAATTAAAAATTTAGTACCATTTTGAAAAAAAATCACTTATACAAAAATAAGTGATTTTTTCAAAATGGTCCTAAATTTGATTTTTTTTATTTTTCAAAATGGTCCTAAAGTTTTAATTTTTTTTAAATTTTTGTATGCGATTTTTTTTCAAAATGGTCCTAAATTTTTAATTTTTTCTTTTATTTTTGTATAAGTGTTTTTTTTTCAAATTGGTCCTAAATTTTTCATTTTTTTCTCTCTGTCATGCAAAGCGTATTAATGTATTTCAACAATAAAAATTTGATTTTAGTTGAGATTTGAGACCTGTGGACTGCACGGAGCAAATCTGCTTCCAGCAGCTGTGGCGCCGCCATTTTGAAATATTTTAGTCTAAAAAAATTTGTCAATTTATCTTACATCGTATATTTTGAGATATGCTTTATGTTAATTCAATAAACTATTCCATTTCTTTACAAAAAAATCTTGAAAACCGTACGTTTACACGACTTTCCCCCCTTAATTTCACTCGGCATCTTATGGCATATATCTTAGAATTTTACTTCGATCGTGTATCACGTGCATCGTGATTTTTGGTTATCATCTATAAAAACTCATTAGTGAATTAATTATTGCGAAATTTCAATTTAAAGTTGAAGTAATCAGAATAATCTCGTATAATAGTTCGTATCAGTTCAATTCGAAAAAATCAACTTCTTTCGTTTCGCTAGCAGTTCGATATTTTCTTCTGAGCGAGTGCACGATTTGGCAACAATTACTCGACCGACTTGATTTTTTTCCTTCTCTTCCCTCATATTATATCGTGAAATACAAGTATCTCATTGTATTTTCTTTCTTAGCTCATTCCACTCGGAAATTCTGGGAAGCAGGCTATTTTTCCTGTTTTTATTCATCTCTATGGACCAATGCATCATTTTTCAATTTAATAAAACTTACCGTGCTTCGTGCGAAAAGTTCAAGGTTTAAGAGTAAATTGAAAAAAAAAAAAAAAAAAAATCAACTCGCATCGAATCTACAATCATGTACCCCATTCAGGAGTCTTTGTTGAAAGAGCATTGTCCGAAATGGCACATGAGACATTTTTTTATTTATCACCTTGAAAAAAAATGATTGTAAAAAGGTTAGTTTAAGGCCATAAGGGCAATCACAGTAGTATTATCCGTTAAACAAAAATATTCACACCCATTTTCTAAAACAATATTTCCATCGGGTAAAAAGTAAAAGAATTACGACAAAAATATTTCGATCGCAGAGATGAATAAAGAAATATGAAAAATTGAAGGAAACTCGTCGTTAAAATGGTGACAACGAGAAAATCTCATACACAAATACATATAATTACACACATATAGTTTAGAGCCTTGAGAAGGTTGTCTCGTTGTCGCCATTTCATCACGAACGACTTTTTCCTTTTTTTTTTTATTTACACAAATGTATATGTAAGAAAACGAGGCACAAGTGGAGAAAAGAGGTTCGAGGTTTAAAGTCGTTGAGAGTCTTTTAATGAGAACCGCAGTCTCGAATCTCTCGGGATCTCGTATTTGCGAGTGAGTTCGTTTTCTCCACGTTTTATATCTCGTTTAGATTCTTCACGACAAGAGCTCGAAAAGTAAAACACGCAAGTGCGGTGGCCGCGAAGGGGTATTCTCATATATCTCTCGTGGTATAATGAAGAACAGAGGATAGATGATGAAAAAGGATGGATGCTACAGAAGGGATTGCACAAGCAGGGTGCCGGTACGATCCTCTGCATATTCATGCGATGCTGACGGTATAATTCAATTTTGGGGCGGGACATCGGTAACGACTTCAATTATTCCGTATTCTCTACGTATACACACGCTCGTACATTCCGTGTGTGTTTTCTGCTACACACATTCCATGCGGAGCGCTGCTAGTGAGTAACCAATGAGAAAGTGGCATAGTCATTGGTCCCGCACGCTTGATTGGCTCGCATGTAAAATCCAAGGGATTGAAAATTATGCTGACATCACAAGAGATATATGATTGCGAGCAGAAATTAACTTTGTTTCCTTTTTCATTTGCATCGACGAAAAAAAAACTAGTCCCACAAATATTGAATAGAAAAATGTTAATAATGTCGCTGCGATCTTATATCTTTATCGCTGCTTTTATTTTCGTTCCAAGAAGAAAAAAATGCATGTAATTGCATTTAATTCATATTTATACAACAACAACAAAAAGGACTATCACATTTTAACATCACAATCGAAACTACGAATTTACTGGTGTTGAAAATTTCTGGAATGTCTCACAGAAATAGTAAGCTCGGCTTTATTAATTGAAATTAAGGTTCGAACCAAAAAACATGTTTTTATATACAACAGTTAACTCGCAGGGAGGGTGGTAAATGCGTTTGTATTTAATTCATCGGAAATATAGTATAGGGAAGTAAGACGTAAAAAATAAGAAAATAGGTGAATTCGAAACATCCTTCAAAATTGTGTGATTAAATAAATATTAAAGAAACAATTTTTTAAATAATTCGAAAACAATTGAAAACGCGGTGCTCGGAGTAAAAGAGTCTCGTAGCGACCATTCGTCGTTGACTTTAACTTTGACACGTGCGAATAGCTTTTTTAAATGTACTTGTCTCAAGTCGCTACCGCGACTCTTAATTCACACGTATCCTGTATTTTCGGGGAATAGAACACGGAATGGCAAATCATCATACCGCTGAGGATAAAATTTGTAATATCGTAGTTGGATATCTGCGCCTCTTTGCCTGAACACCCGACGAATTTTGTTCACTGTGTATACACAGCCCCATTGTGCATTTATACATGTTCCATATATAGCAGCAATTCATTCCCAGTCTGCGTAAGCACGATTTACCTGCGTCAGAATATCCAGGCGACACATACATATCGAGAAGCAACAAACTAAAGGGCATCAACGCGATCTCTTTTGGGTTAAATTAAACGAGTTACGCCCTTTCATTTGGCAAAGATCGATGTACATAAACTTGAAACCGTGCAAGCTCAGCGGGAAGCTTCAACAACCTGTCCCTTCCTCTCTATCTCTTTCTCTCTCTGTCTCTATGTCTCTCTTTCTCTATATGTGAGCACTTCTCATACGCGTTTGCCACGAATCGACGAGACTGAGTATTCCCCTACGGCTCATGTTGAAAGCTCGTCCGGACATTTTCCCTATAAGCCAAGGAAAATGTTTATTCAACAGGACAGAAACCACAAAATTATTCGTCCTTTTAGTTTCACGGAAGCTCCAGAGAATACTAGAATTGCTCGTAATATTTCGGTATTTGAAAAACCCTCCCCATCGTAAAATTTCCTCCCAAAACTTCATTACAGGAATAGTCGAATTCGTAATGTTAAATAAATACGATACAGTTCGCGGACGGCTGCGTCGATGCAGGATTTTATTATTTTTTAACGCGGAGATTAATAAGAAATGGAATTAAAATTGAAATCATTGAAAAAATAACTCTGGGAAATTTAAAAAAAAAAGATTAATATAACAATTGAACTGTGGGATTAAAATTGCACGGAAAAAAAAATTAAAGTATTGTCAACTACGCGATGAGGTTGGACGAATTTCGTTGCGCCAATAGTCATATTACATTTAATTAATCACCCGGTGGTTGATCCATAGAAAGTCATGTCGTTGAGACAACTACGCCACGATTTTGCCGCTAAATTTTAATTTATTTGAGTTGAGTGTATTTCATGTGATACAACCGCAATAAATGGTTACACTGAAAAAAAATAAAACTTGAAACACAGAATCGATTGAATTTGAAATAATCACACGGAGGTTGGGTTGTATACGGTTTGTCCGTGACTCGATAAAATAATAGCATCGAATAAACTTCTCTGCGAGAATTGAATTCAAAGTCATCACAGATCAACGGAATATAATTTGTGATTAAGCTAATTACCTAGTAGTAATTTGGATAAAATCTTTTGTTATTATTCATACAAATAAACCTTTTGCTAAAGCTACTAAAATTTTGTTACGCAAACAATAAGTTTTGTTTAACACGAATTATATATATTGTAGCCGGACAGCCTTATTCCCTGGCTGGATTTCTGGTGTGGCAGAAATCCGCTAGAGGGCCACGGGCGGAGCGCTCTCGCGTAAGCGTCGCACCGCCCGTGTGCCCATAAGGCTTCGACATTGAATCGTTAAATATCGATCACTCCAACCGACGGTCGTCGAGAAAATCCGAATCCTTGTTTTACGAGGTAAAAAGGTCTAAGGCCTTTTATCGTACAATTAAAGTACGCTGATATAGAACATTTTTGCCACCTAATTATGGCAGGATAGGCGCTCTTACTAGAGTAAAAAATCGATCAATCGTATTTACTGTTGAAAGTCGCAAAATACAAAATCAAAAATATTAAATAAAAAATATTCAAAAAAAATACGTACATAAAAAAAAATTCAAATATTTCTTACAGTCATTTCAAAATTTGTTCGGTACAATCACTATACGTTTTAATTACACAATGCAATTCATTTAATCCCAACGTGATTGATACAATTGACTGAAATACTTTTCCGCATTTCCCGAGCAATGCGATGATACTATTTCAGATATTTATTGAATTTTATTCAAAAAATGTTTTGGTTCTATTGAATATTTAAAGTTTTATTTCAAATTGCGGGCATAGTTGGCTCAACAAAATACCTTTAACTACGCACGGAGGTTGCGTCAACTACGCCATTGGTTTCGCCGTATCCAACCTCAGGGCGTAGTTGTGCCAACTACGCCTTCGTTCTTAACACTATGCCTTTTTTTCAGTGTGTAGACGAAGCGAAATATTTAAAATTTCTATAATCTCCGCAAACATTTGTGCACTTACAGCTTTATCTGTTTGTTTACTGGGAAAATTGTAAAAATAATTTTTTTTTTAAACTGAAATATTACAATGGCAGAAGAAATAAATATGATATATTTATATTTTTCAAATATTGATTTTATCGAAAATTTCTGTTAAAAATATACATTTCATTTACTTAAAGCTGCACGAAGGTCGAATTCATCGATATTTCGACCTATCAATTAATTTGTAGTCTGTTTTGTGTCAGATTATTATATACTAACGAATTTAGGCCATCGATATCTTATGGGTTGCAATACGATAATAACAAACTATGACGCTTTTAGAACAAACACGAAAATTACGAGAATCGGATTTCCGATCAAACGAACTGACATAGACCATTTCAGTCACCTGCATTGTTTCCAAAATGCCTGAGTTTCGTGGTGCAATATACTTGATACGAAATCGACACCATTGACAATGCATGAAAATCGCGTATAATTTCGAAATATTAACATTATCATATTTTCCAAATAAAACATGCTCTAAAACTTTTTCTTAACTGGCACTTAAAGAGGGCCTTCATAGAACTGTAACTCGTAAAAAAAAAATTCCATCGAAAATGATGGTAAAAATATAATTATGATTCCGAAATTTTCATTCTCTAAAGTCAATCGATTTTATACGAAACATCTACGATGAAATTTGGGAGGTTAACGAAGTTACGAACATCCTTTTAATCACAAACATTCATCGATGGAGCGACAATTTTCAGCCAACAAAGACTGTACATTTTTTTATTAAACTGATTGACAAAATGCACAGCAAACTTTCCACTCATGCTATTACGCGTTTGCAACTTTCGTTTACACGCAAATGAATGAAAATTTTTTAGTAACGCAAAATTCCCAACGAGTTATCAAGTTAAACGGGACGGTCGTATAACCGAAATTAATGATTTGTAAATTTACTAATTACTCTCGTTATTTTGAACAATCGAAATATGAAAAAACAAAAAACGGACAAGTGCGAGCAGAACTCGCTTGGAGAGGGTTCCGTACGATGAATATGTTATCCACCATGTTTTTTTAAATCTGACCCAAATTTATTTGTGGTAACTAAAAATTTTAAGACTATAAACTTCTTTTAGGTTTTCCTGTAATCTATAAGTAAAGAACTATTTTCTGTATTTTTTTTTTAATTTTAGGCTCGGTAGTTTCGGAGATAAGGAGGGAGGGGGGATGGCCAATTTGCATCTATTTTTTTAAATAACTTTAAAACTATTTATTTTTAAATTATAAAAAAAAATATATTTGAGACCCTCATAACAAGCCCTTTCATTTGATATGTCACACGGTACAGTTTGCAAAACTTTTTTTTTTGATTTTCTAATTTGCCCCCCAAAAGTGACCCCCATATTCAAAATTCATTTATTTACGTTACATGTCGGTGTTTGAGTCACAGAAATTCATATGTGTATCAAATTTCAACTTAATCGGTCCAGTAGATTCGGAGCAAATTGGCTGTGACAGACGGACAGACAGACAGACACACGAGTAATCCTATAAGGGTTCCGTTTTTTTTTTCATTTGGACGTACGGAACCCTAAAAAGACTATAAATACGGAATACCGAAAAAAAACCTCAAGACATTATTTTTCCTAATTTATGCAAGATGCAAATTTTTAATGAGATCCATACAGAGATTCAAATTAGCAGAAAAATGATTGATAGCAAAAAAAAACTAGTTTTTCACATTTTTTTATAAATTCTTAACATTCCTTCAGAGAATATAGAATTTTTCTCCCAAAAACAATACAAAAATTTGCCGACAATCAAGACTGCAAAAAAATATAAAATATTACAAATTTTAAAGCATCGCGAAATTTTAAATTTGCTTTTTCGAAATATTTCAGTAAAAATATAAAAAGTCCAAAAACCGTCATATTCGAGTATATGAGTGCGGCAGGGTTCGCGTTGGCTTTTTTTTTTAATACTTGGCATCGAGCCGCTACCACGACTCTTGATTTAGTAAAAAAACCGTCTCTACAAGCAGAACAAATTGGGACAGTGAGTTGCTTATAAAGCAAGAATTCAACAAGAGAAAAAACAATGAACGAGCAATGTATAGAAGCTCCATTTTCAATACTTCTTTTTATCTTTTTGAAATTCATTTTGATTTACTCAACTTCGGATAATTTCCAAGACCGAATGAATCTCGTTATACATAGTGAATTCTTCGGACCGGAGCTTCGTTGCTGTTGGTTTGACGAGAACATTTCTCTGGCGACAAGGGTTGATGGAAGCAAATGAAAAAAGAGAAGTTACGGTGATTGCGGTACGAAGACGACCGGAAAGCACGCGAAGCATGAGGAGGAAACAAATGGAGCGATGTACAAGGGGATGGAAAGAATCGTTTTTTCCTTAACTTCCCTTTTTCTAGATACCGTACAGGGTGAGGTTTAACAATACTTCGAACTCTAAATATCTTTGAATTCATAAGAATTAGAATTAACTACTTCCAACAAAAGTTTCACGTTTCAAAAAGAGCCACCTAATGGTAAGAATAAGGGTTGTACATGTGTAAATGCTATTTGGAGATTTCAAGATCAACTTCATTTTCCTTAAATAAGTTGAGTATTTTTTTTATTTCTATGACACAACAGGGGAACTCTTGAAGAGTCTTAAGAGGATGGATTAGTCACCTAACCTCACCTTGAATTTTCGAAGTTGAAATTCTTCGATACGGTTTGACCGATTACAAAAAGGCTCTGTCAGCCCACGCAAGACGATGGCAAAAATGGGTTAACAAGGCCTTTTTGTAATCGGTCAAACCGTGTCGAAGAATTTCACTTTCGAAATTTGCAGTTATCTCTCTCGCATTCACGGTGGCGAGATACCGACTGATCCATCCCCTTAACGCGGAGTATTATAAAGGACATCGGTCAAAAGTTTCAGAGTTTCAAAAGTTTTCTTTTCTTTTTTTTTATTATTCATTCAGTAATATCAAATTTGGAAAATGAGATTTTATATTTTATTGATTGAAAGATATTTCAAGTGCTAAAAGTGATTGCCTCACCCTGTATAAGGATCATTACTTACATGTGGAACGTGCAAAAAGAATTTTCGACGAAAGAGGTCACGTTCCTGACGAAGTGACGTTCCTAAGATTTCTACCTGTCACGGATGTTTCATTCTTTTTCTTTGGTTTTTTTATATTTCTCGTTTTCACCCTCGTTCATCCGTTATCAGCAGGAGAACCGAAGAAAAAGCAATCGACTGTAGCATGGCCTGTTCTGTCACCAATATCAGAAAAGTTTGATGACTATAAAAACTAACAATTGGCTATATTCAGACAAAGTTTAACCACAACTTTTACAATATTCCAGACATTCGCAAACTTATGGAAAAACTTCTTGAGTTCGATGCGCTTGATCAGTTTAGTTTCATTCTAAACTAATTAATTCTGAACTCACGCTCACTATTCGTACATTTTTTGCTCATGAAAAAATCATCGTCTTTCCGAGTATTTTGCCCTCGTTCAAAAAAATATGTTAAACATTTTCAGTAACTCCGTAAGTAAGACGATTTTTGAAAATAGTTAAACGTGCTCATCGACGGTTGGAATTGGGAGCTGTTTATTATTTCACCTTGAATAGTGCTGCCCTACGATATTATCAGAAATTTATGATTGTAAAGGAACTAAGCGACGTAAGATTTTGCCTAAAACGCCGACATAGGTAAAAGAATCTCCGGATCGCAACCGCATCAATTCATCAAATGAGTGAAATTAATTCTAGAACCCCACAACGGGGTAATTAGTTACCCCACGAAAATGTCTAATTTCCTTCCCGAACCAATTTTCACCATTAAATATTTACCGAATGTGACTTTATCATGCACCATTCTCTTCGTTATCAAAAAAGCGGACAAGTGCGAGTTGAACTCGCGTGGAGAGGGTTCCGTACGATAAATATGTTATTTACCATGTTTTTTAAAATCTGACCCAAATTTTTTTGTGGTAACTAAAAATTTTAAGACCATAAACTTCTTATAGGTTTTCCTGTAATCTATAAGTAAAGAACTATTTTCTGTATTTTTTTCAAAATTTTAGGCTCGGTAGTTTCGGAGATAAGGGGGGATGGTCAATTATCATCTATTTTCTTAAATAACTTTAAAACTATTTATTTTAAAATGATAAAAAAAATATATTTGAGACCCTCACAACAAGCCCTTTCATTTGATATGCCACACGATACAGTTTGCAAAACTTTTTTTTTAATTTTCTAAATTGCCCCCCAAAAGTGACCCCCATATTCAAAATTCATTTATTTACGTTACACATCCGCGTTTGGGTCACAGAAATTCATATGTCTACCAAATTTCAACTTAATCGGTCCAGTAGATTCGGAGCAAATTGGCTGTGACAGACGGACAGACAAATAGACACACGAGTGATCCTATAAGGGTTCCGTTTTTTTTTTTCATTTGGACGTACGGAACCCTAAAAAGGCTATAAATACAGAATACGGAAAAAAAACCTATATACATTTTTTTTTCTAATTTATGCAAGATGCAATTTTTAATGAGATCCATACAGAGATTCAAATTAACAGAAAAATGATAAATAATTTAAAAAAACTAGTTTTTCACATTTTTTTATAAATACTTAACATTCCTTCAGAGAATATAGAATTTTTCTCCCAAAAACAATACAAAAATTTTCCGACAAACAGACACACGACAGACACATGAGTGATCCTAATAAGGGTTCCGTTTTTTTTTTCATTTGGACGTACGGAACCCTAAAAACGAACAGAATCGTATATAATTAAACCTTATTATCGCATGCGAGGAACATTTTACGCTAAAGAGAATATTGGGGTAATTATTTACCCCAGTGTGGGGTTTACGTGGGAAAAAATAGATTGTGGAGTTCTAGGGTTGAAGTTACATCTTTTTCACCGGTGTATCCTCGACTCAAATCACATACGAGCTTTACTTTTTTTTATTAAATATATTCTCACTATTCCAAACTATGACTAAGTACTTTTTCAATGAAATCGTATAAACTGTATCGATGGGCTGAAGAATCATGATCAATAGGCCATTGGCACTAAATCCGAATCTATTATGTAAAACAAGAGCCGAGTACAATATCGGGAATATTCCACGACCGATGGTCGTTCCCAAACTTATGTTCGAGACCAAAATCAGAGTGAAAACGTCGTCCAGTGCGATTTTAACCATTTAAGTTGACGAAATCGCATAATTTAACAGCACACACCGTCAATACGATTGAACAAGAGTAAAAATGCATCTGACCGATCTTCTAACGTGGAATATTTTCGACGAAAAAAGTCACTGAAGACGATTTTCTATCTTTGATAGTGTAGTTCTGTAACTGGATCGAAAAAATACCATAAATCGGCTAGGCTACGCGTAATCCTCGGAAACCGCCAAGTCGTGTTTCGAGTCGCCCTCGAGACTAAACTACCAAATATAAAGAAGCACAATAAATTAAAATAAATTAAAACTTTACGATATTGGTCTTGTGCATTTCTGCACTACATCTGGCCGTTTTACAACGGATGAATGATAAAAAATGAGGTTTTTGTCAATTTTATAAATTCTTCAGTTTTTATATGAATTTTTCGTCATTTCACCTTCCATAAAATTAAATTTATCGCATATCGTTCTGTTTGTTATTAAAAAACGAAGAGATTCATATAGTGGCGAGTCTCTTTATCTCTGTAACAACGATTTTACGGCCAAAAATACCATGGAGTTGAAAACTACCCCATGCGTTAGAAGGCAAAAAAGTGGGACATGAGTTCCAGGGTTAATAACTCCTAAGATGGGGCCTCATTCAAAAACGGGATTAGACTCTTGACTCCGAATTCAGTCCCGAATTAAGGCAAACAGAGGTAATATTTTTGTTTATTGCCAATACACACGAGCATTACTACTATCTCATGTTAAATTTATAACGAAATAAATGGTCTTCGGCATTACAGTTCTTCAGCAGATGCGTACGAAGTCTACCAACTTTCATTCAAATTTTTCAAAGTTCTAAACAGGTGGAAACACTCAAATTTTGAATCTCACACAAGTAATGATCTCGTAAATAAAAAATTCATTTAATATTCTTAACCCTAGAACTCCACGATCTATTTTTTTCAACATAAACCCCACACTGGGGTAAATAATTACCCCAATCTTCTCTTTAGCATTAAACGTTCCTCGTATACGATAATAAGGTTTAATTATATACCATTCTCTTCATTTTTTGATAATGAAGAGAATGGTGCATGATAAACTCGCATTCGGTAAATATTTAATAGTGAAAATTCTATAAAACGGAAGGAATGTTTTAAAAAAATTGGTTTGGGAAGGAAATTTGACATTTTCGTGGTGTAACTAATTACCCCGTTGTGGGGTTCCAGGGTTAAGAACAGAATATGTGCACGAAAAGTATGTTAACTAATGACGTAATTTGTTTGACTTTTTTTTTGTTTTAGGTTCGGCGGTTGCCATGATAGGTGCGAATCTGAGATTCGGCATCGGAGCTTCCGGTAACATTACTTCGAATACTACCAAAGTATTTCAATGTCACCCCGGTGGTGTGACCGAGGCAACTGTAATATTCAGCCTCGGGGCACTCGGTATGGGAGCTAATATAGTTCTTATGACGCTGATCCTCGCAAAACGACAGCTAAGAAGGTAATGACAATAAACCGAATTATCAGCACAAGCTCAAATGAATGAATATTTATTTAATTTATTCATGTATTACTAATTACAATACATTCAATTAATACAATTTATTCTATTAATTCAATAATTCAAGTAATTCATAATTTATTCAAGTTTCAATCATTCTGTTGCAATGAAATTTCATGGATTCCCTAGCAGATCCGATAACCGTCAGTGACCAAATTTACGGTTATTAATTTGCCGTAAACGACCGTAAATGACCGTTTTCAGTCGATTCGTTTCATTTTTCGACCGAAATTTCGGTCACTGAGGGTTGTCGGATCCGCTAGGGTTGTACAGTGTGTGAAACAGTGTTGAAAGTGAAAATTGTCGACACCGTTTAACCGATCGGAATGAAAAAAGTGTTAGACCGCCCAGAAATATAACTAAAATGGGCTGAGACTTTTTTACTTAGATCGATCGAACAGTGTGGAATATTTTCACTTTCCAAATTTGCAGCTGTCGAGAGATCGCTTCATAGCGGCTCAGTCGTCATTGCACATGCTCTCAAATATCAATTATTTTGTACTATGCACATGAATTTATTGCATTTAGAAATAATAAGCTGATTGGCCGAATGGCAAGAAATTGTTTACATTTCAATAATATAATATTTTATACGAACACACAAATACATACATATATATATATATATATATATATATATATATATATATATATATATATATATATATATATATATGGGGCATTCTATACCAAATTGACCTATCAAATGAGTTTGCATCTGCGATTTCGCTACAATTGGGATATGTTTTAGTACATATTGAAAGACATTTCTGTGATTTTTTTCGATTTTTTTCGGCCAATAGCTTCGGAGATATCGATTTTTTGAAAATTTGACGATTTTTTTTTCAAATGCCCATAACTTTTTGAAAAATTCATCAATTTTGGTTTTTTTTTTTTTAAATTATTCGTTTTCAAACGTAGTTTATAGAAAAGAAACGAATTAATTTCTTCGCTTCAGTCATCTACAGTTTTTTTTCAATTTTGTGTTGAAATCGCGTTTTTGAAGATGTGTGGGTCCTTCGATTTTTTTTTTTTTATTCTCAAAAAAACTTGACAGAATTTGAAAATTTTTAAGCCTAGTCCCATCGTGGGCCAAGTATTATTACTATATTTTTTCGATTATTGAAATTTTTTTTTTTTTCTCGAAAGATTTTTGAAAATTCTAGGAATATCATTCCGAAAGGACTTTAACAACTATTCTAAGAAACATAAGTTCTATAATAAATTTTTCATTGAAAACAATGAAAAAAAAAAAATTTGCACACAATGACAAGTACTTGTTAGGTAATAATTTTATTGTGTATTCTGTGTTTATTGTGATTCACTCTTTCTGTCGTTTAAACAATTTAACTACTTTTCCTTGATCGGATAAGGAAAATTGCTTAACTGTAATTGATTCATCTTTATTTGGAACTACACAATGCAATTTTTGAGTACCCGTCACTGGTTTTGCTCGAATATATCGAGATTGCAGAGTATTTTTGTTTTTTTCATAATCAATATTTGATGAATATCTTATTTCAATAGACGGTAAATTGTTAGGATGTGCAGCCCATTCATACAGCTCTTGAGGTGTCGTGATCTGTCGATCATATGGTAATTGTAAGCTTGCTCGTGATGCTAATCTTTTAATTGTGCCGCCAACGCCATCGCAAGGACCTTTTCCATGTGCTGTGGCAAAAAAGTGCCATTCAGCATCTACACCAAAATCTTTTTCGTGGTAATAAAGATTCACAAAATTTTTAATGTTCTTGAATTGCTGTGGCGCGCCATCTGAAAAGTAGCAAATTTTCTTTGCACTTTTCGATATAGTTTTGATGTATTCGATAACAATTTTAATGAATACGTGAACTGCATCAGCATCATGAGAAGTGCAGTCAGATATTATTACTATACTTCTGTGACATAATTCGTCATCTGTCTTGAAATATATCACCACTGGAAATATAGTCGCCTGTTTATTGTTCCAATGGAATCCAGGCGCTGCATCTTGAATTACAAATGCGTAATTTTCGGCAAAATCACATATCACAATAAAATCATCGACTTCTAATGATTCTTTTTTGTATCTTAGAAATTTTGCTTGTTCTTTAGCAATGAAAGCATGAGGCAAAAGATTAATCATCTGAGAACAAAAATCTTCTACAAAGTCAAATGAACTTTTTGTAAAAGTTTCAAGACTCGTTCTAGGATGAGCAACCCAGTGCTTGTAGGTTATATCATCAACATAGTTGTTGTCAAGCAGATTCACTAATACATCTTCGAGTTTATCAATTCCCGGACAATTTGCACATTCGCCATAATAGCAGTTTGTCGAAGGATTTTCGCATATAACGATTTCGAAACAGTCATGATAATCTACTAACGGTTTCGCAAGGTTTCTCGATAATTTGCCCAAGTTACAACCTGAAATCGATTAAAAACAATAATAGTAACTTTTTTAAAGAAAAAAAAAAAAAGATGAACAGTTAAAGTCCAATTTTTGTATGCTTACCTATAATCATTAGCTTAATGTTCTGGTGCATTGAACAAACACACACGGTATGCGTACCGACAGGCCCAGCAAGAAC
This sequence comes from Rhimphoctona megacephalus, assembly GCA_963989365.1. Lineage (NCBI taxonomy): Eukaryota > Metazoa > Arthropoda > Insecta > Hymenoptera > Ichneumonidae > Rhimphoctona > Rhimphoctona megacephalus. The sequence continues at coordinate 20,679,620 of OZ022420.1, forward strand.
ACATTGCTTTGGACGCATCGAAGCAAATGTTGAAAAGCCAATTTTATAATCCGGATAACGCAGTTTGAAAAGCTGATATAATTCTTTGAGATTTGAAAGAATAAGCCTTTTTTGAATGTGCTCACGTTCGCCATTTTCATTTCGTACGGAAACGAAATCTTTCATACCAGGCATCATCATGCTCATTTCATCATCAACATAAAACTCTGATACCTTCAACTTAATATCTTCAGATAAACGACAGCCTAATCAAAAGGGTTGTAGAATGAGTAAAATTACAAATAATAAAATAATATTAAAAAAGAGTAAACTTTTATTTTTACCTAGCTTTGGATCGCGCAATGACAATATTCCATTTTTTTCCCTCAGGCTTTTAGCAGCTTTAGCTAAATATTTTGTCGAACCCATTACTGTACACATTTTATAAATGGTCCAGTTTGGGGGTAACACAGTGAGGATTTGAATTTTTTGAGATTTGTTAGTATCCTTGTCATGAAACTTCAATTTCAAAGCCTCAATCATTGTCAAATAATCGTCTGAGTCCGATTGGCTTTCAAAACCTTGCCCCAATCCTAATGTGATTGACAAGCTGCTAGCAGTATCGGTGATTTTTGTTTTTAAGTATGTTTCATTGTCTATTTTGTAAGACAATATTGGCGATTGGTTCAACATTTTCAACGCATCGTTAATAACGGGTAGTTGCGAAGCCAAACTTATTTGTGACGAACTACTAGGTTGGGATTCAATTTCTTCACTAGACATCGGCTGTGATTCTAAGACAGAGGAAACGTGAAAATTCGGATGATAAAAAACCGTATAAGGTATTTTTTGACAATTTAAAGATTAAAAAAAAAACAAAAAAAAACCTCATGGTTTACCTCTTATGGGAGATTCGGAAATAGCTTGATTCTCATCATCATCGTCGACGTCCATACCATCACCAGCATCATTGTCAGTCGAATCTTTTGCATGTATAAGATTGAATTGCTTTCTACAGTTCGAACACAAATAGTCGGAACGGAGGAAACTGTGTTTTTTCTGCATGTTTTCTGTGGCTAACCTCAATCCTTTCGTGATATTGTGATTTTTCAATTGAAATGGATTACAACAAGAAAAGTATTTTCTCGAAGTTTCCATGGTACAAAAATTTTGCCTACAACAAAATCAATAATAAATATTTTTGCCACCCGTGCAGGCTAGACGAAAAGCGCGAAGACCAGTTGATAATGTTGTGAAAAACACAGCAGTTTTTTTTAGGTAAAGTTAGGTTTTACCAGTAGCGAAAAAGGCGATTGCCACGCCGCCTGACGGCGCTGTTGTGATGCAAGATGCAAGGTAGCAAGAGTACGACTGTAAAATTCGTTCGTTAGCATTAAAAATCAAAATACCAAATATTTATTATAAGAATGATAACAAAAATGAAAAATACTGTATTTTTAAATATTGATTGATGAACGAAGTGTAATTTTTTGTCATGCGACATATAACGAAAAAATTCAAAAATAGTAAAAATACTTGGCCCACGATGGGACTAGGCTTGAAAATTTTCAAATTCTGTCAAGTTTTTTTGAGAATGAAAAAAAAATCGAAGGAGCCACACATTCTCAAAAACGCGATTTCATTCGATCAAGGAAAAGTAGCTAAATTGTTTAAACGACAGAAAGAGTGAATAAATATTCACAATAAAAATATTACCTAACAAGTAATTATGTGTGTGAATTTTTTTTTTTTCATTGTTTTCAATGAAAAAAAAAAAAATTTCAAAAATCGAAAAAATATAGTAAAAATACTTGGCCCACGATGGGACTAGGCTTAAAAATTTTCAAATTCTGTCAAGTTTTTTTGAGAATTAAAAAAAAAAAATCGAAGGACCCACACATCTTCAAAAACGCGATTTCAACACAAAATTGAAAAAAAACTGTAGATGACTGGAGCGAAGAAATTGATTCGTTTCTTTTCTATAAACTACGTTTGAAAACGAATAATTTAAAAAAAAAAAACCAAAATTGATGAATTTTTCAAAAAGTTATGGGCATTTGAAAAAAAAATCGTCAAATTTTCAAAAAATCGATATCTCCGAAGCTATTGGCCGAAAAAAATCGAAAAAAATCACAGAAATGTCTTTCAATAAGCACTAAAACATATTCCAATTGTAGCGAAATCGCAGATGCAAACTCATTTGATAGGTCAATTTGATATGGAATGCCCCATATATAATGAAATATTTCAGGACTACGAATTTTTTAAATATCGAAATCTTAGAAATAACCAACGTGACGGTTCAAAAACTATTGGCGTGTGTAAGATCGTCCTATGTTCGTGAGGATAAATTACCGAAAACACGAATTAATTACAATCAAACTAGATCGCAAGCAACTTCAAAATTCCCAATATCGATTCATCGCCTAGTCAATTTGGATTACAGATATTTTGAGTTATGAATCATGAAAGGCTAATATTCACCTGACGACCTTAACCCTTCGAGGCATTAATTTTTACGTACGATTTGCTTGAAAGTTCGGACGCATAGGTTTTTCGAGTCGCTGATTACGAATCTGAACTAAAAATTCGAAAATAAGCTAGTTTTCAGTCAATACTATTGTTAATTTGGATACACTACAGAAATTATTGTATCTTTATTTTTTTTTGACAAAAACCGGGTTCGGAAAATTTTGAAAAAATTCTGAACAATTCTTTGGGGTGTATGGATAGTACGAAAAAATTGCCATCGCGATTTTCGTAGTAGATTAGTAGAAAATGCATTTTTTCATGAAAAAGTACGAATTTGGACTATTTGTTTATACATGGTACGTATGCGATTAACGATTAATGAATGTACATATTTTTTGTACATTCATCAATGTCCTATGGACCATGTAAAAATGAGAAATTCGGTATTTGTTGCGGCAAAAGTAGTTAAGGTAGGAGTCTCGCCACAGTCACGTTCAAAAGTTAATTCTCCGGTCAAAATTCGAAAATTTAGATATAACCTGCGAAATAACCTAAGAATGGCAATTGTCAAGTCATACGGGAGCCTAAATAAATAAAAATTTTCGGGAACAATGTTTAATATAAAATTCAGAGTTTCCGGAATACCCGCGTTTCCCTATGCAATACACGTAACATATAGTTCATATCACTATATCTCCGAAACTAAATAGTCAGAATTGTTGTAATTTTTCGAAAAACTTCGTCATATATACCAGTGCAAATGACAATTAAAAAAAAAAAATCTGTAGGAAAGTTTCGAAGTAATTGCGTAAAGAGTGAAATTTTCTACCTTTGCCCATAAGAACACACGTAAAACTATACAATTTTTGATTTCCGATATCTCGAATATGGAATAGTGAATCCTATTGAAATTTTGCACGTTATTACATAATGGTGTTCTGAATAAGTTCTCGAAATATAAAAAAATTCTGTTGAAAAACGCTGTGGCGAGACTCCTACCTTAAATAATCAAAAAACTGCAAAATAAAAAAATGGGACAATGACTCTCCATAAGACCACATAAACTATTTTTTCGATATTATTTCTAATTGAAGCTACGAATCATGAAACGACAAATTTTGCACGACAAATGTCAGTGTTTTACGCTCCCGAATATAAATATATTACGAATAATAAGTGATTTACTGTAGTATCAACCGTGTCAGTTACAGTCTGTCAGTAACGCTTTCTATTAATCCTATACACAGCCCAAGGTGACGTTCAATATTTTAACCGAGTATGGTGCAAGAGAGGATACAGGATAATACGTCAAGTCCGAAAGCCTGAAACGTCCTGCTGATGTATCCTAGACATTACCTCCCAATTATATACCTCATCCCTCAAACGTCTGGTTTCCACGTTAACTTTCATAATGTCGACGGATTGTCCAAAAGCTCGAATTTCCGATCTACGTTCTACGTATTCACTGCAAGATTCGTGAATATTACAGTTGCTAAGAGAACCTAATTCCGGCGAAGGCTAAACTGAATTTGCCAATTCGCACGAGCTTGTTATCGGGTATTTGATGATGAGAAGAATTAATCATTTTTATAAATATCAATTTTTTTTTATAGTCGCTCAAATGACTTTTTTCTCTCGACTAATTCCACAAAGAATTCTATTCATTTTCGTTCTTTAAAGAGTTAGATTTCATTGAAATATAATTATGTAAAGTAAATTAATTCATATTCAATGAAAACTTTATATTCGTAATGTTCGAATAAAATTAATTAAATTCATGTACACATCATGAATCCTCAAACTGATTCTTACTTTTGTAGCTTCGAAAGGTTATCGATCTTTAACCTTCGTAAAAAAAAAAAATCAATCATCTTGTGAGATTTTAATTTTATTAAAAGCTTCAAAATAACATCCGTTCGAGCCTAGAATAAAATTGAAATTTTCGTACTTGTCTATGAAAAAAAAATGAAGAACTTTTAATGCCATTTCTCACTATCCTGTACCGCGATTTCTCTAATGTAAAAGCCTTCAACCCTTGCCTCAGTATCTTCCCTGTCAGAAATCTCGCCCTCGGAAAAAGCTACTGCGATATTTACACTTAGCAAGTGAATGAAGAAAATGTCCCGAGAGTCTCGGCAGGTTGAGAGATAGGACACGAAATAAGAGAGATTTTCGTATATAGATGGAAATTTCGTTTGGTTCGTGTCTTTACATTGAACAACAAGATTCCCAAGGGTATAAAAATAGTCACACTTTTTTTACTCGTGCTAATTAAATTTTCACGTCGATGTTTGTGAGTTATTCCAAACGAAATGTTATACATTTATTTTTTTGCGGGTAAATCTTTTTCAGAAAATATTCAAAATGGAATTAAAGTGACCAATCGTGAGAATCTTTTCTTTTTTTTTTCAAAAAAGGATCCTTTTTTCCCATCATTAGATTTTGAGCCGTTTCGAATTTTTTTAATCGACCCACTCTATTGAAATATCCGATACACAAATGAACGAAAAATTCAGAAAAATAAAAAACAAAAGCACGTAAAAATGAAGAAATTCCAAAATAAGTGAATTTCATTTTATTTTTACGCACGTGTTCCTATGAGAGTAGATTTATTCGTCATATAAAAAACAGATCGAAGGATTTACGAGGAACGTTTTGGTACAATTTTCTCAGATGGTCTCAGGGATTGCTTTTCCATCAAGCGATGGTCGACTGCGCAAGAGCAGCAATATTATTGCCCCTTGGATCGAGTATATTAAACTGTCAGCCAGTCAACAAATGTTCACTCGTCGAAACGGCTTTTCTACTATTGGTTACTGTCTCGACGGTCAACATGCTCACAACTGTCCTCAATGACAGTCCTGTGTTTCCTGAAAGCGACGAAGAAGCTGATCTAACAGCTCCGTTACTCATGGACTCGCCGCAGGTGAGAACAAAAATGAATTGAAAACTATCGTGATATATTTAATTCTATAATTAACAAAGACGACAGTCCTAGAAACGAATAAAGTATCCATAATTTATGAAGAAAAAAGTCTATTTTTTCTGATAAACTACAACAACATTCAAACGATCTAATAATTATTATTAACGTTGAATAAACGATTGGTGAAGTTTGTACAGAGGCATAGTAAAATTATTATATATATTTTTATTCGAGAATGTTGGGTGACAAAACTTGTATATTTCGATAAATTTGAATGAATCTGGAAATTATTGTATTTCAACAAACGAAATATTGACGTTGCAAACATTCATTGTCGATAAGAAACAGTTCGTTTTTTTTCACAGTGGTTTCTTCACGTGCCGAAAAAAAATTTCGTCCGCGTATAGCAAAAAAATTGAAGACATCTATGTCATTCGTAACTCCTGAGGTACAAATTACAAAATTTACAAAACGTCGTATCTCAAAAAACGACTAAAAATTTTGAATGTTTTGAATAAAAATGATGAAAAAAAAAAAAAAAACAATAACTGGTTCACAAAAAAAGAAAAACAGTAGACCCTCTTTATTTTTTAAAGTATTTGAGATTTGAGGCATTTTTAGTATCAAAGAGTACAGTTGTTGAACCTAATAGAGCAGAAAGTCCCTTTAATGGCGATACGTCACGTGTCGGATCCCTGATAGACATTTGCAATAGCCAAACGAACGAGTAATCTGTGGCAAGGGTGTCTGTTCCCTGGGTGATTGCGGTTAACCCTGTTGAACGAGACACGTGACCACGGATATGGGCTTTCGCGGTTATAAACCTCGAGAGAATGGGGCATCGTAATAGAAAGGATGAATTATGTATTTCAATTCAGTCTGTTGACAATTGTCCGTCGATCGTCAATAAAAAAAAACAGCTTCGTTGTTTAACTCTATTTTAAAATGAATAAACATAGAAAACCATTTTTTTCTGTTCAATAAATAAAAAAATATATGAAACTGGATATTTTTATTAAGAAATAAATAATACAGGGCTTATATCAATTAATAATCCAATAACCATGAATTAATAAATTAATTCATGTGTCAAGTTCGTTTATTTTTCATTTTTTTCTGGGTTTTCCGCGTCATTAGTTTCAATATTTATTTCATAATAGATTATTATTATTTAAAATAAAGTTAATATTATTATTATTATTATATATATATATATATATATCAATGTCCTACATGTTTGTTTCGATCAAAGATTGTCTCAGTAAAAATGTGTGCGTTTGAATTCTTGTGTAATTACTTTTTTTTCGTTACGACCTTTTTTTGTTGCAGTGCGTTCTTTTCGGCACTTTCATGATATGGTTTGCGAGCATAACGATAAATCTTGGACCGACTTTTTTGAGTGGAGCACTTGCAGCTAATACGGAAACTGGCCACAACGCGCCAAGTTGTCCACTCGTTCACGGTCCCTTTCGTCACTATATCCTCAATGTTTTATGGATCGTCATAAACGTCATATGTGTTGCCCTCACTCTCTTTCATCTGAGAAAATTGCATCGTGATCTTACGAAAGCAAACGTTGAGGCGGTAAGTTTCATCGACTTTATTCCGTACTGATCATTCACCGCAAATCGTAAAATTGGTTAAAGTACAAAATTCATTATATTTCGAAGTTCCAATATCAATATTCAGGAATCGCTTATGAGGCATTTTTAAAATTCAATAATATGCTACAAATATTAACGACAAGAACAAATAAATGAATTTAATCTAATGTTAATTACAAATACATGCGTTTCAAGCTTATTCAATTTTCAACAGTTCAACCTAATTTGGAAAAAAAGAATAAACATTTGTTGTGACTCAAAGAAAATACAATAGGCGAACTAATGAAATTAATTTTGCGAGCTTCAACAAAATGCGGAGTACGATTTTGAGTACAAGATATAAAAAATGCTACTATAAAACTGGAATAAAATTTGATCGGTATTTAAATCCTTAAAAATTGATGATCCGAAATTGCAGAAATAGAGGAAACGTTATTGTTGTTCCTTAGAGGAAACCCTTATAAATATTCGACTACGCATAAATGTCTACATCGTCGAGATATCACACTCGTCACGTTAATCGATTTCTTTGTTTGCCCCATACACGCACATGCAGGTACGAGTAGCTGGACTCGTGACGACTTTGGTGAACGTGACCGGTGGACATGGTGGAGCAAACGGAATCGTGGAGGGTGGAAATGCTGATGCGAGAAACGGTACAACCCCCAAGGTGAGCCATCAATTTTATAACTCCATTTCGATGAATATAATATAATGATATAAAAAAAAGAAATAGCGTTGAGAGAAAAAAAAATTAGAAACATAAAAAATGAAATAAAAATTGTGTGAGGATTCTGAGGTTATTTTGTGTATGGGGTTGTTCCGTGCACTCGAGAAATCGGTAAAATGGGCTGTAAAAATGAAATCAAGAAAAAACGAACAATTTTCCGAACTTTCTGGCTATTTGATCGCTGATTGCATGCCGTAATTGAAATAAGATTCGATGACAAGCTTAACTAGCCAACGACGAGTTAAATTGAAAAATTTTGGAAATCAATTTCACGCTTGAATCGTCGGTAAATTGCTTCCAATTTTTTCTGATGTAAATAGTGTGTTTAATTTTCAACGTGTTTTTAAGCGTATAATCTTGCCTAGTAACGGATTGTTCGCTGTGTGGTCCTAAAATTCATAGCGTTTTTTTTGTAGTAGACAAAAATGCTATTAATTTACTGTTCTCTAGAAATTCCCATATACGTTATAAAAGTACAGAGGTAAGCAAAATTGTAACGTGCGATGAGAAAATAAAAATAATAAAGTTACGTTTCGTTTTCACGAGAAAAAAAGAAAAAATAACAAACTGTTGTTCGTCACGCTCCAATTTCCCAACTTAGTCAGAGAACCCGGAAACGCGGCAACTCGACGAGAAAATTCGATCCCTGTCCGCCTTTCTCATATTTATACTTTTGTAGTTTGCTTTTCTCGAGTAACGAGTATGAAAACTCGTCGGCTGAAGCCACAAGCTCTCTACTTACTTATCGTAAGTCGCTTCCCTCTTTCTCCGTCTGTTCAATATCAAACTCTTCCTAATTACGGTACGAATGTTTCACTCGAAAAACACCAAAGTTTTTTTCTAACGAAGGAACAAACTTATGTAACCGTTTGAATGGTTCAACACAATTTTCGAGCTCTCGCAAACATTGTCGAGTAAAATGTTGAAATTGGATATCTATGTGCTAGTTTTCCAATTTTAAGAAAAAAAATTATCCTCGATTGCGTCATTCGGATTTATTTACAGTGATTTTTTTTTTTATTTTTGGAAAAATTGTAGTCATTTTTGCGTTAGGACAAAACGATTAAGTCTACCTATGAAAAAATTGATGAAATTCATTTTTTTCGAAATTTTGTGAGCCCTTATTTTTGTCAAAAAATGTAGTTTTAATCCCAGTCCTTCAATCTTTTCGAATCCACGTAAGTCGAGCAGACTAAACCCAACGTAAAGCGGTGAATAATGGATTTTTACTTCTTTACTCATTGGAAATTTGCGAAATTTGTTTCAGAGAACGGGTGCCCTCGAGGAACATCGTAAAATGAGAAATTATTTAAGAAGAATGGAACGCGAGGGTGTACAAAGAGTCAAGATGTTTCTGGTAATAACGGCTGCCTATGTTATATTCTGGGGACCCTTGTTCTTCGTGACTTTGGTGCATCATCCCGTAATCGGAAACGCCACCGGCTACGAGGTATTCACGTAATAGAGTTTCAAAACTGTTCTCAAACTTTCGCCTCTATCTTGATCCTAGCTCACGTTGGGTCTTAACCTAATCGCTTCTATTTTCCCTATTTTTACACTCAAATTGAAATTCCAAATAATTTTATAGTTAAACAGTACAAGAAGAACAAGCAAAAAAAAAGTTGCAACGATTTTCATATCGTAAATACTAAAATAAACTTTATATTATTATAAAAGTATATTATTTCATGGCGATTTGGAATATTCTGAATTTGTGTTTGAATAATATATGCACTGTCGATACTACCTGGAAATCAACCGACAGCGATGGGTGCGTGGTCGGTGTGTGGCTTAGGCCATCTTCCAAATTAAGCAGCCTCAAACGAGGCCAAAACTTGGTTGAGTGACCTCGCTTAGCCATGCGACGGCTCGCGCATTGATCGCTCAGCGGAAGGCAGTTTTTCTGAGTTTCTGATAGTGCTAATCAACTGAAACTCAGATAAAATATAGTCGCCTGTATTCGCCGAGTTTTCCACAGTTTCTTTGGTCGTCGAAAGAGTGGCTGTGGACCAGAGACTCTGCGGGGGTTTGACGTTCCAACGGTATCTTTATTTCTTTCCTGCGAGCCCTTGAATTGCGTGAACTCATAATACATTGAGAAAAAAAATTTGTTCATTCAACAAAATTTTTGTTGAATCAACAAATTGTAGCGAACAAAATGAAATTCGTTAACTCAAGAAAAATTTGGTTAATTCAACCACTTAATTTGCTGGCTCAAATAAATATTGCTCATTACGACCAAAATATTGAATCAACAAAATTTTCTGTTCAATTATCAAATTTCATTTTCTTCGCCACAATTTGTTGATTCAACAAAAAATTTGTTGAAACAACAAATTTCTTTTCTCATTGTAATATTTCGTTCATTCACGATCGAAAATTTTATTATAATAAACACGAAAAAAATGCTCATATCTAATACTGAATATTTATACTAAATGTATCCTCGATCTAAAGAATTCAACAGTATTTGTTCGTTGTAATATTACAGGTGACTTTACACATTGCTTACATACACGCGTTCGTGAATCCTGCTCTTTTTTTGGCACTTCATCGAGGCCTTAGGCAGGGTATATCAGAATTTTGTTGCGGCTGCTGCGAGAGCATAGCACGATGGATATTGGGCTCGACAACTTCGAGCCCGTTACAATCCGCCCAACCACCGAGATACGAGGCACCCATGAATCTACCGTCACCACCGGATCCACCTCTGATACCGGCAGCCGCTACCTCTTGCGATCTCAGCGACGTTGCCATGCTCAAACCACCTTTACCACCGATCGCCAAACATTTTCTTCCGGTAAAAAAAAATTCATCTTCGCCGAAAATAAAATAAAAACGAATGCTACTTCTTCCAACATTTGATTTTAACCCTTTTTTTGTTGGTCATTTCATTTTCAGAGGAAAGGGTAACAACGATGTACTTTTAATATATTTTTTGTTTTTTTTTTTTATAAACATACGTCGTTTCGAATTATGATGAACCCTCAATGACGTCGAAATTTTTATTTTTCATACAAAGTTATGATTTTATTTCTTTATTCAAATTCGGCTTTCGATTTTTTTAACAGCCTCTATACTCCCACACTAGAAATATCGGGTAAGACCTGTAAAACGATATCTCTCGTCAAAGTTCTAACTTTTTTTTCACAAAAAAATTCACCCCACCGTATTTCAATTTGTTATTATATTTTTATGTATTTTTCTAAAATTTTTTTTTTTCTGAGCTCTACTATTTTGAAATAAAAATTTGGGTCTTTTCTTCTTTCAAACTTTTGTTGTTGTTTCTGAAGACACGAGAAAAGGGTTAAAAATTGATGGAAAATGAATGAAACAAATATTTCTTTCTCATTGATAGATTAATGACCGATAATTATTTTTTTTCTTATGTGTAATCGAACACAGGATGACCCGATTTCGGTCCCGGATCCTTGGAGTATTCTGATACGGCCAAAAAGCATCCCTAGCCTATACGAGGAGAAATTATCAAGAAGGCCTAGTCTTTTACTTCCACCGCCACCCGATTTGAGCGATTTGCAAACGACTATCAGCCCGACAAGCAGCGATTCGCCAAGCGAATAATTCACGAATTCATCCGGCATATATTTATATATTATAATTATTATTATAATCATAAGAATGTCCATTACCAAGAGCAATGAGAATACGACGACACGAAATGAGAAGGAAAAAAATGAGCAGAAAAAAAGTCGGAAAAAAGTACGTTAAGCGAATTTGACTCATACCGAAACAGCAGAATTTCATGCAGGATATTTTTTTACGAGATTAACTTTCAAATGGTAGCTGGAGGACAAGTGATTAAAAGAAATCGGTCGATGACGGCCGATCTTCAAAACAAAAATACTCATCACCAACGATCGATGTAAGAAAAAATAATTAACGTCTATATCTCAACGTCTCTCATGTAAAATTTGATTTTATGTTAACGAATCTTTCTGTGATGATTTTCCGAAAAAAAAGAAAAAAAAACAAACCAAGTGAAAAATGAACTTGTCGGAGTCGATCACAAAATATTTCGTAGCCATTCATTATGAATCGGATTATGCGTAATAAAGTTGACGAAAATATTTCCTTCTCCCACGAATGGGGCACTCTCTTTACTTTGAAAATTCGCTTAACTTATTGTTCAAAAATTAAATTACACACTATTTTATAAAGATACTGTTTGACCGTTTTTATGTGAGTTTGTTGATATTCATTTTCAATTTTTAATGTTGTCCCAACTTTTAACAGTTAATCCTTTTAATAACTTTCCAAAAGATCAACAAATAATTTGATTAATTTATATTGTTGACTGACCTCTCCAAATGACTCTTGATACATTTATCAAAAATGCTAAAAACTTCTGAGACAAATTCATGTTCAAAATTTCTTCTGCAAAATGGTGTGAGGAAGAAAAAAAATGAAATGAATTTCAAGCAAAAGATCACTGGCTAAGTAATTGCTATGATGGTAATTATTGAATAAAAAAGAAACAAAAGGCATCAAAGTATCGAAAGTTCCTCATTCGCGTCCCAATAATTTTCCAATTTATTTCAGAAAACTAAATGTTCGCAGCGTGGCTAAACTTCTAAAGAAAGTCGCTAACACCCGGACTATTAATTTGCAAAATTAGACCAACGATTAGATATAATGAGATGACTATTTGTATCGAATCGTCGAGCTCAACGGTAAGAAACAATTTTATTTTAATTAATATGTTTGCTGTTTAAAAAATGCTCAGTGAATTAATCGCATCATTTAATTCAATTGATCAACGTGACGAATTCTCACAGACTGAAACGTTGTTATCTATCTATATATTCGACAAATCAATCGATGTATCTGCGATAACTTATTGTGTTTTATCGAAAAAATAACAATTTGTCTAATGCATTGCCCATTATCATTGAAATCGCTTAATGTTTATTCGTATATATGTAGCATTTTTTTTCTTTTTTTAATTAAGAAGTTCAACGTGACCGGAATGTCAATGATTGTACATTGTGCAACTCAAAATATACATGGATGATTCTTTGCCAACTTAACGAACACCCGTGCGGAGTAAAATTATTTTTTCATGCGTGAAATCTTAAAAATATCTACAATTTTATTCGAATTTTTTAAAGCCATAATTAGGATAGAATAAAAAAACGTAAAATGTCGTAAAAAAATTCAATTCGTTGCACGAATCTCATTTAATACGAACATATTTTTAAACAAAAATTTCTATTATTTAAATCTTATTTATTTAATCAATTTGAATGAATAAACGATTAACAACTTTTTGATTACCAAGAAAGTTAATCGCTACAATGATTTCTTTCTGAATCACCAAATATTAAAAAAAATATATATATGAATCAAGTTGGCATAGGATGTCCCATATGCTGTATATATTTGATATCGAGTAGTATTTTTATTTTTTTTCTAGAACAGTGAAAATAAAAGCTCGTCTAGTTAGCGAAATAGTAAGCGATTTCTTCAAATAGTTCCTCACAGCCAGGGCCAACGCTAAAATTTCCAAAGCATACGAGAAACAACTTAAAATTCTTCCGATAAATAGTCGGTGTGAATTTTTTACTGAAAAAAATTGTCGAAACATAGAAACTAGAAGATAAAAAGTGAGACAAGGATCGATAAAGCACAAAAATCTAAAAATGAAAATGACTCGTAGTCCAATTGAAAAAAGTTCTAGACTGCTGTAGTTAAAGAGGACCGTCAGAAAAACGTTGGTATCGAATCTAAGGCGAGGCCATATCAATGCATAATTCTGTTATTCAGAAAATAAATTTGTAACATGAATTTTTTAATCATAATTTAATTACGAGTGTCGACAAAGGCATTTTCATTGAACTGATTTTTTCAACAAATGAACAAAACAAAAATCTCGCGTACTTAATAACATTTTTTTCCAGAGGATAACGTAATCAGAACAAATTTTTAATTCCACGACTCGTGTAAATGAAATGAAACGAAGAATAAGAGAAACAAGACGAAAAAGTAGATCCAATTTTGACGGAGCTTCAATGAACTCAAATCTTCCGTAAAAGATCGAAAGAATTGCTCATCAAAGTAAAAATATAAATAAAAAACAAAATGTATTCCGCCCACCGGAGTCCTTAAGCCAAAGAAAAACAAATAAACACCCAATCTGTCAATTAGAGAATAGGTCGTTGTGAATGAGATGTCTAAAATAAATAATATATAAATACACTGAGACCCCGATTTAAGGAACAGCGGCGAGACCGGCTTCGCATCGCACTTGCAACAAATCAGGGTTGTGCACGGTTGTTCGTCTTTTCCGTCTTTGCGCACCTGACGCGACGCCAGATTTGACCGAGTGCAAACCGATCGATATTCGGCGCATTGTAGGAGAAATTTCATCAATCGGGGTCCCTTAAATCGGGGTCGCAGTGTAATAACTATCAGAGGCCAATTTTTAATTCGACATTATAAATGTAAAAAGAAAAGAGACAAGAATAAATTTAAAAAAACTTTACTTCACTAAGGTTAAAGAAATTTTAAGAAAAAACATATTTTCGTTCGATTAACCCGATAGTTTTACACCACAGCTATACGTCTAGAAGTGCACTTTAATATTCACCTTCCGGGTCCATACGATATTCTGTAATTTTTCGGTGTCGTTGTATAGTAAAAATAACCGCGTAGAATTAATAATAATCGTAAAATATTTACTTTTACATCTCATTTTCTTTTTCATATCTCTTCGTTTGAATTTCGAAAATATCTATCGTCCCGTAAAATTGCCAAAAGAATTACAATTACAGAAAAATTTTTGTATGCATATATATGCATATAAAAACGAAAATTCGATGAAATTCGAATGACGTTATTGTATAAATTTATTATATACGATATTGAATAAATGTATAAACGAAACGTGCCTAAAAGAAACTCAAACCTAAAAGTAAAGGAGAACGAGGAAAAAAACGCCAAATTAATTAAATCAGACAATTAAAAAAAGCTTAAAGGAACAAAAAAATATCGAGTGCATGAGAAGAAAGTGTGCTCTGTTGGAGATTGCGATGGTGTGGAATGTATACATATATTTCGGTTGTATTCATAGATAAACGAGTTTTTTTTTCGTTTTCTCAATTTAATTCGCAATGCTTTTCTTATTAAAAAAAAACAATATCAAATTTAATTGGACGTCCAACTGTCTATAAATACAACCACTAAACGTTTAAGTGATCACGCGTGTGTAAAATGATATGGAATATGTATATGAAACGCTTAACTGGTGTATTATAATAAATAAAAAAGAATATGCATATAAATTGCATGTTTGAAAAAAAGTCCTATTCCATTTTTTATCCTTCGAATTTGTTCTCGAAATAATTGAAAAATGTATTATCTCAATATCGCTCACTGTACTGAAAATAAATTCATTTTTATCTCTTTTAGAATGCTTAATATAAAAAAATACGAATATTAAAATATTCACCTAAAAAAATGAACGTATAAAGCGGAAAAAAGTAACAAAGCAATCACGACATTTCAGTCGTCATTTTTTCGTTATTCGCGTTGGGATCAAAGAAAACTTTGAACGATGATAAATGAGAGAGAATATTGCAGTACAATGGTCCTCAAACATAGCTGAAATTTCAGAGATCTGAAGTAAAGGATTTTCACGCCCTTTCTCACAGTTGTGTCTATTTCGGAGGCGCCAACGCGTGCACGCGGAAAACAATGGGGATGCGAATACAAAGGGGGAATTTCGTTGGATGAGTAATTGCTCGTTTGAACTCCTGGACAGTGATAACTCGCTCGTCTCACCCTCACGCGAGTAAAACGAGAGAAACAGCTCAAAAATGAATCTTGTACAAGTCCTATATATTTTAGATGAAAAAATGTAAAATCTTTCATTCTGTACCTGCGAATACAGCAATAAATATTCTAGAAAAATATAGACGTGCCCTGTACCCTAAAATGTAAAATGTAAAATGTAAAATGTAAAATGTCAATAATGGGCTTTTCAAAAAAAGGCCAGTTTTTTTGTGATTTCTATCACAAACCCAAAAGAGTCCGAAAAAATCTTCAACACTATCGCAAACGGATTTCAAATGGTTTAACTTCCTAATTTAACGAACTAGGAAATTTAGTTAAAACTACTAGCTCGTTTTTTTTGTATTTTTGGTTTCGCTGTGTGCCATACTAAGTTTAAACTTCGAGGGTTAGGGAAGGGCCGATTTTCAACATTGATACCGAGTGGACACAAATTTGTGAACTTGTTCTTTCATCCTTCCTAAGGTGCTCATAAAGTGTTTAAATAAAATCAGTAAACGGTTGCTGCACAGAAAACAAAATTTGTTGACAAAGCCGATTATTTTGTTGAATACGGCGAACAAAATATTATTGGAATAACAACAATTTTTTTGATATTTCAACAATATACTTTGTTGGCAATCCGTTGAAATTGTTGAAATGACAAAAATTTTGTTGATAATCCGATAATATTTTGTTCGCCGTAATCAACAAAATAATCGACCTTTTCAACAAAATTGTTTTCTCAGTGTGAGTAATAACGAATTTTATCATTGCTTCCACACGTATTTCCATGGTCACTCAGGGTCTTGACCAATAAAGGGGATATATGGATTAAAAAATGTGTACAATGTTTCACTAGCCTTGACTGTGGCGTTTTAAAGAAATAAATGTATAACGTCCATTTCCGGGCTTTTTCATGGCAGTAAAGTTAGGCCCACAAATGAACGAAACGTGCATTAAGGTTTAATTGTAAAATATTATTATAACTATAACTTACTTGTTCGAAACCGCCGAGAATCTCCGTTGTGTCCATCGCCGAATTTACCACGATCGATTTTAAGCGTTGTCCTGTTAGTTGAGCCAAAACACGAACAACACTGCTTTTTCCACATCCCGAACCGCCGACCTATAAAATACAATTATTGTAAAAAACGACAAATTTCCTTCTAACAGATATCTTGTCGATGTTCATACTTTATTTATTTATTCTTAATTGAGGAGTTTGCTTACTCAAACGAAAATACGCTTCTGAAAATCAATTAAAAAAACTTTTCAGCATCACACTTTTGAGGCACTTCTGAACGAATGTTTCTTTCTGAAAAATAGTCGCGAAAGTTTATTTCAAGAGCGATTTTTAGTAGCGGAAAATTCACGTTCGTTACTGGCTCAAAGAATAATTATACTCATAATCGATGCCTAGTGATTTTCACAAGAATATAGTCGATCATCAGCCAAATTCTCAGCACAATATTTTGAGATGCGAAGACTTCAAAAAATGGCTCTCGGGTGATCGTTGAGGATCATATTTTAAATATCTGTTTCAGCGCGACCAACAGCACTGTTTTCGTGTGGTAAACGACTATTACTTCGTCAGAGGATATAATTTTGTCAGGCATCGATTATCCGAATATGAAATTCTTTTATTTTCCTCATTCAACAATACCCTGACGGAAGGAAATCTGTTGACGAAGTTATAGCAATTTAACTTGGCGTGCATTAATTATTGTCGCAAGTTTCATGCAAGTATTTTGTTCCACGTTACTGTCGATGTCGGTTGCACATGTCAAAGGCCATCTGACTTATGATTTTTCATGATTTTACAAACATATTTAGCAGTTTTATTTGTCGAAGATTAGAGCTATTCCTTACTATTTAAAAATGTATGCATAAATCAAACGATGAGATAACAACAGATTGGCGAGGCTTGTGAAAAAAATACGCCGGGAAAGGTGTGTGGATGGATTTTTTTCTAACGACGATACTGAATTATGTAATAAGTTAAAATAAAATTCAGAGAAAAGCAACTTCCGTATCGAGCAAATTCTTACTACTACTGTGTTTTACTGTTGCGACTCCATTCCAAGGGTATTTCATATTTTAAATACCGTTATATGATATTGAGAAACCTTTAGTGAAAATCATGAATTTTGTCACTCAAAAACAAAATTTATAAAAAAAGAAAGAGAAAAAACAGGGGATAAAGATTTTTAATGTAAGTCTTAAATGAGTTTTAGAGCTGAATAAAAGGAATTTTTCAGAAACATACCAAAATAGGCATCCAGTTCATCTCTACGCATCGAGCGAGGCTCTTCAAAGCACCGATTTGATCACGAAGCAACAACAAATTATGATCGTAGCCATTGAAATGTTCCTCTCGAGTTAAGCTGACGTCACCAAGATAAATTTTCTTTTCGGTGAAATAAGCGATCGGTTGTTCCGCGCTCATAGGAAATTCCTCGACGGAGAAAATTTCTGCATAAACTTGTCGTACTTTTTTTCGATCTTCCTCAGTCCTCATTCTATTGACGTATATTAATTCAACGCCATTTCCGGGGTTGTAAGTGATTTCGTTATCAGTAAATTTGCTTCGAGCCGCGCTGACCATCACTTCGCACCATCGAGTTATGTCGCGAAGATTCATTTCCCAAGGTGATCCACTGTGACCCCAAGAAGCGCCAGCTTCTTTGGCTAGTCTCGAATTAAAATCGACCATTTTTTCGAGCATGCTCGATGGAATTTCCGGAAATTGATTGCTCGTTATGAGCTTTAAGTCGTCGTCAGTCAAAGCGTCCACGTAAACTTGCGTGAATCGATTTAAAAATGATTTTGGCAGACCTCTCCTGGCGCCACCTTGTCTCAGAGGATTTTGACAACCGAACAGTTTCGTCGCTGGCTTTACCGTGAATGTGCGACCAAGCTCGGGTATGTATATTTCACCTCGATGATCCAAACAAGCGTTTAATCCCTCGAGAACTGATTGTGAAGCAAGATTTAACTCGTCCAATAAAATCCAATCACCCGCGCGTAAAGCACGCAAAAATGGCCCATCTTTCCACGCAAATTGCCCACCTTTTCCACCTTCGAGAGGAAGATCCGCTCCAAATAGATCCGAAACGTCCTAACGAAGAGAGAAAATGATAAAAGTCTCAAAAATACATGAAAACAATCAGCGTCTAATTTTTGAAGTTTTGTAAAACTGCAGATCGTTGGAAAACAACAAAAATTATTTCTATCACAGCCTCGTTCTCAAAAGAAAAAAGAAGAAAGAAAGAAGATGGGATCACTCGTTTATCCGTTCGTACGTCTGTCATAATCTATTTTCTCTGCAGAAAATAAGGGGATCAAACTCATATTCGGCACAGTTATGAGCTCATTCATCCACATATATTCCGATAATCTGACCCCAAAAAGTATTTTTCTGCAAGACAACGGAGGAGAGGGAAGGGGGAGGCAAAGTTTGGCACCCAAACTGATCTATTTTCGTACATGTAGGGAATCATGTAGGGAATCATTTTAAAGTGTTTTTCTTAATGACAGAAACATTTTTTTCAGAATATTGTCCCCCTCCCCTCCCTTTCCTATTCTGTACTTCCAAAATAAAAGCAGTTAGGGTTTCGAAAAAAGAGTGCTGCTAGAGGTAAACGTATAGTTTACAGGAAAACTATTGCGATGTTTCGAACAGGTTCTCGAGAAAATAATGTGTCAGTGTATGATGAAAATATCTACCGTTTGATCACTCAAATTGATTCGAAGCAAATTGTGACCGGATGATCTTGCCAAAGCTGCAACCAAGCTAGTTTTTCCAACTCCTGGACTGCCCTCCAGTAACAAAGGTTTTTTCAATTGAAGAGCTCTTAATAACTTCAACGTGTTGGATCTGGTTGTAGGGGCTGCGAATGTGAAACGCTGCTCATCGATTTCGCCATTGGCTTTTTTCGGAATGAAAAACGGTGCTATTCCAAACACGTTTCTTGAACTTTCGTCCACTGTTTCATCAACTTCTACCGAAGTTTCAGCGCCGCTTGGCTTTGACATTGCATCGACCACTTGAGTCTTTAGAATCCTCAAGGCACTGTTACGGAATATCTCCAATTTTTCAAGGCTGCGAGCATAAAATATATGGCAATTATAGATTCAATTTCAACAAATATTCCATTAAACTTTGAATAATTTCATCAAAATTGGCTAGAAAGTGATTACAAAAAAAGATTTTGAACAGTTACTGGAGCGATTGGATAGAGCTTTTTCAGGTTAACATAAAACTTCTTAATGAGAACTTTTTCTGTATTGACAATTTTTTGTTTTTCTTTTTCGTATCGTGCTTTGTAAAAAATGAATAAATAGTCAAACCTTTTACTGTTTGTCGATTATTTCTAATTGATAACAATAAAAATACTAATTCAAGAAGTATAAACAGCCGGAATTTGCTTTAATTTTTCGTTGATCCACTCCAGATCGTACATATATGCAACTTTTTTTAAAATAACTAAGATTATTAGATTATTTCGTTTTCAAATAACTTGGAAAAAAATCTTAAAAATCGCTTTAACGTTTGAAATTCTATAAAAAAAAAAAAAAAACCTGATTGATATATTTTCTTCCAAATTTCAACGAATCGATGACTTTTTGTTAAATTTACCTTTCCATGCCTGTGAGTCCAGATCCAAGACTGTCGATATAGGTAAGACAAGCACCATGTAAATATGCATCAGCCAAACTTAATCTCGAGACTTCGTTTTCTCCGATACAAGAATTTATGAAATTAACCCAAGTCAAAATATCACGAATGCTGACTGTAAAACGTTTGCCAACTTCGGAATTTTTCAGCCAATCGACAAAGGTCAACATCGAAGTTGAGATTATTTCACGTTTTTCTCGTACATTTGCGTTCAAGTTGTGCTCGACAATCGCCTGTAAATCAGACTTTTCGGCACAACCCTCGCACCAAATTTCCGTAAAACGATTCCTCAGTGCCGGAGACAATTCTTTTTTACCGTAATCACCACCGGGATTCATAGTTCCTGTTGATGACAAAAAATTAATTCAATTCTACGAAAACCTTCACAAGAAATTTGAGTTACGTTATTTAATATTTTCATTATTATTCTTTATTCATGTTGTCATTAAAAAAAAAATTGAAGGAAGTTTAAACTCTTTTTTGTCCACAAAATACCAGTCACATTTTTTTGTCGTGTAAAAGAAAAACTGTACGACCTTGAAATTCGATTGCATTCAAATTGATGCATTTTTCCTTTTTTAAAATGATCTATCAATCTCGCGGGCAGTAAAAATCCTGCTGCACCCTTTTCTCCCACACTGTTGAATTTTCGAGAAAAATGAAAGTTACACGTTGTTCTAATTTCACCAGAGAATAAGGTGTAACTTTTGTTTTTCTCGAAATGTCAAGCGTTTCCGAGAAAAGCGTGAATCTACTTTTCAACTATTTCTCTCGCACTCACGAGACTGATAGATCACCTTAAGTCTAGAACTTCACACTATGTGCATAAGACAAAAATCCCCTTCTGGGGTTTGTATGCTCCATTATTTTAATTCAAAGTAATTTTCGCAAATTTCATCGTCTACAGTTTTTTTTTATTCTATATAAAAATCCTGAAAAAAGGGGTAGGTAGTTGCAATTTTTCTTTTCGTTATTATCACGGGTCTTCGTGACCTTGCGTGCTAATATCTCTTGAAAGAATTGTGTATTATTCGACATCTATATTTTTTTAAACAATAGAACAGCTCCTTGCTAAGCGAATGTTTTATGTTGGGAAACGATTTGTTCCACTGCAATGCAGCAAGCTTAAATATATATATATATATGGGGCATTCCACGCCAAATCGACCTACATCAGATCCTTCCATTCTTTGATTTAGCTAAAAATTTTATATATTGTATGACCCATTGAAAGAAGCTCTCTTAATTTTTTCCCGATTTTTTTGTCCATACACTTGTGACATATATTTTTTTTTCAAAATTCGATGTTTTTTTCTTCAAATGACTGTAACTCTCTAAAAAATCGACCAAATCAAACTTTTTTTTTAGAAAGTTTCGTATTTCACCGTACTGTTAGAAAAAAATACGAAAGAATGATTAATATTTGTATTCCGTATTTTTTCTCAATTTAAAGCAATTTAAAGCAAAAAACATTGGTTTTAAGATGTTTGCCCATTTCTATTTTTTTTTAATTCACAAAAAAAACTTTGACCAATTAAATGATTTTTGAGACTAGTTTCATCGTGGGTAGATTTTTCCTTATATTTTTTTTCTTATTTTGAAAAGAAGTTTCATTTATTTTATCCAGTCAATTTGGATCAAAATAAACTTTTTTTTCAAATGTAGGTTTCTACCAGACTTTTGGAAAAAGTTACAAAATAATGATTGAAAATCGTCCCCTATATTTTTTTCAATGTTTAAGCAAAAAGTCATTAAGTTTAAGATGTTTGACACTTTTGATTTATTTCAACAAATTCACAACAAAAATGTTGACCAATTAAATGATTTTTGAGACCAGTCCCATCGTGGAGAGATATTTTTTCATATTTCTTTTCTTCGATTCAAAAAAATTTTCATTTTTGTTTAGTCAATTCGTACCAAATAGGACTTTTTTATATTATAAATGTTGGCGTGTAACAAAATATGAAAAAAATAATTCGATTTGATCGAAATTGACTGAAAAAAAAACTGAATTTTTTTTTCAAAATAAGAAAAAAAATATAAGGAAAAATGTGCCCATGATGAGAATGGTCTCAAAAATTATATAATTGGTCAGAATTTTTTTGTGAATTAAAAAAAATAAAAATGGGCAAACATCTTATAACCAATGTTTTTTTGCTTTAAATTGAGAAAAAATACGGAATACAAATATTAATTATTCTTTCGTATTTTTTTTTCTAACAGTACGGCGAAAAACCAACTTTTCTAAAAAAAAAAGTTCGATTTGGTCGATTTTTGAGAGAGTTCCAGTCGTTTGAAGAAAAAAACATCGAATTTTGAATAAAAATCATATCTCACAAGTGTATGGACAAAAAAATCTGAAAAAAAAATCAAGATAGCTTCTTTCAATGGGTCATATAACATATAACATTTTCAGCCAAATCAAAGAATGAAAGGGTCTGACGTAGATCGATTTGACGTGGAATGCCCCATATATATTTCAATGTGGTCGAAAAATACGATTGTGACCTGAGTCGAAATGACCCAATGATACTAATCCAGGGCTAAAGTATCTATTTTTCCTGGTATAAATCGGTTCCAATTAGCAGGAAACAAGTCTTTGCGGCATAAAAGTAAAGGTGTTGAAACACAATACGATTTCTTCACTTTTAAAGCGGAAGTATTGTGACAAAAGAAAAAGAAAAAAGCCCCAGGCCCAAAAATTGTGACCACTTGTGTTACCTTCGTAATTATTTGATAATTAGTTGATGGACTTTGATAGAACAATTATCAGGGGTCTCACAAGTATTACTAGCATTTAGTATTCATAGAAAATATAACTATAACTTACCGATAAACTGGAATTTTTCATTTGCTGTTATAATGCAATCAGATTCCCCAGAATCTGCGGAGTCGGAGCTTTTCTCAGCCAAAAGAAGACTTCGTTCAGGTTCTTAAAACAATATTTGCATTCACATTAAAAATAGCATCTTCAAGAATTATTCTACTTAACGGACAACACCACTGTGACCCCCTATTTTTTTCACATTTTTCAAGAATTTTTGTTTGTGGGAAAAAAAAGAGATATTCGAAAAATTTTTTTTGGTTTTTGTTCCTTGTTTATTAATATATCAAAAAACATTTTTTCACATTTTTCACGCCGCATGGTGGCGCTAGGGAAGCTCTCGCGTCATCTCCGCAGTGGTTCGCGGCACGCAGCAGAACTCTCTTCAACGTCGATCTGAAAAAAAAATACCGAGTGTTTTCGTTAATAATATGATATTTTGAAGAGAAGTACATAGGGATTTGGAAAAATATTGATTTTTAAAAAATAGGCACGCCTTTGAAATTAAAGAATGATTTTTGAGCAAAATTTCTCGTCGAAAATAGGCTATAACTTTTATAATTATTGAGATATCGAAAAAATCCTATGTACTTCTCTAGATAATCTACTTTTATTGATACAGTAAAAATTTGAAGTCGATCGGATAAAAATTGCTCGAGTTCTGCTGCGTGCCGCACTCAAAAAAGTGGTTTTGAGAAAAACGCATTCAAAGTTTTAGGTTTGTTAATTTAGGTTATAAATTGAAAAAAAAATTATTTACCTTCAATCAGCGATGCCGGCACCATATAGCTGGCCTTCAAGAAGCAAATCGTTGTCTCCTGATTCTTTCCTCGAACTTGTTAAGGCTTTTCTCGCTTCTTTTGCAGCGTCTGTGAGCGAGCGCTCCGCGAGCTGGATCCGCGCTGCGTCGGTCTCAACGCAAAAGTTGAAACAATTTGGGCCGATGGTTATCCCCAACGTCTCCAGTACTTTCATGAGACTTCTCAGGCCATCATTGAACACTAATACCGCGATATCAGTTGCAATATCAATGATTTTTTTGCTTCCGGACTGGCACTTGGGGGCTATTGCCCAAACTGATTTATTGTAGCTTTCGTTATTATTTTGCGTATAGCCGCCCAAACAACACTGCAGCAAATCGTCCCTGCTCAAATTTTCGAAGATTGGCTGAATTGCCTCCAATATTTCCTGAGGAAGAGGCGGTTTATGGCGATATTTTAGAAATATCACCATTTGCGACCGCGCGCTGCCACGAACACCACGACTCGGCTCCTTCCGGGCAATCGTCATGTTGTGACTCACTGTCTGTGGACATTTTATGTTTGATAGTTGCCCAAATTGCCTTCCTCATTTTGTCAACATCATCGCTGTTCCTCCGAATAGCCAAGCCGTAATATGTGCTCAACTCGTCAATCAATTTTCCGGTGAGCTTTCCTCTGCCAGACAATCCTTTTTTTCACGATTTCGCGGAGGCGCGTCCCCATACGTTTTTGGACATGATCGATGCACTCTTTTTTTTTATCTCGAAACCGTCGTATGGATCGCTATTCGATATGCCCAGAAACGTTTTAGAATCGCCGTCACCAGTGCCCAGCTGCGCGGGACCCCGAGCGTCGCGGACCGCTGCACCGCTCCACAAAATATTCAATATCTACGAAAATAATTATTTTTTCGACCTGGGTCCAACGGCATTTCAATCTTAAAAGTATTTTAGATTTTTTAAAATGGTTTTCAAAAAATCGATTTTTAAGCCGGCACAGTGGTGTTGTCCCTTAATTACACGAATAAAAATAATAAAATAAATAAAACGAAATAATGACGAATAAATAAATTCACGGATTTATTTCTATAAATATATTTACTTTCTGAGCGTGGAGGTGGAAAAAGAAGTTATCAAAATTTGAAGAACATAAGATCAAAAAACAAAACTGCGTTTAGCAAAATTAACCAGAATCGAAGCAAAATTCAATAAATTCAGAAAAACGAATATTTCATGATTCGAGAAAAACGATTGAGCCTGTCGCGTGTAAAAATAATTATTTCGCTAAATCATCATATCCCAAGGTTGGCTGGGCGGATTTACTTGCAATAAAGACTAATAGAAAGAGAAAAATCGAAAAAAAATCGTCGCCAATATTCAGATTTTTTTATCAAACGGTTCGTCCATCAGAACGATTGGAAAACGCCATGACGTCGTAAAACCGGCATATTCGCGTATATAAGAATGCGGTAAGCCTCGCGCTGGCTTTTTCTTTTAATACTTGGCGTCAAGCCGCTACCGCGTCTCTTGATTCGATTCTACATAACTGACACCTTTATTTTGATAGTTTTTTTAAATAGCTTCGTAAATATTATGCACAAAATTGAAAATGAACAATCATAAAAACATTGTCTCAACTCCCCTTAATTTAAATTGTAATAAATCCAACAAAACGATTACAGAATTAAAATCCAAAATAGTCCCCCAGAATAAGTTTTAAAATAATTGTTTTTATAATTTTATACATCAATTAAAGGGGTTATATTGTTACGCCTTACTATCCTGTTTATGCGCATATCAATCACAATATAACATATCCACTCGTCGGAAAAGGTAAATAACTTACACATTAAACTCATGAATTATTATTGAACTCAAGAAAGAAGGACATCATCAAAATCCATTAGCCCAAATCCATTAGTGAAAATGCATCAATAATAATGACTGATTCTAAGTCCCGAGTCATCCTCACTAATATTTAATAAAGAACAACACCGAGATTTAATTGAAGGGAGCATTAGGAACTTCTCGAATTGTCACCGAAGCAAATATCGGGGAGAGCACGATTTCCGGGGCGTCAAGATTTGACGATTGATCCTGAATATTTCAACCAAAATAAAAACAATTTCAAGAATAACGATTTTGCCGTTTCGGCTCCCTGAAGGAGATATGAACATTTGAAGTTGGAAAAAAGCGCTTTTGGCCTACATTGGATCATAGATTTCTGACACGTCCGGGTATGTGACCACCCTACTATTTCCACATGTCCAACTATTCAAACAACAACCCAAAGATCACCCGAACCCACACTACTATTTCCACATGTCCAACTATTCAAACAACAACCCAAAGATGACCCGAACCCACCCTACTATTTCCACACGTCCAAGTATTCAAACAACAACCCAAAGACGACCCGAATCCACACTACTATTTTCACATGTCCAACTATTCAAACAACAATCCAAAGATGACCCGAACCCACGCTGTTTAAATTCGAATTTTGATCTCTACCATATTTGAATAATGCGTGCACTTAATTAGAGATCACACGAATAACGCTTATCATTTCAAAAAAATGTCTTCAAAAATATATCGATATTTCGAAAACCGTTCGAGATATCAAATTTTGTTACTCTTCATTTTCGTTTTATTTTGACGAGGACCCAATATCCGTCATCAAATTTTGGCGCCCTGGAAATCGTACTCTTGCCCAAATATCGAAAATGTGGTACAGCTACACCGCATAATCACGGTGAAGACCAAAGACGTTGGCATAACGCGTGCTCCAGCTGTACTCAGCATATACCGAGACGATGGAAAAGGAATGAAATGGGTCACAGTGTAAAAACGGTGCGGGGTATCCCGTATACTCACCGGCGCCGAGCACCATCACCGCAACCGGTTAAATGTTAAATTGTCGAAAGAAGATCACGACGCTGTGCACATACCATCAGTCACCCGAGGCCAGGGACAACGCCAATGGAAAAGACTTGTCTAAAATTCAATACAGGCAAAGCCAGCGCACCTTTTATCATTGCCAGTACGAACCCTCGTGTGCAACTCATTGGGACTAAGGGTACAAAACCAGGAGCTCGAATCGCAGGGGGGCAGTCATCATCGGAAAGTCAGAGCGGTCGGAGACTGCTTCAAAAAGTCCTCATCAAAAAGTACCACACCACGACTCTACTCATCGCCAAATTTACTAAATCGTGTTCAAAATCATAATTCCAGCTCTACTAAATCGCGTACAAAGTGATCGTTCCGAATCTACCAAATCGGGGAGTCGTCATCGGAAAGTCAGATCAGTCGGAGACGTTGTTCGGAAGAGACTCGACATTCAAATTCTCAACTAAATTCACTAAGTCCCAATTCATTGCTAAATCCAAATTTGCCAATCGAGTCACTACCTCATTTCCAAATCGAACACTTTGAAAGTCCCGAGAATAATTATTTACGAACTCCAAAGGTTACGAAAGATTATTATTAACTTTTAACAATTAAAATACTCTCAATGTAGTTAATACGTGTTGGGGAATTCCTCAACACACTGCACACCAAGAGGATAATATAATTATATTGTCCTTTTGGTGTGCAGCGAGTAATCTCAGTAGAACTAATTAACCTACGTGCCTATGTATGTGTACGAATAAATAACCAAGTTTTCGGTGAACTATTAGTCCACATCTTCGTGCGAATTATTATAAACACAGCAAATTCTTGAATGTAGTGGAATTGAGCATAATCCTAAGCCCGTACAAAGTTTTTTCTCAGCAATTACGCAGCCAATCGTGCTGATTTTAGACTCAATCGAAAGAGCATCGCTCGATTAGTGAAAAGTTCGCTTTTCAAGCTGCCAAATGACTTATGCTCTACAATTAGCGAAAACGTCATAAAATGTTTACCCCCACCATCGCGAATCGCTTTGTTTCGAGATAATATAGACTCGGCGAGCGCTCGGGACAGCAGAAAACAGAGCTGCAAATATACTTGTCTCAAGACTCTACCGAGTCTCTTGATAACGATTTGGTCAAAATATACGACGACGGTGTATCCAAGGAATTTGTAAAAAAGAAAATAAGGAGGAAATCCGAAAGAAAGGAAAATTACAAATAAATAACCTATCACAGTGAGTAAACCTTCTTTCATCAATCAAATTTTTTCTCATCACTCCATAAAAAGTATCAATACGGCTCTACGGTCATTCCATTCCACATTCTCCTCATATCGAAGACGGCGCTTCTGTCCCTGGGGAAAGAGCTTAATTGCCTTGACCCAAAAAGGCGGCCCAATACCGTGTTGCGTCCTCCCTAACTCCGATCAGCTCACGGGGACGTAACAATATTTAGTTGTTTGGGTTGAAAAAATTGAATTTTTTTTTTTTTTTTTGCATTTTCTCAAAGTAGATCACCTTAAGAATGTTTTTTTCAAAATATTATAAGGATCTGAGCACTAGAACGAATATATTTACGCGCGCGAATCATGTTTTTTTTTACCCTAATCACTCACACCTTCGAATCACCTCATTAACCTAATCCCTCTTATGGGATCTTTCAGACCCCAGAATGAGTGATTAGGGTTAAAAAATGCTGTGCAGTGAGGCACGATTTCTCAAAAGCAATTTAACCGATCGATTTGAATCTTTCACGAGCTTGTTTCTCATTATAATGGCTTGTTCGTGAACGAAGGAATTTTCATTTGGATCGAAATTTATATTTTTTTGAGTCAAAAAACCTAATTTTTAGAAACTCAAAAATTGAACCTTTCGACGACATTTACTTTATAAATCAAAATTTCGCTAAACCATTCGTTCACGAAGAGCGTATAGTATTGTACTAACGAAATGTTTTTAGTTTTTTTTTATTTCAAATGAGCCGGTCCAGAGATATCATGCTCACCGCGAGTGACGTTTAAAAAAAGGTATTTTAGAACAACGGCCATATTTCCCTCAGTATTGAAAATTTTTTCATAAAAAAAATGATATAAGTACCGCAAAATGTGTAGTAATTAATACTGTATAGTGTGTTTTAACCCTAAAACCCCACAACGGGGTTACCCCACGAAAATGTCAAATTTCCTTCATGAACCAATTTTTTTAACCATTCCTTCCGTTTCATAGAGTTTTCACCATCAAATATTTACCGAATGCGACTTTCTCATGCACCATTCTCTTCGTAATAAAAAAACGAAGAGAATGGTATATAATTAAACCTTATTATCGCATACAAGGAACATTTTATGCTAAAGAGAAGATTGGGGTAATTATTTACCCCAGTGTGGGGTTTACGTTGGAAAAAATAGATTCTGGGGTTCTAGGGTTAATAAAACGATGTTAACAAGGCTAAAAAAATGATGAAAATCCCTTAATTTTCCCGAGCACAACTAGATATAAACCGTTAAGAAAACAATGAAGAATTTTGTTCGCATTGCAAGATAAATAATAATAATTAAATACCGACAGTGATGGGTGCACGGTCGTTGTAGGGGTTCAGCGCTCTCCCAAGTCAAGCAGCCTCAGACGAGGCCAATACTTGGTTGGATGACCGCTTAGCCACGCACCGGCTCGCGTATCAATCGCTGAGCGAATGGCAATTTTTCTGAGTTTCTAATTGTGCTAACCAACTGAAACTCAGTAAAAATATATCACGGAGAGAATTAAACAGTAATTTTTACTGTGAAATTCACGGTAAAAATTATCGTGATACATTTGAACGCGGAGACAAGCTGGCAAAACGTATTTATTCGTAAGCGATAAGTTGTTTTTAACTTGCGAAATGTAAAATTTCAAATATTGATTGTGAGCCATACTGGCGTAATTTGACCGTGCAGCACGGTCAAATTTACCGTGACGCTCGTGTAATATAAAAACCGTGCCGGAACCGGGGCGGTTTCGGCTGATATACGCCAACATACGGTCCGGCGCGGCTCCGGCCCCGTGTGCACGCAGCCTAAGTACGGCACTTTTTCAAGGACATTTCTTGAAGACATAAAATAATGAAATACACGGTAAAATTTCACTTGTATCAGACAATTTTTAAATTTATGTTCTGTATATTTTACTGTACATGAAAATTTACTAGACACTCCGGTAAAATGTCCTATTTTAAACAAGAAATTTTATTTAATTTTCATGAAAATTTGTGTTTTGTTCAGTAATAATCTTAGAAATTGCAGGTTGTCACCTCTCTACTGTTACTGCACGGTAATTTTTCAAGTTTAATTCTCTCCGTGTAACCACCTGGATCGGCCTAGTTTTCCACAATTTCCCTTGGCCCTCGTGCAAATGCGATACGGTAGAGAATTAAGAAAGAGTGGCGGCTGAGGGCAATGCTCTTGGGGGGTCTCACAGGAACATGGAAATGAACGAAATGGGATTAAAAGTGATGGGATGCTCTCGTAAAAACTCGCAAAGATTTACGCAGGAATAATAAAAAATAAAAAATAAAAATAAACAATTAAATATTAACATACCTAGAAGTGAATTTAATCGTTCCAAAACACTGTCATCAGCGAGTGAAATTTCATCAGCGAGAAACAAATCTCCCTTGCGCATAGCCTCAATAAGAGGACCATCGACCCACTCGAACAATTTATGGCTCTCAGAATCGGAGTGATTCCTGACGGGTCTGAGATTGCCGAGAAAATCGGAAGATTCTGTGTGCATGTGGCAATTGACAGAGAAAAGATGTTGATTGCTCATCAAGGCGATTAATTGGCAGATAGTGGTTTTTCCACCTCCAGTCTCACCGACCAGAAGAACGGGTTCTTTGAATTGGCAAGATTTTCTGACGAGAACAGCCATTCGTCTCATGTGATAAGTCCAAACTACATGTCCAAAAGTCGAATTTTCTTGGCTTTGTAAAATTTCCTCGAGAATAGATTTCGTGACGCTAGAAGTTTTCTCATGAAGACTAAACAAAGTGGAAGGATCTACATCTCTCTTGAGATGCTTTTTAATTACTTGTCTTATTTCTTGTGCTTCCTCGGATCTCCGTACTTTAGCGGCAAGCACGAGATATCCCTCGTCAGCCAAATGTTGGCTCCAATCGTATAATCCTTCTCCGACATCTCCAGCCAAACGATATCTTTCTCCCCATCGAAACAAATCACGCAGCGTTATAAAGCCATGTTTGCCTTGGAAAGTAGCGGTGCTTTTCCGTCGCGTTTGTAGCTCGATCATAACATTTATTATTTGTTTGCAATAGGAAACAGGCATGTGACATCTTTCGTGCAAAATAATTTGCAATTCATCGGCGGGTATTTCGTCGAAGTGGAGCTCGACGAAACGATTTCTAAATGCGCGTGACAGGACTTTGCGTCCACCGTAAAGACCAGGTGGATTTTGTGTAGCGAAAAGCATAAAATTTGGATGAGCCTTGACGATCTGTTGAGTCTCGGGAATAAACAATTCGCGATTGTCATCGAGAACACGATTCAGAGCTTCGAGAACGTCGCTCGGCGCCAAATTCAATTCGTCCAAAATAATCCAATGTCCTTTCCTCATCGCTTCGACCAGGATTCCCTCTTTAAAAACCAATCGGCCAGCTTCATCGGCCACGTAACTTCCAACATATTCCTGAAGGTCCGTGTGCTCGTGATTGTTTATTCGTAAACAAGTGTGACCCGATGATTTAGCGAGATAAGTGATCAAACTCGTTTTTCCTACGGAAGTGTCACCTTGCAGGAGCACAGGAATTCTGCCAATTGAAACTACTCGAACGAGATCGCGCAAGTTTCTTCTAACGGAATTAGTAAGAATATAATTCTTTGGTACTTCAATCTCAAGGTTACCCTTGACGATCCAGTAACCCTCGAAATTAATGAAATCGTCGTTCTCATTACAAACCGGTTTTGGTATCGGAGTGCCAAGAATAGCTTTGGCCATTTTTGCGTCAAGTATCGCTCGGCCTATCAGCTTTACCACGATCGGATAAGAATTGTGATCCAACTGAGTGAGAAAACTGAGACAGAAAGCTTCGTAAAGAGAACGTTGAATGTTTCCGCATGGATTGGTGGCCGCGACGCTCAAAGCTCGACAAAGTGTTCTCAAACTGTAATGCGGTTTGTGCCCAGTTCCATCGTTCAATGACACTAACGCTTCTTTACGTACATTGAGATACAATTTAACGATAGATTCTTGCTTTTCCGTCGTTAAATCAGCGTCACCGAGATACGAATTAACGAGCAGCTGGAGATCGCTTCTCTCGGTAAGTTCGTCGACGTAAAACTCGGTAAAACGATTTCTCAAGCCAATCGGTAATTCTTTTTTACCAACGTCCGTCGCAGGATTCATACATGCGAAAATCGTGAAATCGGGATGTCTCTCGATCGTTTCGCTGTCACCGCGTTCGAGCAAAGACAACGAACCGGTCGCACCTTCCAAAAGACCCGACAAACATTCAAGAGTTTCGGACGAAGCAAGATTTATCTCGTCCAATAATACCCAATGACCTTCGTGAAGCGCTTTTATCAAACTTCCCTCGAGGAACGCAAAAGCCAGAGAGAAATGTGTCTTTACTTGATTCTTCAATTTTTCTAATTTCACCAGTAATTTTTCCCACTTTATCAACAATTCGCTCTTGCTTCGAGAATTTTTTTCTTGCTCTTCTAAACTTTTTCTCTGTTTTGCGATATTTTCTCTCGTTAATTTTCTTTCTTCCTCGACTTTCGTTCTCAATCTCTTGACCGCAGCTCCGGCACTGTGACACATGAGACCCACGAGGGTTTTCCACTTTTGCTGTTTGTAGCACGTCGCAACGTGCTCAAGAAATTTTTTGTTCGGCTCAAGAGCAAAGTATGAACGAAAAAGCATCTCAAATTCTTCTCTCGTTGGCGTTATTAAATATTTGAAATCTACTGGTTTATAACCACCGAGCAAATCAGCACTCTCGCTC
This sequence comes from Rhimphoctona megacephalus, assembly GCA_963989365.1. Taxonomy (NCBI): domain Eukaryota; kingdom Metazoa; phylum Arthropoda; class Insecta; order Hymenoptera; family Ichneumonidae; genus Rhimphoctona; species Rhimphoctona megacephalus. Next base: position 20,712,278 of record OZ022420.1, read on the forward strand.
TGTTGATTCATATTTATAACGATGAGCTTGTGGCCCGTGCTTTTTGCGAGATACTGTATCGAGCTCGTTTTTCCGGTTCCTGTTTCGCCAACCAAAAGCACGGGTTCCCTTTGAGCAACGCAACTCGTGACCCGCTCGAGCAAAGTGGCTGATGGTCTTGTGAACGAAAATTTGATTCTCGTTTGTTCTAATTGAGCGTGAGTCGATTTCTTCCTCCGAACTTTTGCTCGTCCGGCTTGGAAAAATTCTCCGACAAAGCTGATCGTAGGTTTGTGCGTGTTGCAAAAATATTCAGCTTTTATTTTCACTATGCCGAGGGTGTGTCCAATCGCTGTAGCAAGTTCCAATCTTAGATCCCGATCATTCACGGAACAGCAGAAAATATCAATGGCATCTTGGAAGATTTTCAAAGCTGAATCTGGCGAAGAGACTTCGAAATTAACTATGGCACGTGTGCACCATTTTATGAGATCTCTCGTCGACGTTAATCTGCCGGTTCTCGTGAAACTTTCGGTGTTTCCGTGATCGCCTACGGAGAAGAGTAGAAAAACATCGACCATTCTCGTGGCTATGGTTGTAAGAGGTGGAAAAAGGCTTTTTACGACGACGACAAGTTCGTCGCGCGTGAGTGATTCAACGTATACGCAGAACCAATGTTTTTCCAAAAGGTTCGAAGCCCCGGTCGATTGACGATGAAATCCCGAGACTGTCGGTATTAATCTTTGCGTGAGAAATAGTTGAAATCCACTTTTGGCATAAATAGTGTCACGATAACCAGGAACCGAGAGAGTTCCGGTTTCGATGAGATTGCTCAGACAACTAGCGACGTCAAGAGCCGCACTGTCAATGTCCTCGAGCAAAAGCCATTTTCCATTGATAACGGCTTGCGTAAGTACACCCGGTTGCCAAACGAATTCACCGGGTATGTCGGTACACCTGTAAGTTCCGAGTAACATTTTCGAGTCCGTTTGATCGCCCAATTGAACTTTTACGAAATTTGAATTCCCATGCCCGGTTATATCGGCGAGATATTCAACAAGGGCAGTTTTGCCACATCCAACAGAGCCTTGAAGACAAATACAACGTCTCGATACGACTGCTAACGCGAGACTTCGTAAATTTGACTCCATTGATGGTACCGCAATCAAATTTGTTTTTTTCGGACGTTCCTTGGATTTGAAAATCGGCAAAAGCACACCTGCGATCGCGACGAGGGAATCGGAATCCTTCGATACTTCGCTCATTTCGTTCGTATGATTTTTTGAGCACGTCAAAACCGCGAGCGAATTCTCGTTCCGTTGCTGAAGAAGAAAACGCTCAGGATCTTTCAGCAAAGATTTCGCGCACGAGAGTCGAGTCGATTCTGACATCCGCAGAACTATCCCGATGCACTTCAGTGCAGTCCTGAACAAAAACAATTTCATTTACATTTATCTACGAGTCATTTACTTCAAAATATGTAATTTATTTTCATCAAAAATATCTACCATTTTACGGTGTCGTCTTCGTTAACCAAAAATTCATAAAATTCAGACCAGTTCCATTTATGCTTAAAATGCTCAGGTGCCGCTTCCAAAATGTTGTAACTTGCTGTTATAATTTCTAAGGTTGATACTTCTCTCACTATAAAGGGAAAATCATTTTCCCTTCTTCTCTTCGGTATCACAGCCAAATTATCAACCAGAGAAGCGAATGGCGCTGCATTCGATTCGAAATAATGCAGGGCAAATCTAAACAAAATTAGATTATGATTTTTGCAAAATTGACTAACATTTTTTGATCTTCCTGTTTATATAATGGTATTCGAGTTCGAATAGATTTCTCTTTTCCAACCCAAAACAGTTTGAATTATTTGCACTGGTCAAAACTAAAAAAAATCTCAGGCAATAGTAAAATTCAAAATTTCCATGATTAAAACATCAGAATCATGACTTTATATTCGAAAAATGCTAATAAAATGAATATCAACTATTTATAATTAATGAAATATTTGAAACGCTATTAATTATAACAATAATTACTTTCTAATATTAAATATTAATAGATATGCGGTAATATTATTAAGTATTATTGTAATAGACTGAAATTTTAATAGCAATCTTAGAGCGATCAAGAAAATCGATTGTTCTAAAATATTTTTATTGGATACTGCGACTCTTCGTGAATAAATATGAAAATAATTCAGGAATCTTAGTTCATCTTAGTAAATACGTGAAAAAGAGTTTGAAAAGTGCTTGAAATTTGAAATGGATTTTTTTTTATAATCGAACCTTTGAAAACAATAATTACAATATCTCAAAAACTAAACAACCGAATCAGATGAAATTTTGTGCAGAGAAGAGTTTCTTTTTTTTTTTTGCTCATAAAAAAAGAATATGTTTTTGGCAAAAATCCAGCTCCTCAATTCAGATCTGTGCCATATTAAGACAAATGAATTAGAAGTAAATCAGTTATGACAAGGACTAGTTTCTTTTCAATGATCAGAAAATATATTTTTTTTTTGCAGCATGCAATCAAGATACATTGCAACCTCAATTTATCGAATTTTGATTCATGCAATATTCTCTACTACGCGACCCGTATCGATCGCTCTGCGTTTGGTAGGGGAAGCACCTGATCCAATCCGGCCGTTGATCTGGTACGCAGAAATGGAAATATGAAGTGTGTGCAATGTTCTATATTTACAAGTGCGATGCGGAATTAATCCTGCCGCTGTTTGAACAATCAAGGTTGCAGAGTGTAATAATCTTTTTATTTATTTATCTAATCTGCTAATTTTATAAAGAAACTTGGGCTTTTTCAAAAGATCACAGCGATCTTTGGATAGAAAATGTTGTGTTAGAAAAAATGAGTAAATACGACACAAATTCTTTTTTGCAGCATGTCTTGAGTATAGTGGAAAATGATTACCAAGTTCTGTACTTACCCCAAAACATCAGGATTAATAGGTACCAAACAGCCTAACACAACGCAATTCAATCTGTGCAATTGGTTCATCCCACTGGCAATGTACGATTTGGAAAAATCCGTCCGGATAACTCGGGACACAAGTAACAAAAGATACTGTGGAAAACATTCCGCGACATCCCTTGTACAAGAAGGTTCCATCAAAAAACGGCATAACGATTGAAGAACGTCATTACGTTCATTTTTGGTCAAATTCTATTGAAAAAACAATTCATTTTACTAAAAATCTTTAATGTTTCGACAGTTCGTCAACAGTTGTTACTGCGAGATTTCGTAATTTTTGAAAACACGATACATCGAAAATGTACAATTTAAAATAACAGTAATAATAATATTGTAGAGTAATAAAAAGAAATGTTAAATTAATTAAAATAATTGACGATGTAACCATCAAAAAATAAAAATGAAGGGAAAAAGAAGAAAGACAACGTACCTCAGATTTCAGATAGCGCGCAAATTCTTGTTTATACTTGTCACTTCGATCGCAAAATATTACAAGATTGTCGTGCGACATTGTGCAATGTTTTGCTGGTCACTAACGACCGAGGGTTCTTATTGACAGAGAAAAAAAAAATTTCACCGGGTCGTCTCGAAAAATTACCGAACGCCACAATCTCAAAATGACCGAAAAAAGGTTAGTTATTGCTGCACGAGCACGTGTTCCGTGCGCCGCATTTCGCACTGAGAACTAAACATGTGCTCAGGCTCAGAAAGCCGCTCCCCCACTTAAAACGTGCTTTTCCCCGGCATATCAGCCACGTTTACGCGAAAGGTGAACAACAAAAGAAATTGTGCGTTCCAAACTGAGACATTTTTTTATCATCTGACCTAAAGCGCATGCGCAAAAAACGTTCCATTGACATAAAAAACGTCGAATATTCGAAAAATTACTCATTTTTTATGCATCCTATCATTATTTTCACCATTTTCTTTTTTTTCATTTCTCTTTATATATACGAATTTTATTTTCAATAAATTTCCTCAATAAATGAAGAGCTATAAAAAACATTCGGAGAAAAACTTATTTTGCAACTTGAATTTTTGCTTTTGTAAATTAAATTCGCTCATGCATGATTCTTTTCGTAGCAAATACATCGGATAAAAAAATCGACGTTATCAAAAAACACAATTTCTCAAATTTCCAGTAACTTTTCGGTCGGAAGTGACCGCCGCAAATACACCAGTGACTTGACATTTATCTCAAAACAAGTGCTTCTTGCAAAATGCTTAGAAATTCGATTCTACTAGCCTAATTATTTGTAAACCAAATAATAACATCCATGGAAAAATGGGCAAAGAATGAAATGCAAATAGTAAACAATTATTACACGAAAAATAGCGCTCGTTCTATAGAAGTCAGCCATTTTGTAACGCCTCGAAACAGACGACAGCATTCACGGATACTTGCATTTAGCGCGAATTCCGATATCCGAATTGTCAATTTCACGAGTTTTCGCTAAAATGAATAATAACAAGTCCAGACATGATTTGTTGTTGCTTGAAAAAGGTTTATTATACAAAATTAGTTTGTTAATACAAAATTAAAATACAAGTAATTGTTTTTGCGTATTAAATTCGTCCTGAATAGCTTTTTCGATGGCAGGTAAAGTAAGATTGTTGACAGCAACGTTGAAGCTGACAAAGACCGGTTTCCCACATTTTTTGGCAAGTCTTTTCGCCAAACTCGTGGAGGTCGTGTCTTCAGTCATTCCCATGATTTTTGTAGCTACGGGCAATTTCTCGTATTTCGAAGGCATGGCGACGGTCAAATTATTCATTTTAGAATCCTCGACATCTCCTACCCAGATATAAACGCTGTCTTCCATCTTAATGATTCGACAGCTTATTCTAACCTCGCCAACGCTAGTCGAGAAATCGTGAAATTTGAAGCTACTTGGAAGTAATTCGAACGCGTCGTTTTCAACGAGCTCGTTATTCATTTTTTATCACCGAAAATCTACAAGATACTTGAGACTCGAATATCGAATACGTTAAAAGCCGTTCTCGGAATTCGCGATAATTTTTCGCGTTTTGTTTTCTAGCAAAACACATGTGTCACTGAAGCCCGGCGCGACGTTCGAAAACTCATCGAAAACGTGTTCGAACGCGCGCCGTCTGGTAATTTTACGATAATATAACGATAATGCTGTAATCATAAAAAAGTATTTAAAACCAGAATAATTTCGTTCTTAGGCTTATAAATCAGCAAATAAAGTAAAAAACTCTATCAAAATCATCGTACAAAGTTAAATAAGCTTCAAAAACTTAACATATCGAGAGTTTCGATGTCATGGACAAAAAAGCATAGAAATAAAAATGCAATCCGCATGATGAATTCCTGCAATTGAAAATGAATACGCATAACATAGAATAAGTTATTGCAATGAATGATTTGTTTAGAGGTTACAAAATAAGTAGAAAAGAGGAGTAAAGTAAGAATAAAAAATGGACATAACGCCCTCGCGGTAGCACGTTGACCGAAAAGGAGTGAAATTCATTCCTGCTCCGTGTTTCCAGTCTGGTGGACCCCTTTTTAGTTGACCGGAGAGTGCGCAAGCGCGAGCCACGATCTTCTGGTAAGAGTATCCATTTTGATCACATGTGAGTATACCCCGAAACTGTCCTCGATATTTCCGTGAAAACTAATGGTGCTAATAGCTTGAAAAAAAAAGAAAAGAAAAGATAAACGGTACGACGAACATTGAGATTACGAGAGTGAAAATAATAGTCTGGTTCGTAAAAATTTTTCATAATAAGAGAAATAGTGCGATAAACGTAAGAGGAGAGAGACGGGCCTGGCAACGAGGGTTAAATTAACGTCGTGATCCAGCGGCACACACGATTGACAACGAATGGGTGCACACGATGTCGGGGGGAGCAATGTGGCTTTGACCGGATCTTTCGCGCCATCTTCGACCATTATATTAATGAAATACGCGTTTTTATTTATTCTCTTACAGTACCCCTCGATTAAATTTGACAAATTTTCAGCCGGTACGCAAATTTCGAAAGTTCGGAAAACCTCCGATCAACTTTCTCGCGCGAGAGTCGGACGGTCGGGGACTCGAGAAAAAAAACTACAGTATTTGGTTAGCCGCTGGGTTATACGGTCATCGAGTTTTCTTTACACTATTTGCGTGCGTGAATTACAAGGCACGCGTTTTTCTCGTCGATTCTTCGCCGTTTTTTTATTTTTCATTCCTCAACCCCTTTTTTTTCATTATCCTACAGCTACATTATTTCGATACTTTTTGCATTGATCGACGCTATTTTCGTGGCTACAACGCTTTATCAACTCCACGAAATATCTTTCTCCGTCAATGTGCCACATGGCCACTCTACCCGGGGGGGGGGTCACACGCATTTTTCAACAGTCACTCGAATCTCACGATCGTATTAGCGAAATCTAAATGACTTTCGAATTTGCGTTCTCCCGACTTTTCATCAATTGTCAAAATCACCCATTTTTTCAATTCCACTAAATATTGCACTGGCGTGTAAAATCGTAGTTCTATTTCTCCTTTTTTTCAAAGTAATACCGACGAAATTCGATACAATCTTTCGTCTTCATGTTTTTAATACTAAAAACGTGTTTTTTCAATAATTGAATTCTAAACTTTGAATTTTCTCATTCGTAACACACGGCGATTGGATTTTTGAAAAATTCAATAGTTATAGCCATTTTTATTTACTTATGTCATAAGTTTCCTATTTTGAGTTGAAACATGGGGAATAATTTGAAAAACAATGTAATATGCGAATGTTTGATGAAACAAAAGTTTACCGAAGACTCTTGCGTCGCAACATATGTTAGACTTAAACATGTGTCATTGTCCTTTTTAATGATGCGCTCGTACAAGGGAATTTCAATACGAATCTTTAAACCTTTTATTCAAGGCATGAAAATTCGGAAAAATAGAAAATAAAGGAGAATTATAGTTTAGCAAAAAAAAACCTTGCAATTTGAAAAAAATATTGGATAAAACTTGACAGGCGTTCTTAAATTCAAGTTCTGTCAATTTTATAACATTCCTGCTGCTGCAGTTCATAGAATTTATGCTTCTGAAAAGAAAACTTGCTGCAAACATTGATCCTTAATCTGGAAAGAAGAGAGGCACATCCTCGAAAACAATAAACAAATATAAAGTGATGGATTGCAAAGAAAAACATTGAACTTTGTAGAAACTTTTAGATTAAAATTAACGAGTCGCTTATTTAATTCCAAAAATTTTTCCATTCATTTTACGTTCAAGCTGTACAAGTTACATGAAATAATAAATAAAGAATCAATGTAAATGACAAATTTCCAATATGGGAAATATATGCAGAGAAAAAAAAATCGTTTGTCGTTCGAAAAGAATTTTTTTCTTGTAATTATATTTGTATTTCATAGATAATTATTTTTATCCGCAGACACAGCCTCAAATTAAAAGATGGCAGATATCGAGGACACTCATTTCGAGACCGGTGACTCAGGCGCCTCAGTGACCTATCCCATGCAATGTTCGGCATTACGTAAAAACGGTTTCGTCATGCTAAAGGCTCGACCTTGCAAGATCGTCGAGATGTCAACTTCCAAGACAGGCAAGCACGGTCACGCCAAGGTTCACCTCGTTGGCATCGACATATTCTCATCCAAGAAGTACGAGGATATTTGCCCATCTACACACAACATGGACGTGCCCTTTGTCAAGCGAGAGGACTATCAGGTGAATATGCCATTTCTTTAATTTCTCCATATTTGACATTACTTCAAACGATATTGAAATTCACATACTTTAAATGCAACATGAACTTTTTTCAATTGTCTGCTTTAATTTTCAAACACATGCAAATTTCTTTTGTAAATTTAATCCATTGATCTTTAGCATGAAATAAAAAACGTTTGCGTCATCTCCCTAATTTAAAACTAAGAAAAATGTTGAGCAATACTGAAAAAGCACCAAATTTCGTTGCATTCCACAAATGCAAACTAATTCATTTTTTATGGATTTCTCGTTCGGGAATACGAACACATTTACGGAATATTGTTCAAGTCCATTCCAAGTGAGAACAAAAGAAATGAAATATAATAAATTACATAATATAAATACTCATCTATCTGTCTAGCATTAATCACAAAGATTTCATTGACTTTTTTTGCCATGTTCGCTAAATCTTTTTGAAAACAATTATTCGAGAGTTATCAAAAATCATCGATGACCGCACATGCAAATTCACAAGTATGATAAATAAAAATGACTCAACATGCTGAACCATATAAATTATTCAATTTTTTATATTTTTTCAAACTTTAAACAGTCCTGAAGACAAAATTGAACCGTTTCAAACCATGAGCAACCGAATCCTTCTACTTGGACAATTTCAAAGAAAATACCAAATATTCGTCCTTCTGCTGTACACTTCGAACTTTTTTTCCAATCATCCACGAATTTACGATAACTCTGTTTCATTATATTTATCTAAGTGCACGATGGTAGCAAAATTTGGATTTCGATATCGACTAGAAATCTACCAACGTCTTTCCTAACATTGTAATTATTATTATCATTAGTATTATTATTATTTGTTGAAAAGACAATGAGCAAAACAATACATTTTGGATTATTCGAATCCTTCAGCATATTTAAAAAATTGATGATACTCCACACAAATTCCTAGCCAAGAATCTTTTTCAATCCTAATTTTCAAGTACTTAGCAATTCTACAAGGAGTTCAGAAAATTCAGTGACTTTCGAGATGTTATGAACATTGATTCTCAATAATATTGTAAAAAAGTGATTAACAAATTCTTTAAACAATTCGTCAAGAAATAATTACACAATTCTTTTTTTTCATTATGTGGTAAAATTTTTTCTTATTTGAAAATAGTAAAGAAAATCTTCGAATTTTTCGAACGTAGTTTGTAAAAAAAACTTTGACATCTGATTAAGAAGTTTCCAATTAATTCAACGAATAGTTTTATAAATTATATTTTGTAAGAGAATCCAAATGGAGGATTTTTTTAAAAAACTGGAACAGTTCTGACAAGATTCGAAAACGCTTAAAAAAATGTACAAAAAAAATGTCTGATTGTTCAACATTTTTTACTTCGAACAATTTGCGCTCAAGTTTTTGGCATTTCCATTCAAATGAAAATGAATTTTTATAATATGTAAAGATGGGCTAATTATTTCAAATTTTCGTCATATCGTTTAACACTGGAAGAGTCTTATTCGAAACATTTGCTGGTTCTGAACATATGCGTGACGTGTTCTCCTCAATCGTTCAAATATGTGACAAAAAAATTGGAATTATTCGGATTTACATCTTCAAATTGCCATCTTTTTTACAAATAATGATTAAATACATCCGTAATTCATCATTGTTACCAAACTCTCTGCACTAACAATAAAATCCTTATCTTATTTTCACGATTTAGCTGACAGATATATCTGATGACGGATACTTGTGCCTGATGGCTGATAACGGAGACCTTCGTGAGGATCTGAAGATTCCTGACGGCGAGTTGGGTACCCAGTTGCGTTCCGACTATGACGCTGGAAAAGAACTGCTGGTGGGTTACCCGATTTCCACTAAATTTGAGAAAACCCCGAACGAATAAAATATACAAGCCTAATGATAATAATTTGACAATTAAACGCGTGATTAATCAATAAATTAATAAATATGTGATGAAATGAAATGAAAACGTGAATCTTTTTTGTTTCGCAGTGCACTGTACTGAAAGCCTGTGGCGAAGAAGTGGTCATTGCCATCAAAACCAACACTGCCCTCGACAAATAATTGTGTTCAGTTGCAACCGTACACAACCTCACAACCCACTTAATAGCCAATCGACACCTTATCATTGGTCAAAGAAAGAAAGGGGGGAAGGAGGGCGAAGGAGAGAAAGAGAGAAAAAGAGAGAGAGAGAAAGAGAGCAGAGTTTGAGAAAAAAACAACATCAAGAACGTAAAACAAATGAAACGAGCCAACAACAGTTCCAAAAAAGAAAACCAACAGCAATTCAGCAGTGGAGAATGATAATATTAATAATAAAACAAAACATTAAAAAAAACAAGAACAAATAACTTTTTATCGAAGTAACTACTTACTATTATCCGAAACAGCGAGAAATATAAAAAAAACACGGCCACGATAACAACAAATTACACGCGCTATAAACTTTCTAAGCAATGTAAGTAAAAAAAAAAACGAAAGGAAAGAAAACGTTGAACTGGCCCGACGTAGTAGCGCAGCTTGCGTCCCGGTTTTTAAACACAAACTCTCTCAAAAAAATAACACTCACACGTACACACATAAACAAAAAACACTTACACATGTTGTTTGTTATATAAGAAATACGGCGAAAACTTTTCATCAAAAAAGGTTGATTGAAATAAGAAAAAGAATGACAAAAAGAATAAAAATTGGAAAAGCCTTTACATTTCCTACATTTTTTTTCGATTTTTTTTCTTGCTGACATTTTTGTTTTCTAATCGCGAACTTAAAAAAATACAAATGTTGCCGCGTTTACGCTTTGAGCTAAAAAAAAGCGGGATAAATAAAATTGCGCGAAAGAGAATGTGAGAATGAATATTTCTTTGACTCACGCTTTTTCAGAATGAAAAAATACATAAAAAAATAAATTTTTTTAATTTACACTTGTGGCCGTCGAGACCAAGATTTGCCCATCAGCGGACTACGAAGAAAAAATTTTTCTTGCACTGTTGAAAAAAAAAAAACCTGACGAGACGCAAAGTGACTAATGTTACGAGCGTACGTTGTCGTCAATAACGAAATAAGAAAGAAGTTTTTTTTGTTTTGTACTCTTGCCGTTCATTTTTCCGTACTTGACGTTTTCGCGAAAAGTCTGAGCAAATATGTAGCAGATAACGGTCTTTTTTTTTTTTTTTTTTTTTATAATAATGGTGCGCGCAGCGAATTCATACTGTGACTGATAGTAGTTTTTTTCGTATTTTTTTTAGCGAACGAATTATCGTACAATTGATTATTGAGGCCGAAAAAGCGATAATAAATGAGAGAACGAGTATTCGTTAATTCAAGCAATTACGTGATTTGCTAATGGAAGCGTTCTGTCATCAATACTTTTTTTTCTATCACCTTTTTTCCCATTAAATTTCTGATTCATAATTAATGTACTTTTGGGATAAATTTAAGCCACGTGAATTTCTGTTAAGATTAAATCAATGTATAGAACAATTTTCATAGCAAATCGAAGATTTATCTCGTATTAATAATTGAACAAGAGGAAAATATGAAAAACGAATGAATTAACGAAAATCCCGTTCATAAAACATATTATGATAATATATTACCCGCTTTTACCGGGTCCGATGATTAATCCCTTGGCCTATATAAAATTACACATTGAACAAACATGACAAAAGAGAATGAGAAAGGAAAAAAAAGAAAAAAAAACAAATATACTTTCAAGTCTTCATTTCCGACGCGGTGTGTAGACGAATAACATCGCGTCTCTCGAATGAATATTTTTACATGTAATTTCAATCGTAACCTATGTGGAATGTATGGTTGCTCGAAACGGGATCTTCACGGACGGTTTGAAAAAGATTAAAAAAACAAAGATAAACAAAAAGAGTGTGTTGTTGCGAATGAATTCTAATCTGTCGAAGTAGTTTTCCAATTATTCCGAAGAAAGTCGTACTTATTCTTATTACGTGAGCTTTCTTTCAAAAGTGACGAAATTGTCACGTTAGGTCATTGAGAAAAAACAAAAACAATACGAGAATCACGGGTTCGAGGCAGAAAGTTTGGAGCGAGATTGCAACATCGAATTAAACGTCCCAAATTAATAAAAGATGAAAAACGAGTAGGGAGAAAAGTGCTTAAATGTCCAGGCGAGAGCAAGTAATCACAATTTTCACAACGTCAACATTTATTCCTGATTAATGAAATTGTTTAATCGACGTGTAATCGATTACTTGATTCAATTAATTCCTTCGTTTCTCTATTCACCCCCATCTATCTCTCCGTCCCGTAAATTCGTACCCCGTTCATTGCGTCTCTTTTAAAATCTTGGATGTCTCTAAAAAAAATTGTTCCGGACGATATAGCCTGAAATATTTGGGATGAAGTGTAACAGATAAGAAAACTGATTGAAGAAAAAAAAACAATTATATAAATAAATGGGTGTATATCCAGAGCTTTTCATAGGAAGGTATTGAATTTGAAGTAAAAAAAAAATGAACATTTTTCTACACTTTATTTGCTTTCCTTCGCAACTCAAAATCCCAAACCGGAATTGCTGGAGTGTAAATGTTTTTTAAAAATAGCTAGAATAATTCCGACACGTCGAGTTGAAAACAAAAATAAAGAAAAGAGTCGGACGTCAACACTCGGTAAATCGGAAAAAAATGTGCCCCGCTATACCTTCCTTCGAAACTTTGGTATGCGATTATAGTTAACGATCTAAACTTAACTATTGTAATCTAAGTAAACACAATACCTAACAATAACAAACGAAAGGAAACAACAACATAAAAACGAAAAAAAAAAGAAAAGTAAATCAGCGTCTGTACTACACGTGTGCTATGTTGGACCAGGTACATATAATTTAAATGTGCTTTGTTATGGACTTGTAAGACGATTATTAAGAAGGGGAAGTATTAAAAAAATAAAGAAATGAAGGAGAATAAGAGGAAAAAATTGCACATCAGGTTGTGCAACAGCGCGTATGAAAGACAAGCGTAAGTGCTTTAATAACTGAGAAATTAAAAAAAAGAAACAAATGAAAGAATTGAGTTTAGAGACCTTAGACAAAAAAAAACTGTAAAGCGCAAAAAAACATTTTTTTTTTCATCGGCGCTTATAGTGATTCGAAAGAGCGCAAGTTTTTTTCGTTTTTTTCTACGTACTTTTAGTCCCGAGAGTCTCTTCGAAATAATAATAAAAAAATGCGTAAATAACATGTCGTCGCCTCAAATTACAAAAAAAAAACGAACGAAAAAAAATTAACAAACGCTATTATTCAGGGTGTAACCGATTTGAAATGATCGGTATCTTAGTTAACTAATACTGTCTCAGGATCGTAAACGATGAAAACTTGCGTGCGACAAATATATTACTGTGAAGTTGAATTTATATAAAAGAAAAAGAGAGAAAAAAACAAAACAAGAGGCGACATCACCAGGAAAAAAATCATACGAATAATACAACAATTATCACAGTTTCGCATTTCAATGTTCGAGTAATATTGAATAAATAATATTACAAATTTACTCTTAGATACGCAATATAATCTTTTTCTCGTTCTAACTACTGAGAATTAAAAAATAACAAGTGTGTGGATAAAAATTACGTTCTGTACCAAAAAAAGTGCAACACCTGTTGGCCAAATTGGGAAACCAAATCAATCGTCGGCTTAAAAACGAAAGTTTAAGTACTGGAAACGCTGCGATTGAAGATAATTACCGAGCTGCACTTAAATTGCAATTCATCAAAGAAAAATTGGTTTCTATGGCCAACAGAAAAATTAGCTTCCAATTTAATTAATAGCGTCGAATTTGAATTCTTGTCCTTAGTGAAAGAATGTGTTTTTTTTTTGTTTTCGTTGCAAGTACAGAAATGATTTATTTACACAACTGTTTCGATTAAGTTTTAGAGTACGGTTACTACAGTAATTTTCGACCTTTTTAATTACCCCCCACAATTGCTACACAGTGAAAAAATGCCTTCTGCGGTGCAAAAATGATTGAACTTTAAAAATAAAAAATCTAAATCTTCGATGCGTCATTGAAAATTGCGCAACAATAGCGTCCTCATCGCTATTCTTTTTCTCAAATTTGCAATTGACAAAAAAACAAGCTTGATTCGTTCTTGGAGTGGATCGTTTCAAGCGAAAATCATTTTTAGAACTATTACCCAACCTGAAAATGCCTTCGTTTTCACGTGTTTCCGAAAACACGTTTCTGTGTGACGTATACAACACTTTTCAAAACGTATTCGACATGAAAAAAAAAAACAAATAAAGAAATCTTAAGCTGGAAAATGTTGGAAAATCATCGAGTCTCCAGTAGAACTGATGAAAAATCATTCTTACTCAGAATAAGTTATGTTTGGATTTCGAACAGTTCTATATTGTTGTTTTCGTTAAACCATTTTTTTAACAACTACCACGTATGTTGGCTAATCGCATGGACTATTTATTGTTCAGACAAATTGAATCAGCTAAAGTAATCGAAAAAGATTTACACGACGTTTACAATGTTAATACTTTTTTCAATGCTTTAAGGAATTTTCAATCGATCATGGCAAATGATCGGTGATTTGATGGGAGCGGAGTCTTCAACGGACAACGAAAAGAACTTCCTTAATGAATAATTCGTTCCAAGGTTTTCTGTTCTGGTGGGCAGGGGGCTTGAAGCCCCCAGAGAGGCGTCGTCCCCTTGTGACCCACGTGCACGCACGAAGCCTACAATTTCATCAGAATATCTAATGAACCTTTTTGTCCATTAAAAAAAAATATCTTGAGCATGCTTTTAATTAAATTGTGTGTATGCCCCACAGAAATGTATTTTTGAACATCGTATCAAGGACTATTATTTGAAATTATTTTTTTGAAAAAATGATAAACCACTCAACGTTCTAAATGCGACACCGTACACCACTGAACGACCACCGAGCGATTTGCAAAAAAAAAAGTCAATATAGGGTAAAACACCCACTCGCCAGCCATGTACCAGTAATCGGCCTCTGTCCATACTTTGTACGAGTGCGGAAGACATTTTCCACACTCTTCTCACTCGTACAAGGCCGACTACTGGTACATGGCTGATAACTGGGTGTTTTACCCTTGTCAATGCGGGGAAACTAACTCAAGGGGTCATTTTTGAATTTCTTTTTTTGAAAAAGTGATTAACCACTCAACGATCTAAATGCCACACGGTACACCACTGTACGATCATCAAGGAACCAGGAAAACAAAGAGCATGTACCCAGTTGAGATTGATTGAGAATCATAAATTGTCGAATCGAAAGGTACGTGAATAAAAATAAATATATTTTCACCGACTACGTTTGCATAGAAAATCGACTAAATTATCGCGAATGAGAAGTTGTGAAAAGTAGAATCGTGTTTTTACAGATATTTCCTCTTTTTTTTCACCTTGGAAGCGATAGTTGATCGCGCATGTACAAAAAAAACAAGGCCAGAATTCGTGGTGGTGATTCAGAATAAATACTGTTTAAGTAGGTTCTATGAAACTGAATCGAGGACAAATGAGTTAAGTATAATCCCGTAGAACAATAGCAAATAACATGATTTTCTTTCACCTTCAGTTTTTCTTTTTTTTTCATAATACAAATCAGAAATTTATGCACTATATATATATCTTCCGATTAAATACGGAAAGTTCACGCTTACCTGGCGTAAACCAGTGAAGAGAAACATTTTCGTTCCTTTTCATTAACAGAAGTGAGAGAAAACTTAATTTTCGTCACGACATGAAATTCGATAAAGAATTTTTGAAAAAAATTGTCTATTTCTTTCAAAATAATGATAACATTTTTATAAAGTTTCGTATAGTTGCGCCTGTGTTGTGCTAAGTGTTATTAATATTAGTATAGATTTTCGTATTTGAGAATCTACAAATTAAGAAATGAAGAGGGAAGTTAATCAGTGGGCAGTTTTGAGCCAAGATGTTATATTCATAGAAACGAGTTGTTTCGTTTTTCAGGCCTTAATAATCTACACGTATCTTTTAAAGATATCTCAGATTAGCAGTGTGTGAAAATCGAACAAAAAATCATTTAAAATCATTTTTATGAGGCATTAATAATAATTACAGGGCGGAGAATTAAAAAAAAAAAAAACAATATTTTTCAATGACAATCGAGAATTACGATGCGCAATTATAATTTTATAATTGATACAAAACTTTTTTAAAACCTTCGATTATTTTCCCTTCGAAAAATCGTTTAAAATAATTTTTTACTCGATTCCTCATTGAGGTTTCAGAGGCCTACAGAAAAGGCCTCTAATATATATATATTTCATTTCATTGAAAAAAGGCATCGTTACGATATTTAATGACGGCGGAGACCAAAAATTCTCTCCTCATATACCGACCGATTTATATTGATTTACCGATTGAAAATTTTGTTTTTCTTCCCCGCCCTCCTTCGCAGCCTCTTGAAAACGAATTACGGATTATTAGTTAGAGTTGACTAAAAAAAAAATCAACACTTTAATATTCACAAGCAACGATCCGTAATATCTTTACCTTGAATCGACAGTATACATCTTTATAATATTTCAACAAAGTATACCATTTAGAAGTTCATGGATAACGACGATAATAATTATTATTTCGCTAATTCGATAGCGTGTAAAAATGTTGAAGTTTCGAGTGAAAAAAAGCGTCGGTAATAGCGATGTGAATAATAATAAAAATAAAGAAAACAGAAGATTTGTGCCGCGTTAATACGACCGATATTGACCAACGAACCAAGGCACCCAAGGCTTTTTAGGGAGCTTCTCAAGAGGATACACGAAACAGAAGTACTTTAAAAAATATATATTTAAAGTATGCAACAAAAAAAAAGTAAAAATAATAAGAAAACCATGAACTTTAACCACCGAATAATTAAGTACAAACATTTGCGCCGAATACGGATAACGTGGATGTCGTCTTCGTAACAAAATGAAATTTATTTATAGAAATACATTTTCTATTCACTTCGTAACGTAACATGTTGAATGCCAGCGAGTGTCTGAGCAGCAGTGATTGCAAGTTCCGAACAAACAATAACATAATAATAAAGGAGTGTGTGAGAGAAAGAGATAAAGAAAAAAAAGAAAATTGAAGAGTGTCCTCTTCAGTAGCCCCATAATAAATTCCCTGCATTTTTTTCTTCATTTTCGTTTAAATCTAGACAGTAACAAAGTGTATAGCAACTTAATGGGTTAGATGTTTTCGAGTCTTCGTGTTTTTGTTTGTGGTATTTTTTTTCCTTTTCTCGTTATTTTTGTCATCCCCCTCCCCGGCCCCTAATCACAATCGTAATCGAAGTTTTCTTGCGTTACGTTCGATCAATTGTTCGCATTTCGCCTTTGAAGCGCCGCCGCCAAATCCTGCCTCAATGCAGCTTGCTGCCTCTGATCCGCCAATGACTGCAGTGATCTCAGGCCGTTCACGATGTCTTTCGTTTTACCGAAATATATTTCGTTCAAGGTGTTTCGAATTTTATTTTCCATGTCCTCCACCATGCGCCCAATGTTGACGAT
The DNA here is from genome assembly GCA_963989365.1 of Rhimphoctona megacephalus. Lineage (NCBI taxonomy): Eukaryota > Metazoa > Arthropoda > Insecta > Hymenoptera > Ichneumonidae > Rhimphoctona > Rhimphoctona megacephalus. The sequence continues at coordinate 20,729,496 of OZ022420.1, forward strand.
GTGCGGCGACGTTTCGCTTATCGTTGCATCTTGCTCGACCTGGGTTAATTAACGAAACTCAATAATTATGAAAACATTCGTCACTGATTAGAATTTAGGGAAAATATCTTCATATGATGGAATTCAATGTTATTCAGTTCATGCGATATTGACTGCGCCATGTGGATATCATCAAGGGTCAGAGAAATACTGAAATGTACCCAATTGAAATTTGCATCGTTGGAACGTAATGGAATTTCTTTTTTTCTTAATACCACTCAAACATTTTTCCACAGATTGGGCTAAAAAAAATGTTGTTTGGAAATATTTTGAAATCAATAAAATTGACGTTAACGCAGATTTTTAAATATGTCTGTCGTTTATGGCCGCACTAGTAAAAATCATGGTCGAAACTTGTTTTATACACGAGGCTACTCTCAAAGATCCTTTAATAGGCTATTCGATACAAAATAATTATAATAATTATCTAAATTTTATCTATCTTATTATAATATTTATCTAAAAAACACTAAAATTGAATTCATCCATGGGAGAGTGATCACTTCGAACACTTTTCCTCTACATCTTTTTATTGTCAATCTCATTTTTTATATTTTTTAATAAATCAATTTCTACTTTACTCGATTCATTATCATTCGTAATCTCATTATCAAAATTGGTTTATGGCAGGAAACTGAGTTCTGTTAAATACTCATACTACTGCCTTTGTAAGGAAGAAACGTATGACGAATCTTCATTCGAATCATTTGATTTTTGCACTCGATTTTGACTCGAAAATTATCAAATTCACTTCATTTGTAAATAAACTTTAATCCTACCAAAAATTAATTTCGATTTCTAAATGTTATCAATGACTGTATATTTTAATCGATTGAGGTATTTCCGATTTGTCATTTGCGATTTGAATATTTCCTCTTATGTTTAATTACTCACAATGACTCTTTTCATTTTCATTTTTTAGGATGTTAATAAATTAAAGATAATAAATTAACTTAGAAAATGATATAATTGAATATATTAGAGTGCGTCACCGCTCGAGCTCGCGCCGGATACAGCAGTTTCTTTTAAATGTTTCTTTTTAATTCGAGCTCGTGGCTCTTGATGAATATGCTAGCTGAACTGACGAGGTGGGCTGCATTTAGCAAATTATCTAACTTTAAGGATGAACAATTTTTTTTTTATGCCTTCAGGAATGTTCGTCAAAGAATTTCAATGATCAATATCTGCTATTACTTATTTAAGGAAGTTCACGTGAATCTAATGATAATCGAAAATTTCAACTTTAAGGGTTGAAATTTGGAAATATTATAGAAAAATATACCGTACATCTATTACCGGAATTATTTTTGGATCCACCGTCTAGTTGTCAAGAAAACAATTTATGAAAATCACATTTTTTGAATCCTTATACATAGGTTCTTATGTGATTTTCATAAATTGTTTTCTTGACAACTAGACGGTGGATCCAAAAATGATATTCCGGTGATAGATGTACGGTATATTTTTCTATAATATTTCCAGATTTCAACCCTCAAAGTTGAAATTTTCGAATTATCATTAGATTCGCGTGAATTTCCTTAATTCACCTTACATTTTATCAAATTATTCGTATTTATGAGTGCTCCGTACCACGTGATTTTTATATGTTTTTTTAGGAATATGTACTACAATTGACATGAACGAAGAATAGTATAAAATACTGTCCATATTAGAGTTTAACAAAGAATATCTATCGACATATTACCTGAAGATAATTGTAAAGAAATTTTGGCCATTAATGTATCTATGCTTATCGAGGAAACGATTTTATGTTGAATGAAGAAAAAATTGTAATGAATAAATGTGCAAATTACCTGTCTGGTCAAACTTCCACCCAAATTCATGGTCCCCGAGCCATGTTTATTCGTTTGTAGCCACAGCATAGCAGTGGAAGTAAGTTTATAATGAGCCATGCGTCCGGTCGTTCTCTCGTGTACCTCGACAACGTGTATCGAGTCCCAGCAGCCTTTGATTTTCTTCGAGCCATCACCAGCCTTCTTGATTAAAATGACGCCTGCAAAACCGTGATCCAAGTCCCACAGATAGACGGAAGAAACGCCACCCTCGAAATATAACTCGCGATATTGATCAAACGCATGATTCGCATCGATCTCCAGTTTTCTCAATCTCTCCGAAGGCATCGAGCCATCTTCCAGCGGAGGATCGTACGTATTGCTCCATGGAGATCTACAAAAATCAAATAATTTTATTTTTTGTCCAATTATGATCATGTCATCGTCAAATTTTTGTTTTCAAATGTTTTTTACAAACTTTATATTTATTGCATAATTCACATTGTATATAACTGTTTTATTTACAAGAACTTAATAGTTAAAAAGTAATCATTATTATTTTTATCTCTATATTTAATAATACAATGAGTATTTATTAAAAAATATAACTTTTTGTCAATAACGAAAACTGAGCTTCAAAATAATACTTGCTTATTATTACAATATAATTACACAAACAATTTTATCTTAACGTCTAATTCAATATAATCTTTAATTCACCTATCCATTAAACTCTATTCTCCCATGCGTTTCATCAATATAAAAAGAATTGGTGCAGAATTGAACCTGAATGTGTACCTGAAATTTATGATAACTTAAATTATTTAGGTTTTAAATTTGCACAAATATTATTCTCTTTTCGAAGAGTTATTCCAAAAAAGCTTGGTGTGCGATTTCATAATTAACCTTCACTGGATCAACCAATCTCGATTTTGTCAAGGACCATATAGTAAGTATGTGAAATAAAATATGACAAACGAAATATGAAAAAACGAATGTTTAATGACTATTTTGCAAATTTTCGTTGGTTTACACCCAGCATAAAAACTAAACAAACGAGGTCAATTTTCCTAGATTTTCATTACCACATTGTGTTTTAATAAGAAATGAATTGAACAAAAACAACCCAAGAACAAAATATTTTGACTCTGTATGGATGAATTATTTCGAAGGGCAAAATAAATTATGAAGAATGAACAATTCATCAACTAATTTTATTTATTGTATGAATCCAGCTATGATAGAAGAATTCATGAATTTGCTCTTTTATTTTTGGAAATATTAAAATAAACATTTATATATTACTACATCTGCAGTAAACATACCTAATAAAAATGAAAAGTAATCAAAATAGACATTTGGCAAATTGTAATTTTTTCTGTAGAAATTTGACAAGAGCAGTCACAGTCTAATATCTCTGAACCATTTAAAGATATCAAGCTAAAAAGTGGTACACAAGCAGAAAAAAAAGTTGTAGATTCAATAGCACTTGATGTTATTCGGAGATTTCGTTGATTCAATCGCAGTGTTCTCGATCAGAATAAATGTGCGGTTTAGTCAAAAACTAGAGTATTAATTTAATACTTTATAATCTTACGATGATTATATAATGTCATGAGATATGTGATTGATCCAACGATTTTTTCCCTCGGTGCAGCTATAAAATTTACTACGCGTATATAATTCTAGAAATCAGAATCTAACAAATGTTCCCATAAATTTGAGGCTGGGCTAAAGTTATACACCCAAAAAAATGAATATCTTTTGTTATGCGATATCTTATTTAAAGAGGCCTTTCTTAGGTATTTCAAAATTATTTTTGTACTGAATTTTACGTTACATAGATTTCGAGATTTGCTTGTAAACGTGTTTGGAAACCTGATTCCCCTTCTATTTCCAAAACATGTGCAGCTAGAATTTTATAAAAACTAGCAATGTTAGAGATACGCATATATTTTACAGGAAAACTGTTACAGTGTGTCCAACGAATATAGTTTTTGAGAAACTAATAATAAAGAATGTACAACAAACTTAATCGTGTGGTTATTTACCCAAATGAGGTTGGACTAGATCCGGAACCTCCTTTCTTTCTCCCTTTTTTTACTGATTGTGCAGATCGATTCTTAAAAAAAATCTAAATCAGAATTGACCAATTTTCATAGCCAAATCTGTGCAAAAACTGAAGATCGCCATCTCATCAAAATATGTTTTTATACATTTTTTTGAAATTCAAAGGAAATATTTAAGACACTGTACCATGTGATTAGTTACCAAATTTTAAAAGGATTCTGACTTAATGATACTTCCTACAGAAAATTCTGCAATTTTACACACGTTTCTTATGGCAAAGAATTGAAAATTTTCTATTTCTTACAAAGGAACACATGACGGCCTTTGTCATAAAGAAAATAGGATTTGACTGCTTAATGTTGAAAATAAAGCGATAAAAAGTAAAAGTGAGAATTCGTCGATGTGGGGAGAGTTATTTCTACAACGCTAAACTTTACATCTAACATTTTTTCCATCGCTTCATAAGGTTTTACGTTCCTACACAATATTATTGAAATATTTTGCAAATTATAACCAAGCTTTCATCCATTGTGCACAGCGTGAACTTTCCAACGTGACTGGAGCAAAACTACCTTGAGACAAGAATTTAAAAAAAATTTTGGTCGCATTCCAACAGTAAAACCTTTGACATAATTTGCAAGCATTACTTCCCGTTAAGCATATTTCAATCGATAACCATTTTTTGTTGCTGAGTTTTGGACTGACCTGTAAGAATCTCCGTCTCGATTATAATCGCACAAGAGATAATCCTTTCCGGACTCTTTATCCTTGGCTATTTTGAGTGGTTGATCGACGGACGAGAGCAAATCTTCGCAGAGCGAAGGTACCAGATCGATCAGATCGCTAAGGTTTTTTTCGATCTGTTGAGGGGGAAGTCTTCTCATGAGATCAAGAGCACAGTCCATTTGTTGTTCCGTCTGTAAAACGAAAAAGAAAAACGAAAGAAAGAAAAAAAAAGTGTACAGAATAACAAAAACGCTACGTTAATACGAACATGACAGTCAGAGAGATAACAATTTGTTTTTTTTTTTAATACAGAAAAAAGATTAAGAAAACACAGTATTGTACAAAAAATTGAGCCAATAAACCATCATTTACAAGGGATTTGTCGTATTTCTCTTCATCCCGTTCACCATTTTGACATTTGCGATCTTCTGGGTTAGGTGACGAGATTTCCTGCGTTAAAAAGAATTTCAAGTGCGATTTTTCTTGATCGCTCGTTTGATAGGTTCGCAACAATTTGTTTCTTTTTTACATTTTTCATCGATAAAAGCGAAAAGAAAAAGTTTCACTCTCGTATTCGAGATTAAAATGGTAATAAATATCAATGGAAAAAAAAAGAAAAGAAAAATATTAAAAACAGGTCAGAGAAAATGACTCACCATGGTTATTTCGCGTGCGGAACGGTTAACGTGTCGATGATGCGCGTATGAAGGTGGTTAAAAAAAACAACAACAACAAAAAAAACAAATTCTGTATATAATATAGGTTAACAAATTGTAAAAAAAATGTAAATGTTTTTTTCGCTCCTCCACGACGAGTGAGTGATCTCAATTGTTGACTGTGTCCCTTGCATTCGAAAACGAAAAAAAAAAATCCGGACACTTTAAGGGTGTGTCAGAGTGAGCAGTGATTGGTGAACATGTATGAGCGTTCCTAAACACACACTGCCATATTTATATTCATCGTATCCAAAATTCGAGAGAGAAACGAAAGCAGAAAGTTTTTTCACAGTCTCATAGATTCATCGGAAATTCGAAGATCAATCATTATTCAAGCGACATACGCACGCACAATTAATTCGTTATTGTAAAGTTTTATGCTTAAATGTGGATTACGGTTTATTTTTTGGACTTGATCTCTCTCTCTCTCTCTCTCTCTCTCTCTCTCTCTCTCTCTCTCGCCCTCCCTCTCTGTCGTTCGCTCTACACCCATGGCTCAAAAGTGCACTGACATTTGCACGGCTGCACGTGACGCAACGTCGCGAAGTTCGCGCGCACGCCACAAGAGGGCATCTAGGTAAACTTTAATTTTTTAAATCTGATTCAGAAACTTCTTCACTTTTATCGTATTTTAGATTTTAGGAATGAGTTCGACTATGTTGCTCCTCTATTTAGTTTGGAACCTTTATTAATGGAACAACGAACCACAAAAAAATTAAGTGGTTTTATTAGGCTATAATTATTACTTTACCGACTGAGTCAATTCTACAGATTGTAATGTCCGTCAGAGGCGCTATTTCGCGAGGTTACCTGTTCATTTTGAATTTCAATTTTATTTGCCTAAACGTTGTTTAACGTTTAGATGTTAAGGTAGTTCGATCGAGTTGGGATCCACGTGTGACCATATATTTTTTGTATGGAATCGAAAGAAGATAATTTTTTTTACGTGTTGATGAAATTTAAACTCTTTTTACCGTGTAGTTTTTCAGATATTAGCTTTTAAAAATACATCGCGACCATAAGAGAACGTAGACAATAACATAGGTCAGAACTTTCAGTTCGAGAATACTCAAAAATTTGTCGTGCAACCGATAATAAAAAACTTATTGCTCTAATCTACGACATGTGAAGCACCTTTTAGGAGCAATTGAATTGGATTTACCTTATAATTATTGAAAAATCACGAATAAAATTACAGCAGAATTCTGTCGGCTTAAATCGGACTTTTCTCTCTCGGAAGTCAGTAGACAATCAAGATAGCGGCTCATTTATGCCCGCCGATACGAAATCTTAATTAGACCCTTATGCCTTTCTTAGCCACCAGTTACTTCATTTCCAAGTTTTTTCTACTCATTGTATATTTCTAGAGCTTCGAGTGAACGTTTACATTGGTTCAGTTGTTTTTCTTTAATAAACCTACCCGAAAGAGCTTGCAATCAATTCATCGTGCGGCAAAATTTTCGAGGTTATATTTACATTCTCACCGATCCACGCAGGGAGACTAGAGAGAAGGAGTGAACACAGCATGGGCCAATTTGTAGTTCCAGTGTGCCCAAAACACGTTGATGCTATAATTTCTGGTTTTGCCACTGCAGCGTTCGTGACCGAAAGTACTAATACATATAGTAATAATAATCCTCAGCGACGTGAAACTGACCTTGTACTTTGCAATCGCAGCGCCTCTCATTTTCTACCAATTTTTGGGAACACTTCTTAAGGTATTACTATCACAAAACGACTTCATTTAGGGTCCTTGCAAAATTTTGCATAAACGTTCTTGGCACCAAAACTAACGGTTTTCTCCTATGAAGGAAAATTTTCTGACGTTTAGAATTTGAGATATTTAATTTGCAATTTTTTATTTTCTCCATCTAAACGCGTGTAAATTAAAGTCGCATTTCATTAAAAAGTTGCAAAAATCGAGTTGCAAAAAAAAATGTATTTAAGATTTTTCTTGCAGATCAAGCCTCCGAAAAAAACGTGCAGCAGGATTTTTACCGACCGTACGGCTGATAGATCGGCTTAATGTTACAAATGTTTGCTATTTTTTGAAATTATTATTGATAAATTGTTGTCTGCTAAACAAAACCGAAGGAAACGCTGTGTAAGTGGTTGGCGAAATGTCTAAATTATAAAGTGCTTAATTCTCAGACTGAAAAAAACTTTCATTATACAGTCGTATTGATGCTGAAAAAAGTAACAATTTTGGAAAATCAAAAAAGTTGAAATATCTCGAAAACCGTGAGACTTTTACTAGCCACTATCTGTACATGCTTCGTATCCCTATCCGCAGTTGAAAGTTTATTCATTATTTACTCTTAAACTTAGCTTAAACTCTGATTATATAACGTTGGAGAAAAATTTAACAATCATTAACGAGCCAATGGTAAGAGGAGTAGGAGGAGGAGGAGGAGATGCACTTCGGCGAAATTCCTGAAACACGGAATACTCAACGTCAGATTCATTTTAGCACACGCGTAAACAATTACCTCACAGCAAATTCAATCCTTCTCGAGTTGATTTTATAATTATTGTATGTAAATGGTATTGGATCCTTCAATTTCTGACAATACAATGGACGACAAGTCTGCTTATTTTTTTATTAATCCCAATTCACGTTTGGACTTATTCGTTAACGCAAGGTGGATTTTCGTCCTTCATAATAACAACCCATCTCTTTGGAAGGCGAGGACATCGATAGGGCGAATCGGTGAATTCAATCTCGACTTCAAAGATCGCGCGTCTTTTGCAAATGAGGCGTCACCACATGCGACGCTAGCGCTACGATGACAACGTCTTGTCCAGATTTACCGATCACACGCTTTCGCATAGCGTAGTAGCATAACGCAGCATAAGAGATTTCAACCAATGGGATATCGTACATGTGCACTATATATATGCATTTGGACTTGCCCGATTGGTCGAAATCTTTTATGCTGCGTTGTGCTACGTACGCTATGCGAAAGCGTGTGTGATCGGCTTAAACCGCGAGCAAATTCCTCCTACAATGTAAACTCCTCTATTTATGTACAATTTTTAGCCATTTGTTTTTTTTTCTCTTTTTATCTAGCAGTCCGCACACACTTCCAGCCAACCGAGGACTCGGCGAGAACTCGGCTCGTTTATTTTTCAATTTTTTTCTCACCGATTAAACCTGGTGTATAATTTTTATTGCGAGTAATAACGAAAGAATAAATCTTTAAATTAAATAGTCAATAATGTTACGATAATAAACTATCGCAGCAAATGTCCTGAAAATGCAATTCTAGGTGAGTTTCTACATCAAGTTTTATTGTGTCTGTAACAAAACACGTTCAAGTTGCGGTACGAAATCGAATAATATTGAAAGTACATTGGGTGCTATCCTACGCGCTATATTAACGCATCGATAAACTCGACCTCGTACACTTGATCCCCGATTACTCAGCGCTTTCCAATAGCTCTATTACTATATTTAAACCAAAACTTCAAAACTACGACTTTTCTCCTGTTTCCAGCTGACCTAGTTTATCATTTTCGTAGACACACTACATTTAACACTTTTTTCTATCAATTTACCCCTTTCAGAACAAATCCTCAGTCAATCAATCTTCGTCGCTAATTTTTATCTTTCAAAAATTATTTTCTCAACATAAATGCTGATGTTATTCAATCAACGAGACCTGCAATTTGTTGCAATGAATTTGTGATAAGAAATCAGTAAACATTAATTGGTCAATTGACCTCTGTTATCTTTGACATGAAAAATATTCATTATTTGATATATAATCAGTCACGGTACAATTCTTAAATTACGCTTAGTAAACTGTTATTTTTGATTGTGCTAATTATTATTGTGAGATTTTTAAGTTTAAAAGAAATAAAGTATTTATTACCAGTTTACCATTTCCAAATTATCGTTTTATAATTACAAATTGCTCTTCGGTTTATCTATGCTTTTTTAAATACATAACAATTTGTGTATATCGGGAATTTATTTTAAATAGAATAAAGTTTTAATTGGAAAAAAAAAAAATATTTTTTTCACTTACACAATTTTGTTAAATATCTTTAAAATAAAGAATGGATCAACTTTTATTGTACTCTATATAGTACAATAAAAGTTGTTTCATTCTTTAACGGAGTAACGGAGGTTCATTAATATTCTTAATGTAGCAAACTTGATGATTCAACATGTCACACCTGAGAATTTGCATTCTTTCCTTGTTTAAACTAAAACCAAGCAACGATAAAAGGTGAACGACCTTTGGATGGTAGCTATGCTTCACCGAAGCCCGATAATTCAACACCTTTTGAAGTTGAACTTTAACTCCGTTCCAAGCATTCCCACATCAAACACAAAAGCATATAAAATTTTGCTACATTAAGAATATTAATAAACCTCCGTTGCTCATTTTTAGTTAATCTAGAATAGCTGAATATCAATTGTTACAAATTTCTTCATATCTCCCTGCTTTATATTTTTTCAAATAAACATTTCACCACTGTTTAATCGATTAACATGAAAAAGTAATTGGGAGATTAAGGTAGATCGGTGACGGCTACGTGATCTTTGCAGTACCTATTATAGACCAAAGTTTGCAAATGCAAAATTGTCTTTGAAATTATAATTTTATTATTTTCGAAATATAAACAGCGGAGAATGGATATTTTTATATGATTTTATTGTTCAAAAAATGTTTACTAATTGAAATTTGATGAGCATAGTGGATTGTAAAACGTATCATGGTCGTTACTGTCATCTGCCGAAACTATCAGTTTTGTTTATAACCTATATAGAGTATTTACACAAAGGAATTACGCAACGACAGAGTTTTGCCAGTTTACCTATTACCATTAACTCTATCGATATTTATCAAATACGGTAAAAACATTCAAGAACAAGAAAGAAAAACAGTCAAATTGGTAAACTGTCATGGCTGAAGGCATGTTCTAGCAGACGCTGAATACAGAGTTACTAAGAGCTCTCGTGCTCTTTCCTGTATCATTCCTGTGGAAATCTCAATTATTTCACAAGGAATAATTTTTTATTTTTCAGTCGACTTTTAACGGTAACGTCCAAAGACCCAAGCACTTTTATATTCATGGAATACAGTAATCAATTTTTTATTACGATATCTTGGAAGTACCAAATGTAAAAATTCAATAAGTCTTGACGTGCATACGATTTTTCTATGCTCGTAGGGATAAATGTCTGGAAACAGTCGATTTTTACGAATTAATTACTACCAAGCTAGATGCTAAATAGCGTTCAAGTTGCAAATATCAATTAATCTCGTATTTATGTGTAACTATAAAAATTGTCAGTCCTTCATCTTGAATAGCTCAAATTCACCGATCTACCTTAATGGCAAAAATGGGCTTAGACTTTTTGAATTACAAAGAGCGAAGAAATTTTTTACTTTTGATATTCACAGCCATCTCTCTCACGCTCACAGTGGCTCACCTGATATGACACATGACTCTTAATATTGCAATGATCTTTTGTAGCACAGTGCAACATTTTCTAAGAATATGCTCTCATGTGCATTATTTATGATTAACAAAGCTTGAAGCACCCAGCTCGTGTGCTGAAAAAATTCATATAAAATGTGTATAAATTTTATAAATTGAAATAATTTTTTTTGAAACTTGCAATGATTATTCCAAATTTATTCATGGTTTCCAAAAATATTTCGATCGATGTGTTAGTATTTTTAGAAATGTGCCATTTTTCGAGTATTATAGTACTCCAAAAATCGATTATGAAACATGTGTTTGGATTCCAATCTGTTTATCTTTATGGACTTTGAAGTATTGGAAATACTTTTCCAATTTTTTAATGTAATTTTATTTTATTTTTATTGGAAATATTCAGAGTTTTTTATACGTTTCTCATATTTTATTTAGCCCTCAGTTATTTTCCCTTGAGGTTGATTTGATAAGCTTCAAGGTATACAGCAGATTGAAAAAATAGAAAATGAATGTATTTTCGTCGTTATTCTTTAGTAATTTTGTGGCGTTTATTTTCAGATTGGAAAGGAAAAAGAAATAATTGCTATTTCTCAAATTGCGCACAAAGGCAAACACCGGAATATACAAGATGGCCTTTATAGAGTCTATGAAACAGTCGGCTGTTCTTCATCTGATGTTTGCCATAACTTTCTTCACCTCGGGATTGATTATAAATTTGTTCCAGGCCATACTCTATGTGGCAGTTAAACCCTTCTCAAAGTACCTATATCGCAAGATTAATTATTACTTGTGTTATTCATTCTACAGTCGTAAGTAATAATTATTTATTTATTAGTAATTTTTTGAAGCAAATATTGTCATTAATCAAATAGAAAAATGATCAAATCAAAAATGCTCTCTTTCAAAGATGCAACAAATTTTTTGGCAATTTTAAAAAGTGACCAATGGAATGAAAAGAAAAAAAATTATTGCTCTCCATCTGTGTTAAAATCAATATCAGTAGTGAGAAATTGAGAATAAACATGAATGCTCAAAATAATTTTTGGATATTTAAAAAAAAAAACAACGTTTTATTTTTATTCTCTGCAATATAAAACATTTCATTCTATTCCAACCTTTTTTTCCATACAACGATACTTATCGTAGTAATAATTTTTGAAGGACTGAAACCAAACTGACAAATATTAATTTTTTTTCTATTTCTTTTTTAACTTGCAGAGTTGGTTTTTATGGCTGAATGGTGGTCAGGCACTGACGTTGTAGTTTATGCGAACAAAGATGAATTTGACAAATACTACGGAAACGAGCACGGGTTTCTTTTGATGAATCATAGCTACGAAATTGATTGGTTGATGGGATGGATTTTCTGCGACCGAATTAAAATATTGGGGGTAAGAGAGCCAACGTTTTCTCTGTGCGGAAATCGTTTCTGTGCATTGTGGTCAATAGACCATATTCAAACATATTCTAGAATAACTACTATTTGATTATTGCACGACGTATAAAATATCTTTTTTTTTAAATAGCCACTAATAAAATTACAGTAACCATAGCGAATGAAATAATCGCAACAGCGGCTCGATGCGGAGTATTAAAAAAAAATTGAAAAAACCGTCGCGAGCTACGGCCGCGCTCTAATACCCCAAAATAAATTTTACCGATTTTTTTAAATTGTCAAACCACTCGGGTAACCGGGAAACGTCGCGGCAGTTTATCAATGAAAATTTATTTGTTACTTCCCATTCGTTTTTGTTAGAAGTCGATCGTTAAAAAATTACATATTTTTATGACTCACTTGTTACTTGTTGAAAATTAACAAATTTCAGAACTCAAATTGTTGGTAAAGCGTTTACCAATTTTTTTTTTTTTTTATGTAATTGGAATCTTCAACTTGCAACATGTTTCAATTGTACAATTTTGTTTAAACATAAATACTCTGCTACGACCTCCTCGACGATTTTCCAGATTTTTGATAGATTATCGTTGAAATCTCGGGGCTAAATATATTTAATAATTTTCAGAACTGCAAAGCTTACGCGAAAAAATCGATAAAATATATCCCTACTCTCGGTTGGGCATGGAAATTCGCTGAAAGTGTATTTCTTGAGAGAAGTTGGGACAAAGACAAGGAAATAATCGGCGGACAGATTCGAGAATTGGGTGATTATCCCGACAATATGTGGGTCAGTATATAATTGTTTATTTTTTATTGTTTTGTCCAAATATGTTTATTTTTTAATCTAAAAATGTAACGGTATTTCGAAAAAAAAATTAATTTTAATTTTCAATATTGATATTTGTGATATTTAATCATGAAATTAGTTCAGTTACAAAGTAATTCCTTGAAAATGACAAAATAATACAAATAAGTTTTCCGCCCTAAGCTGCTACCACCTTTTCAATGCTAAAAATATAATGGTATTTCGAATAGTGTTAAAAAGAGAGGTCGTCGTTTTTTTTCGCAGCTATTATTGTACGCAGAGGGGACTCGATTCACAGCGGAGAAACACGAAGCTAGTCAAGAATTTGCGAAGAAAAAAGGCTTGCCTTTGCTGAAGCATCACCTGACACCCCGCACAAAAGGTTTTACAGCTAGCATACCGCATATGAGAGGCAAAGTAGAAGCTATATACGACATACAGATTGCTTTCAAGCCAAACGATCCTGTCAAACCAACAATGACAAATTTACTCTATGGGAAAAAAGTTGAAGCGCACATGTATTTCCAACGAATTCCACTTTCCGCAGTACCCGACGGTGAGGAAGCAGCGGCCAAATGGTTGCACGAGATATATCAGCAAAAGGTACTCACTATTTTTTTTTGTTCCTCCGTGTACCCTCGCGGGTTTTTACGAGCCCATTCTATCGTTTAAATTCCACTTCACCAATTTCCTAATTTCCATGTTCCTGAGAAACCCCCAAGAGTGTTGCCTACAGCTACTCTTTCCTAATGCATTTCTGTGGAGGGCCAAGAAAATCTAGAAAACTTGGCCAGATACAGGCGGCTATATTTTTACTGAGTCAATTGATTAGCATTATCAGAAACTCAAAAAAATTGCTTCCCGCTCAGCGATTGATGCGCGAGCCGGTGCATGGCTAAACGGTCACTCAACCAAATATTGACCTCGCCCGAGGCTGCTTAACTCTGGTGTTCGCCGGAACCACACACCGACCGCGCACCCATCGCTGTTGGTAGGTACTCGCTTTTATTTTTTCCTCTATTTACTATTGGATGAGAACAAAATAATCAAGGAACAAAAAGGAAATATTGAGAATATTTTTTCTATACGAACAACAAATATCAGACGGATTTTTTTGATAGAAAAAAATTCAACTCGGCGAACCTTGGACATTTTTTATTATACTTGTAGGAACTTGACACATATTTTGTTTTGTTTTTTTTTCTTTTTTGAAAATTTTATACTTTTTATGAGGCAAACAGTTTTGTTATGAAAGGTTCTAGAAATCTGTACAGTTTCCCAATTTTCATACGAAGGTTTCACGACGTTTTTTAACCTAGCGTTATTTCTCTTATCGAAAAATTGTAGTAATCCAATTTTGGAATTTTCTATCGTAGGACCGAATGGCCGAAAGTTTTATGCAAACCGGAGATTTCTTCGCGACGAGCGGTGTACCGAGAACTGACACGTTTAAGCTGCAGAGACGATATTATTCCCTAATAAATACAATATTTTGGGCCATAATCGTTCTCGTACCGATGCTGTATTACATCGTAAATTTATTTTTATCCGGTTCGACGGTTTATTTCTCGATCGGAGTAGGCATTATACTTTTATGTGAGTATTTCATTTTTCTCGTTTCCAAAACTAATTTCCTTGTTTGTCTTCATTCCGTTGCATTTTAACCTAATTTAAGTCTAATTAATTATTTCCTAATGCAACAGAGGATTAACGTTTTATATCAATTTTCATCAAACCACATTTTTGTTTATTTTTATATAAAATTTATACACGTTTCCAATCAAAAAATGAAGAATAATCGCCACAAATAGCGATTGGCCAAGCAATATCATTTTGATTTGTAATAAATTAGACAATAATAAATTTATTATTTTCCAGTTTTCCTAATGATGCACAAAACGATCGGCATGTCCGAGATAAGCAAGAGCTCGTCGTACGGGGCTGCCGATGCGAAAAAGGATAAGTAAGTGGTAAACTCAAAACGTCACGAGGAAAAAAAACAAAAGGAACAAGGGGAAGAAGAAATATTTGTGCGTGCGGGAGAGAGAGAGAGAGAGAGAGAGAGAGAGAGAGAGAGAGAGAGAGAGAAAGAGAACAAAAAATTGCGTCGATGTTTGAAACACATCTGTAAATCATTTTGGTATACACGTATAACGGTGAACACTCCAATAATTGACTGTTAAAGGCGACGCTGATGAGAATATTCATTTTAACTAAGAAAAAATAAAATAAAACGAACACACGGAACACGACTTACGTTTTAACGTAAAAGATGTGACTTTGAATATTTTTTGCATCTAGATTAACCAAATAGGAACGAATGCAGCGATGAAACTGATGGAGTCACCGATGGCCGATCATTTTATCGAATAATCACTCAAAATTTTCCGTGATTTGCTGTATTTTTAACAATAAATTACCAGAATTCTCGAACAAATAGTTTCTATGCATTTCTCGTAATATGGCAGAAAGCAAGATAGAAAATCGATTTGAAGTGATCATTAATCGACTTTCGTAATTACTCATTCATCGCTGCTTTCTTAATTTATTAATATATCGGTTTGGTATTATATAAGATTTATAAAAAATGTTTTTTTTGTTTTCACATTTATTTCGTATCAATAGCGATTGTTATTGTTGAATAAACGGCCAATTAATCCCACAACTCGTGACGTATACTGCGGATTTCATTTTCAACGCAGATACTAATATTTTAATATTCGCATTTTAACCCTAGCTACACACTATAACTTTTAGTACCTTACTTACACACTATCGGTCTATTGGACCGACGACTTTTATTGCTCTATAACATTGTAACAAATGCGTCTATTGAGGTTTAATTGTAGTGAAGTCGAAACGCCAGACTCCGATCAATGCGGAGCAGCAATCAGTAAAGCCAAAAAGTCGTTTGATAAAGAGTTATATTGTTTATGAAAAGGCGTGTGGTGAAAAAAAGGTGAAAATTTAATATTGCTGTCGGTCCATTGGACCCCGTAGTGTGTAGCAGGGAGTAATATTCGTTTGAACATTTAGAAAAAAGACGTTTTGAAACTGGTGAGCTCACAATTTCGTTCAATGTCGCTCTGGCAGTACAACAACTTTACTCTGTATTTCTCTACTCGTGAATAACTCCGTTTCAAATTATCACTACTCTATAATATCTATAACAAAATATTTTAAGGGTGAATTATAAATGTTTCTCAGCCAAAAATGACAAGATAACAATAATTCTAAAAAGTAATTAACGTTGTTTAAGCCAATTATACTTTGACAGATAGACAATTTTTTTTTCGTTACGTGAAATGAGTCAAGTGATTTTTCTAAATGCGTATTAATTTTCTTTAGAACAATTGCTTTTTTCAAATTTTTCTCAAAACTTACAAAAAAATTAATTAACAATTACGAATTTTGTACAAGTTTTCGTAAAAAAGTGAAATCCATCGTTCACAAAAATTCTACGATATTGAACGAACAATTTCTCAAATAACCACCTCCGGAAAAGATGGAAAATAGGAATTCGAAAAAGAAGTAAAAATTCAAGAGTATTCTGCAAAATCAACATTTTGATTTCATTTGATACGACAAAAAATATCGTTCTATTATTTGTCGAAGAATTTGCTAATAGTTTTTCAATAATTTTATTTTTGCATATTAATGTTTGTAACTCCTTGAAGATCTTTGAATTTCTTTGGATTTTTTGCGGACCGCTAAGTACTGAAATTTTGATGGAATAAAATGATTCGCGTTAATACACGTATCCTCAATTCCAAATCATCTTTACTTCAACAGACTAAACTGAATATAGAGACATTTTTTAAATAATATATAACATTTGGATATTTTTTAATTAACCCTAGAACCCCATAATCTATTTTTTCCAACGTAAACCCCACACTGGGATAAATAATTATCCCAACTTTCTCTTTAGCATAAAATGTTCCTCGTATGCGGTAATAAGGTTTAATTGTATACCATTGTCTTCGTTTTTTGATAACGAAGAGAATGGTGTATAATATATATATATATATATATATATATATATATATATATATATATATATATATATATATTGTAACGACTTTTCCTGTAAGCCGAACAAAATGCCTCACTCTCGATAAACTCTGGACGCCAGTCTAAGATATTTCTTAAACAAATTTTATTTGACTTTATCGAGAACAAGATTTTTAGGGTGTCCCGGGCGTAGCTGTAAATTCAAACCAAGGTGGTAGAGGGGCGAGGTCGAGACGTTGTACAAAATAAGTCACATTAAATGCGAGAACAAATCCGGAATCACAAAATTCAATTTATTAAAGAAAACAGTTTTAGAAAATTATTTCCGGAAAGATTTTGATTTTTTACACGTTACTTAATAATAAAATTGATAATAGGAATATTTTTAATATAATTATTGGTTAACCGTCTGATACATTCAATATAAAATGCTCGAAATTATCGTCAGTCAACTACACAATTTTTCATGACAAATTCGGGAAGCCACGCCCCACGAATTTATTTTTCTCAAAAATATTGACTCACGATAACATTCGAGAACTAGAAAATTCTTAACCTAAGGACTCGTTGAACGAAAAGATAGAATTCCTCTCGGCAATTCGAAATATTAAACAACGGAAAAATACGGCAGATTTTATACCGCGACTGAACGTTAACGGAATTTCCTTTCAAACACGAACGTACCCCGAAACAATATCGCTCTTTAATTCGATAATTCGTCACATTAATTCCAATACAATAGAGCTCTTTTTCGACACAAAAATACACAAAAATGAAAGCGAGACGACGGCTCACCGCTACGGTTTCAGAGATGCGAAATCTGGAAAAGGACCACAGATTTTCGACTCGATAATTCCGGTGATGTCGTATTCTTGAACGGGGTCGGCTACGGCTCGATAAGAAACGTCAGGTCTCGTTGCTGTCCAAAACGAAAGTCCTTGATAAATTATGGAAACGCGATTTTATAATTTTGGGTCCTAGCCCCCCACCCTTCGCCTACTCGCGGGAATCTAGAATCTTCTCGATTTTTCGACTCTTTTCCAACTCGCAAATTCGAATCTTGGTTGAGCGCTACGCTGGCAAACGTTGACCCTTGCCAGCCGAGATTTTCCGAAGACTCCCGATGCTGTTAGACGCACCTCTTGAGATTAGACAGCTCCTGGTGAGGGCTTCGAGCTAGCGACCACTCTCGATTTGATTTTCGCGATCCACCGACGACAATAAGAGACGACCTTGACACGGCCTATGCCTTCCCACACAAACGATGCGACGATACCAATGACCAGAATATTCTCGATGTTTTTCCTCGCTCTTTCTCTCGATGTCTCGTGACCCTCGCTCGCTCGTATAAAATAAAATAATCGAAAATAAAATTAATATCGGGAAATACTCTCGCATTTGACCAACAATCATTTTCTCGAGAGGAATTCTTCGTCGCTACCCGACGTCTCCTCCCGTGCCGTGCCAATGTTTTACTTTTAATGACGTGGACAAATTTACCACGTCACAATATATATATATAAATATTTTTTGTAAATTTGTAAATATTTAATTTTTTTTTTGTATTTTGTAAATATTTAATGGTGAAAACTCTATAAAACGGAAGGAATGGTTTTAAAAAATTGGTTCGGGAAGGAAAATTGACATTTTCATGAGGTAACTGATTACCCGGTTGTGAGGTTCTAGGGTTAAGGGGACCGTATGGTCTAGAAATTTGAAAAAATCGATTTTTTTTTTTTTCGATATGTCGAAAGTATAGTATCTCAAGAATATACTGTGAAATTTTCATGCGGAAATTCTCAATATTACAGCTTCTACAGCCCATAACGCAGGTAGAGAGCGGTCCGCGCGCTCCTAACGGGTCTAGCGCTAACCGGTAACCTAATCGGAGCGCAGCAGCTGTCCCAATCCTTCTCCGAAAATATATACCTGTATATAGTACATACTATATACCTATATATACTTTTCCCTTCCCCGAAATATACCTATTGTCGAACATTTGTGAGGGAAACGGTCATTTCGCTTTCCCCTGACTTGATCAGTACAACGTTACGTTTTGACGAACCAACATCGAAAATTTTGAAATAAAATATCAGAAAATATGGATAGAAAGCAAGGCCGTGACTCTTCTAGACGACCATCTTCTGTAGGTCGCAAAAGATATTTCAAGGGCAATCGATTCACTATCGAAAATACTACTGATTTTACGAGCACGTCTGCGAAAAAATTAAAAGGCAATGAGGAATTGGAAGTAAACGTTAATCCTACTTTCAATTATTGCATCATCGAATTCAGCATGATATTTTTAACGTTGCAACAGTTGTTGAAGTGTAAAGATTGTAACGGTGCGGTCACTTTTAGCAAAAACGGACAACGTGGTCTAGGATTCAAACTCTCTGTGAAGTGTGAGTGTAAAGAAACTTTTATTTTGTCTTCGCCGTTAATTGATAAGGCATTTGAAATCAACCGTCGACTTGTTCTCGCCCTGAGAATGCTTGGAGTAGGATTTGAAGGCTTGAAAAATTTCTGCGGTCTCATGGATCTTGGACAAGGAATTTGTAAGAGTACATATTACGGCATCGTGGACAATATAAAAATTGCAGCTGAAGCCGTCGCGAAAATCGTTTTCCAAAGAGCATTGAAAGAAGAAGTCGAGTTGAATGTAAAAGCTGGGCGTCCCGCGGATGAACTTTCTGTGTCTGGTGATGGATCGTGGGCGAAACGTGGATTCTCATCGCTTCTCGGTATTGCCTCGTTAATAGGGAAATACAGTAATAAAATTTTAGATGTTGTCGTCAAATGCAGTATATGTCAAGCCTGCTCTCAATGGAAAGGCCAAGAGGATACGATTGAATATGAAGCGTGGTATCGAGAGCATGAAGATCACTGTGACGCAAATCATACCGGAAGTGCTGGCAAAATGGAGGTAGACGGCATCGTGGAAATGTTCAAGAGATCGGAAGAGTTGTACAACGTAAAATACGCGAACTATATCGGAGACGGCGACACGAAAACGTTCAAAGCCTTATTGGACACAAAGCCTTACGGGGATGATTTTTTAGTTTGCAAAAAAGAATGTGTTTTGCATGTTGAAAAACGTTTGTACAAACGTGCTGTTGATGCGAAAAAAAAACATGCACAAATACAGAAAGCAACAAAGAAATTGACAGAAAAAGAAGAGGGAAAAAAGACACAGCGGAAATCGATAAATAAAACACCGAAGCGTCAACAATTGACGAATAAATTATTGCAAGAGCTGTCAACTTATTACGGTCTAGCAATTAGACGTAATTCAGATTCGACTGAAGGGATGAGAAGTGAAATATGGGCAGCATATTATCACAAAATTTCAACAGATGAAAATCCGCAACACTCGTACTGTCCTCCAGGTTCCGAATCGTGGTGCAAGTGGCGTCAAAGTGAGGCTGCAGGTACTTTAGACACCTACGAGCACCCACCTGCTCTGTGCGATGAAGCACAAGAGATATTAAAACCAATTTATGAAGAATTGACAGCAGAGACTTTATTGGAAAGGTGTATTGGCAGTAATACGCAGAACAATAACGAAAGTTTCAATGCTTGCGTGTGGCACCTTGCGCCGAAACATCTGTTTGCCGGAAAAAAAATCATTGATATTGCCACTCACATTTCCGCTTGCATATTCAATGAAGGATTTGCATCCCTATTGAAAATAATGGAGACCATGGGCATAACAATCGGGCCACAAGCGGAGCAACTAGCGCAAAACGGAGACGAGCTGCGAGTATCGAGCGCCAACCGTAGGAGCACGGACAACTCCAAAGAGGCTCGGACAGCTCGAAGAAATGAAAGGAGTGAGGAAATCTTGAATTATGAACGTTCCGAAGGAATCCTATATGGTGCCGGAATCGCGGATTAACTGTAAGTATTCAAAATTTGCTCAATTTTTGAAAATATCTGTACCTCAAACTTTAAACTCATTTATCTCGAAACGACTTTTTTCGGCACTGCGCAGGTGAAAACAAAAAAACTATTCAACCGAATCACTTGAAATTTGGATATGTTGTTCACAACATGTATGGCTATCGTCGGAACTACAATCATAATTTTATTTAAATAATTTCTTATTGTTTATACTAAAAAACTAGTGAAAAAAAAACCGATTTTACGAATTTTTTTTCAAAAGCGCGCCATTTTGTCAATTTTTAATTTTTTCGATTTGTTCTAGTCCCGACCATAACTGCACTCTTTCTGATTAAGAATCTTCTTGAATTTTGTGTTTCAGATGAGTAGAAGTCTCGGATCGATCTTCACCGTCCGGGTCGGATTTTTCGAGAGGGTCGTCTTCAATGCCAATTATATGATAATAAACACTGTTTTTAAAATTAAAAAAAAATTTTTTTGTATACTTAATAAAGGTAGTAATAAACCCGAAAAGTTAAAACATCGATTTTTAAATTTTTTATGGCAAAAAAAAAATCGTGAAAATAGGTGAAATTTTCGTGCTCTAGACCATACGGTCCCCTTAAGATATTTTAAAGAGTAGACTTAATATTATAGAGCAGAGATATGATCAAGCGCGGAGTTATTTCGGAATAGAGAAATAATGAAGATTAAAGTTGTGCGGCCATAATTTCCATCTCTCTTAGAGAACAAAAAAAAAATAATGATTTTAAATGAATTTTAGTTTTATTTAATCTGGTGATTTTTGAGATATTCTTCATTTTAAATTATGTTTTATTGTTCAGGGACGTGTGTCGAGAATTAATGAACTGTTAGGATTCTTGCGTTTCGTGATGTTTTTCTTCGTATCCGTGAGTCGGGCTGGCTTTGTATTGGACCTTTCGTAGCTTTCCTCGAGCATCGATATAACCATATTGTCCCGTTACTGTGCCATCTCCGTGACGTTCTTCCATTCTGTACTGTCGGTTTTCACTGGAGGGTATGAAAAACAACGATGTCAATTATAATTATACGAATTTGCACAGGTAAAATATAATAATATTAAAACTTCCAAAATGCTACATCATCATTTTCGTACTATGTAAATTATTGATTTATCATCTCAAAACACTACTGAATTGTTTTTAAATTACTTTACAAAAATAAAATAAAAACATTCGGATACAAAAATCTATATCATTATTTTCTGCTACGAAAAATAATTATCTGGAGACGTAATTGCGCCATTATCTTTTTTTGAATTGTATTATTTTTCAGAATTCTATTTTATTAATGGTTTTTCACTATGCCAATTACTTATTTCTCATTACCAGAAAAAAAGATTATTTTTTTCGCTAATTATTTGGAAAAAATGAAAAAAGTTTAAGTCTGAAAGTAATTTCAACTATTTCCATTGGTATGAAAAATAATTATATTTGAAACTAGATTTTAATTTTATTTGTTTACTTATTCGATTATAACTTTTTGCATTTTATATAATGTGCCATGAAAATCATGTATACCAAAAAAATGCTTTATCGTTTTGTTGATTATTTTAATAAATGTGCAAGTAGAAATTCGGCTCTGAAGTTGGTTGCATTAAAAAATATACTTGGACGCATCCAATTCGCCCGCCATTTTGGATATATGTAGCTTAGTCATTGCCGTTTTTATGACATAAGTTTCAGTCATTTACAAGCTGTCATTCCGTGTGTATCAATTTTGTAAGAGATGGATGTCGACAAGCAACATTTACGCCACTGCATTCTATTCTGTTTTCAAATGAAAAAAATGCTGCTGAAGCTATGAAATTGATTAATTCGACTCTGGATGAACATTCTGTTAGTCATTCAACAGTAAAAAAGTGGTTTGCAAGATTTCGTGATGGAAATTTTAGTCTTGAGAACGATCCGCGTCCAGGTGCAGTAAAAAAATTTGAAGACGTAGAACTTCAAGTTTTACTGGATGAAAATCCAATAAATGGCAAAAGACCATAGATAGTAATGGCGAATATTTCGATTATTAATCTTTGTAATAAGTATCTCTTCGATAAAGCTGAATTTGACCAAAAAAAGCCGAGTTTCTACTTGCACACCTATTATAAAAATGAAAACAATGTTTGAGGGCAAAAGAAACAATGATTATTTTTTACGTTACGAAACATAGTAATTATTGGGACTTAATTTCGTCATTTTTTATAGAAATGTGTGTTTCAGAATTCGGTATTTTCAATTTAAATCATTTTATCAATTTCTCCCAAAAAAAAAATGGAATCATTTTTGAGTGTGTGGTAATGTGATCAATTCTTATTTTTCGAAACATTATCATTTTTTAATCGTAATTTCGTCAACATTTTGTCGGATTATGATTTTTTGGAATTATATGATTTAGAATTTTGTATTATTAATAATACACACCATGGAAATCATTTGTCTGTCGTTGCAATGTTTTCATTGATTTCTTTTTTTATTAATAATATTAAAAATATTTGAGTGATGACTATTGTCGATATTGTGAAAAATGATTAGCTCTGAGGCTCGATTCTGTGCTTTTTTCATTTCATTTTTCAAGTTGAGTCGGAACATTTTGTTTATTTGCGTAATATCTGATGAATGAAAATACTTATCATTGATTCAACTTGACTGTCAAAATGCTATTCCCAGTTACGATGTATTGTTGTTATAACATTATTGCGTTTGAATGCAACCAGGGACTAAATCGTTTTGTATTATTATGTATAGTAATGAATAGTATTTGTATTATTATGTATAGTAATGAAACATTTTTTCGAGCGGATTTATCGGTTTTTGTTCCTACTCATCTCAGTTATTATTAATCTACAATTAAGAATATCTGTTCTTATTAGTTGAAGAATGTTTGAGTAATTATTTTACCCGTCTCCAGTATCGAATCCAAACATATATGTTTCCGGACCTGCATGACCATGTATATGAAATTCTATTCTGCCTTTTGATCCTTGTGGAGAATCATTTGATTTTTCGATACTCCGATCGTTACTTTCATTCGTTTCCTTATCATCAGTTGCGTCTACTTGTTGCTCTGGAGCATGATCTCTGATATAAATAGGCCGATCATTATCATCATCTTTATTCGTTACATTCTCGTCTTCGTATCGATGATTTTTTGGTTTATCAGCAGCAGTTCGATTATAAGTTGTGTCTTCAGGTCGATCTTCCGGTAATTTTGTATGCTTCTCGTAATACTGATAATTATTACTCGCTATCTTCGGTGGTGTCAGATACGACAGAGGTAACTCCACATTGTCTGAATTACGAGTATCTCCTATCTGATAATTCCAATTCTCAAAGGGATATTTTTTTTTCAAATTCTTCAAATAATTTGATTTCTTGTGAAATCGCGATGTTTTGTATTCGACCGGATCCAGCCAGAGATAATTTTTTTTTCGATGATAACGATGATCACTCGTTGGATTTATTTTGCGAAGAAATTTCTTCGGAGATTTTTTATATTTTGGCACGTAAGAATTCTCTTCAGGCAACATCGTAATTGCCGTTTGATGATGCAACGAAGGTGACCACGGAAGAGTTTGACGATTCAGTGGAACGCTTGACGAATCGATTTCGAGGATCGAGACGAGGGCGACAATTAGCTGGAGAAATGCAAGTGTAGAAAAAAACGATGACTCATTGTAATTCGCAGGTGCATTGAAATTCCGATTTCTTTTTGTATGCATTTTTTGATAGAAATTTTTTTGAACTGGGTTCAAAAATCTCTTCGATATATGTAATAGAAATAATAAAAAATACAGCGACAAAAACCGTAACCGTGGGTAAAAATGGCCAATCCCCTCCTCGTCAATCATGTCTTTTTTTTACTTCGATTGTTATCAGTGCCACTTACACTGTCCAAATATTCGATATAGTAAAGACACATTTTTTAAAAAATTGAAAAAATACTGACGAAAACATCTGATAATAGGAACGTTAAAATAAGAAAAAGAACAAAATTTTCCGATTTTTTTTTATCACCTATCGTTCCGGTTCGTTTACGAAGTCTTTACTATTAAATCCTAGGACAATATTCCACGATAAGTGATTTTCTCGAATTTATGAAATGGGTCGACTCCATTGAAAAGGAATGACCACATCCATTTGTTTATTTTGTTAGTCAAAGACTTCCGGTACCATTACTATATTTTTTATGCAAAATATCGGCATATAGTTCTACAATGTACAATATTTTTTAATTGCTAAAGTAGGCTGATTGTACCAGAAACAAATGGAAAATTGTCATAATTTCCTTTCCTTCTCCACTTTTTTTTCAACCCCTCGATGCAATTTTATGAGCCGGTTGTTCTAACTCCAGGCAAATTTTACCTGACGGTTGTAGCATTGGCTAGGAGACCTTTAACTATCAGATAAAATTCACCGGGAGGTGGAAAAACCGGGCCTATTAGGCCTATTTTTATTGCGCTATTTCAGTACATAAACGGAATTTAAAAAAAAAAAAAAACAAGTTTGCTCATTAGGTGCTACATGGTAATTATATACTACTCAAGAAAGTGAGCTATTACCTCGAAAAACTTATCGTTTAACGCACGTAGAACAAATTAGAAATATTAGCAAAAAACATAAAACAACAGTCACTCTAATAAACATACATTTATAAATGTGTGGTTATTAACAAAAGGAAAGTAATAATTTAAGTTAGTAATAAGTTGATTATTGTGAACTTTTGTACCTCATATTCGCGTATATAAGAGTGCGGCAGCGCTCTATAAATTTGTCAATTTTTCTTTCAAAACTTTTTCTTGCCACAAATTAAACAGTATTGCATTACCTTAAGGAGTTTCGGTACAATTCTATTATTTTCAAGGAAAGCGCCAACTTCACATAGCAATATTTCGTCGAAAACAAACAAAAAAGCCTGTTCGTTCGGTCGATGGGGGGAAAACTCACCGTTTTCGTTAATGAATAAGTGAATAATTAATAAACCATGTAGACGAATTATTTAATTTTTGGACACCGGAATTGCAATAGTATACTTAGTGGTTTGGCAGTTTTTCGATTAGTTTTTAACATTTTTTTCGCAGTATTCCATTTGTAAAACTGCCGTTCACCAATGACCGTAGGCATCTCACCATGTTAAAAAATGTTTTTTTTTTTGATATTTAATTTCACAAAAACGGTGTAGATGATCGATTTAAAATTTGGACGGCACATCCAGTATATGTGAAAGAATATACTCTGTAAATTTGAAGTAAATGGTTAAATGGTAACATTTTGCCACTTGTCCCGAAACTCCTTAAGTGGAGATGTACAAAATGTCGCATCACGAGTGGTTTGTAAACTGTGTAAAATTAAGTTCAAGACTGAATTCCAAGTGCAAAAGTCTGGTAATGTTTTTTTTATCAGACTCCGGTCTAATGAGATACTATTAATTATTAAAGTTGAAGGATAGGTCTTCTTTTATCGCGCATACTTCCTAAAAGCTTAGAGATAGAGCAAAAGTTTACAGGACCGATTCTGTGGAGTATAAAATTTCCTACAGAACATCCAGTGACCGTATTTTTTTATCTTCAGTAATTTAGTCCTGAGAGCGGAACTAAACAATACCTCGAAAATGTTTCGCCTTGTCGGTGACCCCCAAAGCCAAATATTTTTTCAATCTACTCTCAGGATTCAATTATTGAAAATAGAAATGTACCGTCAAAAGCTTTTTTGTAGGAAATTTGATGCTCCATAAAATTGATCCTATAAACTTATGTTTTATCTCGGGCCATTTTGGAAGGATGCGTCTTCAAAGAACGCGCATCCTGTAGCTTTAATAATTAATATCTCATCAAGCGAAAGCCAGATCAAATGGGTGGGGGTAAAATTTTCGAATGACGAAATTTCGAACAGCTAAAATAGCGAATTTTAACATACAATTATATATATATATATATATATATATATATATATATATCGATAACTGTATGTTAAAATTCGCTATTTTAGCTGTTCGAAATTTCGTCATTCGAAAATTTTACCCCCACCCGATCAAATTACAGAAAAACGTTATTGCAATTTTCGAATCAGAATGCGGTTTTGAACTTCCGATTACAAGGATGACCATTTATTTTGAAATATCCTATATACACAGCAGAGTAAAAATATTTTAATTTTTGTTTTTTATTTAAAGTTTACCATGTCAAGACTGTCCAGCCATACTTCAAATTAACGTGTTAAAAATAAGAAGCGGCTTCGGTCGATCGTTTCTTGGAGGATTATAATTGACTGTATAATTTTTTTCTCGGAACTATATTTTTCAAAACTGTACCAGACATTTCGAAAACCATTCAACCGATTTATATTAAATCTTATGGGCTCGTACTACAAAATGATTTATCACCTATCGTACGATTTCTTTTTATGAGTCTTACTTTTTTCTAGCACAAAATTGACGACTTTTGCCTCGAGAATCTCTGCTATTGTGGTATTTTGTCAGAAATTATAATCATTTCAAAATCCGTCAAATAAATTAGTTCACAGCTTAATTTGCCCCTCCACTTTATCTTTCCACAGATTTTAGGCGAAGCTACGTTTGGGACTGGATAGATTTTTTTAAATCTTTTCTTTCTTTTTTTTAGCCATCTATTCTTTTTTGTTAATGTAAATATTAAATATAAATGAATATAAGAATGTCTAAAAAAACTTGCACAAACTATTTTATTCGCGAAATTAAATAGCTCACCATTAACCTTTTAAGAATTGGCGAAAAAAGAGGATAAACAAAAAGAAAAAAAAAAAACTCACGATTTTGATGGTGCACATCTTGCTCGCTTTGGGAAGATATAAATCAGACTACGAGATGACAATGATCCATACTTTGATATGGCTTTCCCCGATCGGAAACTTTCTCTTCCCCCATATTCTACATAATTCGCTTCAATAGATTCGCTTTAGTTACTTAACAGAATGTACATTTGGTTTTTATTGTTTGTTTTTTTTTCTTTTTTTTTTTAATTTTATTTCATTGATGTAGTATAGATACGCTCTACTTTTACTTTATTAAACCACAGGTATTAGTTGATTGCAAATGATTGGAGCGAATGACCGAGATTTTTTAGCTTCAGTGATTTTCTCGTTGCTCGAGAATGATTTTATAATTAAAACTTGGAGCGAGACACGAAAATCGTCGAGATGAGAATGAAAAGAATGAAAAATTGTTAAACGAAGCGTATCACCATCCGGCAACGTATACAATCGAATTTGGTTCTTCAATAGGACTGGGAGAATCTTTTCATACTCGACATGATCACCGGAAATATAATTATTTCTTAACGAGACTCACTTGTCAATCAATTTCATAATTTCATCTCTATAAAATGAGATTTTTTTAATGCACTTATAGGTCGCTGTTTCCATTGCTAATACTCATTCAAAAATGAGCATCCTTTCGTTCAATATTTATTTCTGTGTGGTGTTATTTTTGCTTGTGAATTCTGGCGAGGTAAATTAATAAAAAAATTTTTTTAAATACTATTGGCGATCACTTGAATCGCCAATTTTTTGTAGTTGCGTATACTTGAGATATCATTTTATTTTCAATCTGAATCCTATTTTGAGTATTATATTTCCGCTGTATTCAATATTCTTTCAAATACTCGTTCAATTAATATGAAATTAATTTTATATTAATATAATATAATAAATGTATATTAATTGTAATAAAATATATTAATATAATATAATAAACGAAAGTGATATATCACTAACAAAAGGTACTCGAAATCAGATTTCTATTTTTGAGATTCGTTCCTTTTTTTTTACCAAAAATTGTTCTTTTATCATTTGGATAGATCTATCGAATTTTCAGTACAAAAAAAACATCAAAAAATTACGAATATCAAACTTAATTGGTTTACAGTATTTTTTCCCATGTAGCAAATTAAAGAATATTGTAAAAATAAAGGGCTGTTGCGATATTTTCTTTCGTAGTCACTCAGATGCCGTTCCGGAAATCAACAATCGAATGACCAAATACACAAAATTATGCAAGCTTGTCGGAAAAAATATTCTTCAAATGGGAATAAGAATGGCAACGATTACACTTCGAGCGAAAACGACAGCTCGGATGAGGATTCTGCTTCGAGTATGAGTCTCGATGAGGAATTATTTTTTGGCAATAGCAATAAACGATCAAGTGAAAATACTTCGAGACATAGTGGAAATAACGGTCAATCATCGAATGGCAATTATGGGTAAATTTGAATACGCGCTGCAAACATGAATTAAAAATTGATGAAGCTAGAGATCTAATATAAAAACAAATAAATTTTGTTCCGTTCAATCAAGTTTGAAATTAACCAAAAGGTGAATAATCGTGCGAGACCAAAATTTACCTTGATTTTTTGAGCCCATCGTAGCAACTGCTTAATGCAACGTGCTTTAATAGCAACTCTTCAAAAGCCCCAACTGCTCTTTGGGCCAAATATCCAACCGTAGCAAGTGCTCAGTCTGCCAACTTCCCATTTGGTCCAAGGGGCGGTCGGATCTTTTGGAAGATTGCTGTTAAGGGTCATCCTGCCCGCTTCGAAATTTCAAAAGTGAAATTTTTTCACACCGTTCGTCCGATTGGAATAAAAAAAGTTTTAGACCACGCAAAAAGAAGACAAAAATGGGCTGAAACTTTTTTATCCCCATCGAGCAAACGGTGCGGAAAAATTTCCACTTCGAAATTTGCAGCTATCTCTCTCGCACTCGTGCGACTGATCCATACCCTTAAGGCATGTTGCCCTGAGCAGTTTATACGCCGGGCAATTGCCCGATGTCGATGTGGACCCTGTCGATTTTTAGTCCTCGAATTATAATCAGTTTATTTCAGATCTCCATTTATTCCGAAATTTTTTTTAACATAATCACCCAAATTTTCAACAAAAATCAGAGATAAAGATTATTTAAAAAAAGTACTAACTGGTGAACTTTTAGCGAAAATCGTCGAAACGATCGCCACAAACAAGACACGAATGTAAATAATCGAATGTCAAATCGGTCGAATTACACATGGATGAACGAGCGTAGCAATGGTATGTCATATCAGAATGAAAATCGCTATTATCAGAACGCCATGCAATCTCAAAATCAAGAAAACAACAACAACAACAACAACAATCATCGAGATGGGGCTGAGGTTTCCAAATTTTTCTTATATTTTTTGACTTACTGTATGTTTTTGTACTTAAGAATGTTGAACACATTTTTTTTAGTCGAAAATTTTATTTTATTGAAATTTGAGTACTCTATAGTCTTCGATAAATTAATTAAAAAATTCAACGATATTTCTATGATTTAAAACACTGTTTTTCGCCAATAATGAGGGCAAAAGATGTTAGCAAATTGGTAAAATAAATGATTGTTTAACATACAATCCGATATTTCATTTTAATCGTTTGATTTTTTTCTGAATGTACGTCAAATTTTTCCAGATTGATAATCGCTTTTGAAAATACCCTTTTTCAACTAAAATCATTATGTATTCAAAAAACTATCGATTCAATAACTAAAAAACACCTTTATAGCGTAACATTTGAACCTTTCACTAGAAATTTGTTAAAAAGATTATTTACTCACAAAAAGAAAGAGTTCAGGACAATTATCACATATTTAAAAAAAAACTAGCAATTTTATTGTACACGATGAAAAACGAAATGTTCAAACTTTTGATTCAAAAATGTATAAATAACTTTTGGCATTATTGTTATAAAATAGCCAAAATTTTGCAAACTTTGAACGAACAACATTTGGCTGCGAGTGTATGTGTAAAAAAATTCTTAAATGTATGTTTTTTTCCTTTGTTTTAATTTTATAACATTAATTGCAGTGTGTAACCCAGTGTCTCTTTGATGAATTAAGCCTAGTGGATCAACGAGGCTTTCCTGAGCGTGGCTCTGTAATGGAAGTCATGACTCGAGAAATACAAGATCCGAGTCTACGTGATTTTATTGAGGAGTCGATTTCCGAATGTTTTCATTACTTGAAATCTGACGCCAATAATCGTGAAAAATGTACATTCTCGAATAATCTCATGAATTGCTTCGCGGACAAAGGACGAGACGTGAGTTATATAAAAATGAGAATTCACCATTTTATAATGATTTTTTGTTCAATCAAGAAAAATAAAAATCGCAATATAAAATTTAATTCGATAGAGATGAATAATTTAAAATGGGACACAAAACTGAAAAAATGTGTCCTTATGAACATTTTATCATCATCGAAATTACAGGCTGCGAATGCTCAAATATTAAGATTCATAAAAATAATTATTATAAACTTTTCGAGATTTTCTTAAATTGAATATTATCACATTTTTTCACTCTTTTAATGAGTAATTGGCATAAGATTTAAAAAAAAATGAAAGTAAAATCATCAGCGATGTATGCGCGTTCCAAAGTTAAGTTGTTTCGAATAAAGTCAGTACTTGGACGGATGACCGCTTAGCCGTGCACTGGCTCGCGCATCAATCGCTCAACTCAGAAAAAAATATCAGGAGCCGCCTGTATCGGTCGGCTTTATCAGTTTCCCTTGGCCCTCGTGCAAATACGATTTAAAAAATTTATATGTATCGACTTCTGATTTGGAATTTACGGCTGACGTTGAGCGTCTTTTTTTTAAATTGTCAAATATTATATTTTCATGATTTGTTATCGTTGTTTTCAGAGATGCGAGGACTGGGAGGTTTAATAGATACTAAAAAATAACGAAAGAACAAGATCATCTCAAACAAATGGAGTTGGTGAAAAAACTGTATCAAACGTAGTATCAATAAATAGCATTGCTCTGAAGCTAAAACAACAAGAAAATGTATCAATGGGATTAAGATTTATTCATTTGTGAAAGTTACAAGCAAAATATTCATTAGATTTATTTAAAAAAGAAAGCAAAAATTCTAAAGCACTTCATCAGTCAGATTTGTTCTGTACATACGTTTTATATACATAGTAATAATAATAATTGTTATGTGTTTAGAGTTAACTTTGTGTGTATGCCCGCATTCTCAAAATGTGGGGAAACGGGGTCGCCGTTGTTTTTTTTTTTTTAAGTTATAACTTCGATTCATAGCGCAGATGATAAAAAACACGGAATTACCCGATCCATATTCAAGCTGTAGAATATGCTAATTACATTATTCCTCTTTCTTTTTCTCTCCCTCTTGTCCGTTGTAAAAAACGTACAGTCCGCGGCGAGGTTACTTTCGTTTTTTTAAATCTTCGAAACGTTTCATGAGATCATCGA
The DNA here is from genome assembly GCA_963989365.1 of Rhimphoctona megacephalus. Taxonomy (NCBI): domain Eukaryota; kingdom Metazoa; phylum Arthropoda; class Insecta; order Hymenoptera; family Ichneumonidae; genus Rhimphoctona; species Rhimphoctona megacephalus. The sequence goes on from OZ022420.1 coordinate 20,761,691, forward strand.
AATCGATGTCGTCATTGTCACCAGGATTCTGAGCCGGATCTTGGTCGGATGGAACAGCTGGTAAATCGGGAAGTTGAAAATCGTTCATCGGTATTTTGGATCGTGGTTGAGGTTTTGGCTTTTGATCAGACTGCAAAGAAAGAAAAATCATTATTATAACAATAAAAAATACTTCCATACTTTTTCTTAATTTTGCAATTATTTTCATTTTTTATATTAGGAGAAAGAATTCAATTTATGAACAGACTAATTTTATGATGTTAGAAATTACAATTTAGAAACATATCCTTAATTTATACAATAATCCGTGAGAATCAATGAAATAAATTAAATTGTATTGTTCATTATTATAAACCAGACCGTATTATTGACCTGTTTATTGAGGTCTGGTGGAAATGAACAATACGGAGGTGGTAAATCATCCTCTTTGTTCGCATTCGCATTGTCCAATGGAATATTGTACGAAAACGCGGCTGGATTGAATGGTACATTCTGATCCTTTTTAGTCGTTGGACCTGAAGCCGGAGCCACGAATCCTAAAGGCGCATGATTTTTGTCAGGTCCCTGAAACGTTAAAACGTATTTAATAAAATTGCAAATTATAAAAAACGAATGCGTATATAAATTAATAATAACTTTGTTAGGCAATTAATTATTAAAAAAATCTATCTCATTTCGTAACTCTATAATCACTGAGACATCCCATTGAATCATCAATGACAAAGTGATTAATATTTGGTCATTTGTAAGACTGCAAAAAAAAATTAAACGCGAATATTCAGAAAAGAAAAACTTTTCTTTAGATTGTTACTCTGGGTTGTTCTGTACGTACGTTTTCATTTTTGTGATGACAATAATTTCGATAATAATTATGTATCTGGATTTAAAATGTGTGTGCAGGTTTTCATTCTTGAATTTGAGGTAACGGACTTGGAAGCGTATCGAGAGAAAACGCAAAATTACCATGAAATATTCATGCTGCAGACTATGCAAATTATATAATATTTCTTTTTTTTTTATTTCTTATTCATTGTTGTATGAAGTTTATTAGACATTATTATGTTTATTGTAGTATCAACGAGGTATAGTGAGTGCATGATCGATTTCAAGCAATGGATAAAACTAGAGGTTTACAAATACAAAGACAAAGAATAACGATCGCAACGATAATATTAGAAAAATCTTCATTTAGTTACCATGACGTTCAGATTTAATGAAGGGCCGGGCAACAGCGGGGGTTGCGGGAATCCAATGAAACCCAAAGGCTGCGGCGCTCCGCCGCTCGCTAAATCCAAATTATTAGGAAGATTTCCGCCACTGCTTCCCACATCGATCAACAAAGCGTCTTGACCTTCAGCCATGACCTGAGGATCTGGCTCGTACTCCAAATTGGAATTTTTAGCAATTTCAATCAAATACTTTTCAACCAAAAGTTTCGAGGGCATTTGAATGCTCATTTTGTGTTTCAGCTTTTCCGAAATACTTTGTACTGCTTCTTCGCGGCAGGCTTCCGTGTACTGACGACCGTATTTCGACGTCAGAATGTCTGCAATCACTTTCAACTCCTGAACGTCCGTCTGAATTCGTGGCGCAGCCCATATCACCGTTGATATCGCTTCAGCCAGTCCATCGTCGAGATTTCTGGTAAAATTAATGAAATTTCATTAGATTCTTTTAGTTACAATCAATTTTTTATGGTGAAAACAATTATTTCATTTCTTAAACTCGATTTTTGATTTTTTTCCCTGAAATAAAGAATAAAATCTGTACAGAGATTATAAAAGGAAATCAACTTAAAACGAAAATCTTATGTTAACGTATGTTGCAAACGACCGTGCAAACTTCAACTCTGAATTGATATGTTCAATATATTCCACATCACGAGTTTGAAAATAATTATAACCATGAACCTGATAATAATAGTATTTTATTACACGTACATTTTCGAACCAATTCGACCTTTAAAACCAGCCACAATTGGTGTCAATGTTGATAACGATCATACAAACTTCAACATTAAATTAATTTCATGTTCAATAAATTCCCTGTCACGAACTTGAAAATAATAATAACCATAAGCCTGATAATAATAGTGATGATGCAATAACCATAAGGGTATAATATAGCATAGAGCGGGTTTTGTTCAATTGGTCATTTTACTTTGAAACCTTTGTACGTTTCTGTCCTGCATCTCATTGTCATTATTCACATCCAATAAATATAATAATTCCAATGTTTCTGATAAAACATTGTTAAAATATCTGTATTCATTAAGAGACGCAGTAGCAGCTCGACGCCAAGTATTAAAAAAAAAGTTCATCGTACCAATGCTGAATAGTAATAAAATTCAAGATCAATGACAATAGGTACATGATCAGCATGTGGCCTTGTCAATCTCCCAGGTCAAGCAGCTTCGAGTAAAGCTAACCCTTGGATGGGAACCGCTCGGCTTCAAACCGGCTTGAGCATTGATCGCTCAGCAGGAGATAATTTTTCTGAGTTTTTACGGTGTTACCCAGCTGAAACTTAGTAAAAATATAACTGACTATACCGACAGCGATGGATGCATGGTTGGTGTGTGGTTCAGGCGATCACCAAAGTTATGCAGCCTCGGGCGAGGTCAATACTTGGTTGGATGACCACTTAGTCATGCATCGGCTCGTGCATCAATCACTGAGCAGAAGGTAGCTTTTCTGAGTTTATGATGGTGCTAATTAATTGAAACTCAGTAAAAATATAGCCACCTGTATTAGCCGGGTTTTCCACAGTTTTCCTTGGCCCTTGTGCAAATGCGAATGCATTAGGAAAGAGTGGCTGTGGGTCACACTTTTGGAGGTCTCTCAGGAAAATAAAAATTAATGAAGTAGGATAATCGTGATAGAATGGGATTGTAAAAACACAATAAGTAAACACGAAGGAACAATAATATAAAAGTTATAGACAATTGATCATTTTTTTAACTCTATACATTCTGGACTCATCCAGACCAGCAATGTGTTCTTGCAGTTCTATCTCAATTTTTTGACAGTAAAAACAATCAGGGAAAGTATTATCGTAAGTGGAAAAATGTCTTATTGTTTCATACTCGTTATAGTTATTTTTTTTTTTTTTTATAAGTTTCAAGGATACTATTATAATCATTTGTTGGAAAAGTTATTTTTGTGATTTGTATTAGTATTATTATTGTAAAGAGTGAATAAATATTGAGTAATGTACTTACTTCATTTGCTGAATTAAGTCGAATCTTGCTAACAAAAGATCGCAATACATTTCCAAAAGTTCCATAGCCTCGACCATATAATCTTCTCTAATAATGTGTTCGACTCTTATCTTGGCTCTTTCGATTTTGCCTGCTGCAATATAATCGGCAATTTCCTTTCTTGCTTTCTGCGCCAATTCCGTTTTCTTCTTTTCCAAAAGTTTTAACCTATTTATAGCGAGTCTAAGATTCGTCTTTAATTTCGTGTAATTCGGCCCACTCGAAAACATTTTTACGCCTTTTATTTATGTTTTAAATGGCGAGTTACGCCGAACGGAAAAGAAATAAGCTGCAAACGAATTAAAACTTCGGAGAGACTTGACACTGGACTGATTTTTTTTTTTCGCCAGTAATGACTAATCCAATGTAATTCGAGCGAATGACAGTTCTCCCTCCAGAATATCCCGCACGTCCCGCACACACTCTCGTGAATATACCAATTAGGTGCAAAGTGGGCGGGGCTTCAAATTGTGACCAGTAGTCAAATGACCAACAGAATATTACAGTGATAATATGTTATATTTCCATTGTTATTTTTTTATTAAACCCTCACCTTCGTTGATTGGCATTTTCAAATGTAAACCAATGTTTATTATTATTTATCATTAACGATATTCATTGCTATATATAATGTGGATTTTTCATTTTCGGACCAAGCAGTTGAAACGTGATGAATTAAAGCGTAAATAGTAATTGCGCAAAACTGTTGGAGTTGAAATTAAATATTATTTGCAAATATTCAATGAGATTCAAATAATTTAATTGAAAAATAAATATATGCAAACGTCCAAAGTATCATCTGTTATTTTCCCAGCTACTCACACTGCGAGAAAAATATGTTTAAATATAGTACACGTTATCGTCACTGTGTCGCTTAGATCGAACGTAGCGTTTCGCGCGCGAAGCATCCATTTGCATATGTTTGTGAACGCTTTTTAAGAAAAAAAATCGTTACTGCGGAAAACTTCAAATTTCTCGAAAAAATCAACGAGATTTTTAAGTGAAAGCCATTTTAAAGAGAATTTGCGAGAAACTCTCGTGAAACTCGATTTCAAAGTACGGTTTGTTGTATTGAAAATAATTGGAGTATTTTTGCGATTCTGATGTGTTATTTATCTTATCCAATTATCCATGTCCTTTATCATGTGCAAAATGAAGAAATATCTTCCAAGCCCGCATCAAAGTGCCCTTTGCATAAACCGGTTTTTTTTTCGAGTGATTTCGATAGATTTTCTTTTTGCATTCCTTCTTTCAGATGTTTTACACAGCAGACATATTATGTATGCGAAAAAAAGGTAAACTCGCGCGTGTTTGGCTCGCTGCAACACTGAACGAACGTTTGTTTAAACAAGCGGTCAGCAACAAAGCATTGTTGGCCATTGACATCGACGCTACCTGGTAACCTTTATATTCATCGTATTATTTAAATTAAAAAAAAAATTCACTTTTAGTCTTGCTTAGGAGTTTTTTATGGTATAAAAAATGTTGAATATTGGAATATTTTTATTGTTCTGTTTTCTTCGGAAAAAAATGTAATTTTTTTGTACTACAATCACAAAGGATAATCGCCCATTTTGCTTTACTGATTTGTGCATATTATTCCAAAATGCAGGCAGACACGATGTTTTAAATAATCATTTTATTCTTCAACAATGCCGTTTTTTTTGCAATTATGTAGAAACTTTAATAGAATAAACTTTCCAAATTATTTATTGGGAATTGCTTAACGCTTGTAATTTTTGTTTTCATTCTTTTATATTTTGTTCTACATTATTAAACGTTATGTTATCCATCAAAAATGAGGCTACCTGATAATTGTTTTATTACATTTTATTATTACCATTGAAATTGCAGTTTTGCACATAAAAACGTGATTTTTTATTCTATATAAGAAATAAAATTGAATTTTTTTTTCAAATCTTGTTATGCTTTGTAGAAAAAATTGCATAAATTTTCTTGTACTTTCACGAGCCATTTTATTCAAATGATCAGAAAATTGGAACAATGAACAATTAGCTTGTTTTACAAGAACATTTTTTTGATACCATTTCAAAATCTCAATACCATTAATTTCTATTGTTCATGAGGAATTTTTTCAAAATTATTTATTTCCTATTTTTCAAATTTGTATTTATATTATTTTTATATATTTACTATTGAATTTTTTTTCAAATGTTTTTTTTAGTTTATTTTATATTAATTTTTATTGCATTTAAACATAGCGACGAGATCCTAAAAAGAATAGTCTCAGGTGGCCAATTTAGAAACGGAAGATTCAGTCTGTATTTGTCCTCGCAACTCATGTACGGAATGGTCAAGTTGTTCAGCTACCAAACAACGATGTTCGAAGGTAATTTGTCTAATCTCAACATGTTCCTTTTTTTTTATTCATTCTCATTGTTTTATACAACCAATTAAATTTTTACAGCTTCTCTCTTCAGAATACAACACGAATTGAGGCCATTGAATATATCAATGAAAAAGAAGAAAAGAAAATCGAGGTATAGTTTAAAATTTGAATTGCAATCTTCAAATAAGAAAAACAACAGTGAATAAATAATTTTGCTAGTTCGTTGGACTTTATGCTGTAATTTTTAGGAAATAAAACATTCTGCAAACGTAATTCTGCAAATTTGAGTAAACAAATGTTGACAAAATTCTAAAAATATAATTATCCCATAGTAACCACACTAGTATGAATTTGCCCCTCTGAAATCGTATTTTTTCAGAATTATGGTTTCGATTGTGACGTATTTTTACTATATAAATATTACTTTTGGCATTTGAGACTATTATCGCTGAATTTCTGGGGGCTTTCACTGCAAGAAACTTTGGTTACCAAATGCTTTTCGATTATTTATGCGAGAGTTTGGCAATGCAAAATCCCAAATCGCACTAGCGTGGTTGGTATGTATGCTCGATAGTAGTGTGGTTACTTCGAGTTATGATTTGGAAACTGTGTATTTTTTAAAAGTTTTCACTCTCATAAAAAGTGAGTTAAATTAATATGCATTAATATATTTACTTTAATGAGAGTAACTGAGTTTAATGACATATTTTTCTTTGTTTTTGTGCATGTTTCAATTCTTTATTTAATGCAAGATTCAAAACATCTCAAAATTGTTTTTCTCGCTAATCAATTTTTGACGAAATTCAAAAACGCGATAAAGTAAAAAAGTGCTAAAAATTTTGAATTTATAACAGATTGAAATGAACAGAAATAAAAATTGAAGTAAAAAATCCTGAAATGTAAGGATCGTTTAGAAATTTATTTGTTATTGAAACGAAAAAAAAACAGAATACTAAAAACGATTAAATATCTATAGCACTGCCTCAGAATGCGTCTTTGAAATCAACTTGCCAAAAATACCGCCACCTAAGGAAACTTTTAAAGATCTTCAGTTGCGAACTGACCTTCATCTTTTGCCTGAAGCAGATTTGGAAGCGATAAAGATAGGGCGTAGGGCAAGTATTCCTCAAAATTTAAACATTTGGCTTTATGATTTACACATTTGTTTGATCACTTTAATCTGTCCATTATGAATTTGCAGTAACAATTTGTTGTGTGCTTTAATGCTTGGTGTTTGGTGTTTTATTGAGCATGTTTTTCTCTAATATGAAATTTAGAGGGCGTACGTGCAATCACCGACGTTCGGTGAGTTAACGGAAGAGGAAGTTAATTTTTTTCTGACGGAGGACGATTGGCAGCTACAGTTAGTTCATTTAAGAATCCTATCACGTCATTTCCTACATCCAAAATCACACGGTTTATTTGGCAGTTTCCTTTTTCACAATTTTCGTAAAATTTAACGGAGAATATCACACTGACATTGTGTAATTATTTTTTCACGAATCTAGAACTCTCGAGGGACTTGATGAGACCGAACTGAACCAACCGATTCGTTACGGCGAACAGAACGCAAACCAACGTCTGATTTCGCGTTAGTATTTTTTTTGTTTTAATTATTTTAATATCAATGTCGTTTATTTTCGATTTTTCTATTTTGCTTTATCTCTGTTTTCGTAGCACCTCCCCCTATCGAATACCAAGATCTCGCTACAGCTAACGGCTCCAAAAATACTGAGGATACAGTAGCCATTGAAGACGTTGGCTCAGTATTAAAAACTCCAAAAAAGAGACAATCGAGAGTGACCAACATCGATACACCAACGAAAAGACGTCGAGTAAAAGTCCCATTCATTGCTTATTCTCTTTATTTTCTTAAACCAACTTTATGCTTGAAGATTATTTAATTGAAAAAGTTGTTGATTGATGTGTTCAGATTTTGATCAGTAATTAATGAAATAATCTGACAAATAACAAACAATTTTAGTTAACAATTTTCACACGATTTTTATCAGTTGATAGCCATTTTTCTCCATTTTTTCGGTAACCCCGAAATTTTTCGTATTATCTTCACTTGCAGCGGCATTTAGAACACGAAATCAACGTAGCCGCCGACCACAGATCTGAGGATCCAGAAGCAATTATTCAACCGACAGATCTGAATCAAGAATATTTTCCTGATATTCAGCCAGACATTCCAGATGATGGACACGTTGCTGTGCCAGGCGTCCCACCGAATGATATTCCAGTTGATTCTGCCATTCAGCAGCCGAATCGTCCTGAAGACATCACAGGTCCAGATGACAATGAAATTCATCTAGATACGTTGGAATTGGACGTGGTGAATACGCTGCGGAAACAACGAACTCGTAGGATTTTCATTGATGAAAATACCACACTGCGTCAAAAGGAGTTCCAGAGATTAATCGAGAATCCATTGGCTCATACAATCGTGCGTGAACAAATATGTTATTTATTAACCCTAGCTACACACTATAACCTTTAGTACCTTACTTACACACTATCGGTCTATTGGACCGACGACTTTTATTACTCTATAACATTGTAACAAACGCGTCTATTGAGGTTTAATTATAGTGAAATCGAAACGCCAGACTCCGGTCAATCCGGAGCAGCAATCAGTAAAGCCAAAAAGTCGTTTGGTAAAGAGTTATACCGTTTATGAAAAGACGTGTGGTGAAAAAAAGGTGAAAATTTAGTGTTGCTGTCGGTCCATTGGACCCCGTAGTGTGTAGCTAGGGTTAAAGTAGACAAAATTGGGTTGGAGTTACGAAACGTTATTTCGCTAATTTTCAACTGGAAAAATATATTTATAAATCGTTTCAGTATATATTTTTTCGCTTATTTGTGAAGTAACTATGAACAAAGAATGGACATCAATTTTTATTATAATTTTGCGAAATAATTTAACTGAGATTACAGGATCTCATAATCAATACTGTAAATTTATGTTCTTATCGAATATCGAGTCGAAAAATCTGGAATGACCGCCTGGTGAATTATTGAATGTCAAAGTTTGAAAATTTGGGCTTTTTTTATCACACAGTCGAAGGAGCAAAAAAGTGGAGGACAAAATGTGTAGAGCATACCATTTTTTGCAAAAAGAAGGATATCTGGAAGACGTGGGGTTCCTATCTTAAGAGCAAAACCTTGAAAGTCAAGTCGTTTTTCGAACCGTTCTTATGCCAAAACTACTAAAGATAGAAAAGTACCTTTTAGAACTTATTTATAAAAAAATGTATGCTCGAAAAGATTGGTCTCATGTACGCCTGCTACATCTTCAACAGTTTCGACAGAGTGCACAGTAAAATAGTGCGTTTTCGTCAACTGCAATGATGAAAAACGCTTATCGAGAGGAAGTTTAATGAAAAACTAAACTAGACTTTTCTAGAAAAAATTCGGATCAAACTTAGTAAACATAGAAATATTATTTTTTATTCGTGCGATATAAGTATTTCTCTATTATTCAATTGTAATAAATTTCGGTATGATTATTTTTCTGTTTTCACAGCCCAAAGAGCGCTCTCAAATCGGGTCTATACGAGAGCAATTAGTACCCGCAAACTTGCTGCTTTCTCTTCCATCAACATGTCATCGTCCAACCCCCAGAAATTGGGTTCAAAATAGACCGAGATATGTTAAATTGCCATCGAACTTGCAAAATTCCTTCAAACTCCGTACCATTGGACCTTTTAAAGCTGAAGATGATCACTCCATGTGTGAGTAAATGACATTGTTCTATCGAATTTACTCCATTAGGATTCGGGAGAGACTTCTACGGATCACTGGCGAATTCGTCAAATTTATCGAGACCGAAAACTAAACAAATGGTCCAGTTGATGTTAAGTTTTTATGAATTGTACTCTAAATCATAAGCAACATCGTAAAACATTATGAAAAATATAAAGCTCTGCATTTTCTGATGTTTAAAATTTTCTAAATTTATTTATAAATACTACATTTATTTTTCTATATGGTTGCCATTCAACAGCCGTCGAGGCGATTCGAGCTGCGGATTCGCGCGAACAACATAATGCAGAGGAAATCTCGTCAGGACTCGGACAAGCGATGGGCGATGAATCCTCTTCTCGTAATAAAACGGATGACGACGCGAGACTCGTGAATCCACCATCGATCCATGAAAGAACAAGGGAAGATGACCAACGGCCAAAGGTCGACGTCGTTATTAACGAAATTACTAACGAACCAACTTTCGAAGATATCGGGTAAGCTGCAAAACAAAACTTTTTGATATATAATTTTTTTTTTGTTTACAGGGTGAAGCTGTAACTGCTAGTAATTCCAATATCCTTCGGTGTATAAAGATTTCCTTTTTTTTTTAAAGCTAATTATATTAATCAAATTTAAAGAATTGAATTAAATAATTTTTTTTTCTTGGCTCCCATAAACCAATCTTCTAAAACTTTTGGGGTATTGTATTGCACATTTTGACATTAAGGATGAATTACACATATATTCATGCCAATGTTTTTACTTTATAAAAATTTCAGTACATAAAATAAAATCACTAGACTCTTTACATAACGAGAAATAAATAGTTTATGAAAAATGATGTCGATAAATTTTTGGAATCGTTATTCCCGTAAATCGATTTTAGTAAAGTTTCAAAGATGACTGATTTCCTTCCCATTTCTTAACTTACTAAGTTTCCGAATCAAGAGCCGCGGTAGCGGCTCGACACCAAGTATTTAAAAAAAAGCCATCGCGAGACCTGCTACACTCTTATATACTCGAATATGACGGTTTTCGGGATCTCCTTTTTTTCAAACCGCTCTCACGGAGGAACAGGTTCAGTAAAAAATCTGAAAGTAGAGGACCATTTTTATTTTTTTTATTTTTATCTTTCCATTGTTTTCATACAGTAAGATTTTTTATGGAGAAACGTGTGTCATTTGTCCTTAAAATCACGAAATACTAAGATATCGTACTGATTATTGGCACAACCCTGGCGTATTCGATAACGGGACCTTGTAAAAAGACAACGGGAAATTCCCTTGTCCCTTTTACAAGGTCAGACTTTAAAGGCAATGCTACCGTTACCTTTAGCGTCTAAAGTAACAGCAACGAAAAAACGACGGAAATTCCCGTTTCCTTACCGTTGTCGAATCCGCCAGGGAAGATATTTAGCGTTGTTTACAAAACTTCTACGTCGAAGTTGTTCATGCTCATACAATCTCGCGTGCTCAGTTTCGGCCTGTAACGAAGAGTAAAAAAAAAATCCTAATTCCTACGTGATTAAGATGATCTTGAAAGCACTAAGACGCCTCGACGAGCTCTTTTGAAACATATGCAACGTGAAAATTAAAGTTGAAAATATTTCTCTTCATACCTTATGAAAGAATAAAAATAAACAGATTTTATAAGATGAAGAGAAAAGAAAAGAAAAGAAAAGATATTATACCACAATTGATATTTGAATATTTACAGTGAGGTGGAAAATGTGGACATCCCGCACGAGCCAGAATTGAATGTCGTTCCAGTTGGCCAGGCAAAAAACAACAACGGTCAAGATGCGAATGCATCTCGTAAGGAGACACCAGACACTACGGATCTCGATGCTTTCCTACCACCCCAATTGAGGGCTCGTGATACCGTAAAGAAAACCAGTCACGAGAAACGTTCGACGCTGGAAGCGATCGTTGAAATCCCTGATTCTCCTTTGTCTGTCAGGTTGGAAATATTTTTTTAAGTTATATTATTCAATAGAAAAAATAGAAAATTTTTTATTTTGAGTATTTAAATTTTTTCGAAGATCCGAAGAAAGTTACTTCCAGAGCAATTGGACCTACCCAGAATTGCAAGCTCTTCTTGCAGTTCACTGGGAGAAATGTGGCAGCACACAAGCTGTGAAATTTACAGATTTAGTACCACTGGAAAGTTCTACCAAACTCGACGCAGCCATATGTTTCACACTGCTTCTTGGTAAGTCTATTTCTAATGTAAAGATCATGTCTAGTCGAAAGTTCAGAAAAGGTGTTTTTACATTTTTTTCACGATAACACTAATATATTACTTTATAAATGATTATTTATCGAAAAAAGTATATCTTGAAATATACAACATACTTTTTACAAATTCGAACATGAAAATAACGAAGATATGTCTTTACTGCCGGAGCAAAAAAAAAGAAGTCTTGCGCTGACCATTGTCGTTCAGTTCACGATAACCTGAAATAAAAATAAACGATATTTGTTTCATATTGACCAATGCAGTCTTTGATTGAAGGCTTTTTTGGAATAGAAATTAGAAACCAAATAGCGAACGTCCCTACTGAAAACTGCGATTTTTCCATGTTAATAATGCAAAAAAAAAAACAAAGATGCAAAAGAAATATATCCTTTTGTGACTTCATTATTTTATTTAAAACTAACTCACAATATGGAGTAATAAATCGATAAAGTACTTTTCGAAATATTTTTGATTTTGAAAATAGCGTTTTGAGAATGTTTGCGTCACTTGGTTGGAGCGGATACTCCAGGTGGTTATAATTTATTGAAGCTTGCAGCAGATATTCTATACAGATAAAATTTAAAAAAAATGTTAAGACCCGAATTTGGATAGTTATGAACTATATGACCAGACATGATCCTTTAATTAAGCTAGTAAAACGATAAAATTACGAAATATTTATATAACCATACGCTTTCAATATTTTAGAACTCCACAAGAGCAAAATAGTCAATTTGGTGCAAGAGGAATTCTACGATGATATTTACATTTATGAAACAGCCAGTTCCCGATCCCGTCGATAAACGATTCCGATGTTCATAAATGTGCTGATCATCAGCACATGAAGAATTTTCGAGTTTTTTCTTTTACAGAATGTCCATCAGATGGACATTCGTAAAAGAAAAAAACTCGAGAATTCTTCAAGACTGACTTACTTGGAACAATGATTCAATGTTCGGGAAAAATCAAAACAATACATCCCGGATATTTTAAGTAATCTCAATGTTTTTAACGGGGGAGTCATGTAAACGTACGTTTTTTCAAGATTTTTTTATAAAGAAATGGAATAGTTTATTGAATTAACATAAAGCATATCTCAAAATATACCATGTAAGGTTTATTGACAAATTTTTTTAAACTAAAATATTTCAAACTGGCGGCGCAACAGCTACTGAAAATCGACCTCAGATTTGCGCCGTGCAGCCTACAGGTCTCAAATCTCAACTAAAATAAAAAAATTAAATTTTTATTGTTAAAATACACTAATACGCTTTGCATGGCGGAAAGAAAAGAATTAAAGATTTAGGACCATTTTGGAAAAAATCACTTATTTTTGTATTTTTGTAAATTGTCCTAAATTTTTAATTTTTCTTCTGCGTCATGCAAAGCGTATTAATGTATTTTAACAATAAAAATTTGATTTTTTTCAATTTAATTGAGATTTGAGACCTATAGGCTGCACGGCGCAAATCTGAGGAGCCGATTTCCAACAGCTGTGGCGCCGCCATGTTGAAATATTTTAGTCTAAAAAAATTTGTTAATATACCTTACATCGTATATTTTGAGATACGCTTTATGTTAATTCAATAAACTATTCCATTTCTTTATAAAAAAATCTTGAAAAAATGTACGTTTACATGACTTTCCCCCCTTAAGTTTAAAAATGTTTTTTTTTTTTAATTCTTCAAGACTAACTTATCTGGAACAAAGATTCAATGTTCGGGAAAAATCAAAACAATATATCCCGGATATTTTACGTACTCTCAACATTTTTAAGTTTAAAGAAAAATGAATTTAGATATCTTTCGTAAGCATTGACCTTTATATTGATTTAATTGATAATAGATTTTGTCAAATCTACTTCATGGTCATGCTTTAATTTTTACTATTCATTTTTGTATATGCTTAAAGCATTTTTATTTTTTACTATATATTTTTGTATGATTTAAAGCTCATATATAATAATTTTATTCAGCAATAAATTTAGTATGTTATTTTGATATTCTATGAATCGAACGCTTCGTTTTGCCATAAATGATAATAAACGACGTATGGTAAAAAGAATGTAATCAATACCACCCAAATTGTAGTGGTTTTCATAAGTAACTTAAATAAACAATTTCCTTAATAACACAAGCGTATTAAGAGTTAAAAGGTGTCAAATAATTGCAATGAAATCTCAAGTTCATGAGATTACACATTCGCATCTGTAGATTTCGGCATACAATTGAGGATCAAATTTTTCCCCGGTGTGGACAGAAATAATGAAATGTTTGAATTAAACTATTAATTTCAAGTCAGTTTTTGTGGAGTGTTGAAATTTTTATTACACCTTGAAAATATTGTAACTTCGCAAAGATATTCCCGGTGGATATTTCATTCAATGCTAACATTGTTTCTTTATAAAAGCTATATTATACATATATTATCTATCGAAGCTTTAATTTTTTATGAAACCTTACGTTATTTATTAATTATTTTCACAATTGAGCTAAAAACCAATTCGTTAATTGTTATTCAGCAAATTGAAACATTTGTTAAAAAGCTTAATTCCGCGTTGTGAAAAAAAAAACAACACGTCGAATTTGCCGATAAAGCTTTTTTTTCATAATCTTCAAATCGTGTGTGGAACAGCGATTCGACAAGCAAAACGCGTGTGCACCGGCGGATATATATAAATTATATTACACGTGTAGTCAGTATTCATTTTTTCTTTTCACAATTAAAACTTTTTTGGAATTTGTATCGTTTATTCTCGAAGTCGAGCCAGTCGTTGCGTTAGCTCGTCCTGTTCTTGACTGACTGCAGTCGAAGCTCCAATACTGCCCAGTTGTCCCGAAGGCAGCTCCATGTTCAACTCGAGGCTGAAATAATTGGAAAAAAATGTTTTTTTTTAAATCAGAATAAAATTAATTTCGTTATTCAAAATTCATGCTGCCCGAACAATTGCTTATTTTTATCCTTTCGTATTTCAAAGAAAAACTGAAACCAATTTCGACTAAACTTAATCCTCGGTTACTAAACTCCGAATTCTATATGTAGAAAAATTTATTCATAATCTTGTATTTCGAAAAAATCGGAAAAAAAATAAATAGAAACGGACAAAGAATTGGAAGTAGGACTTCAAAATTATTCGCACTTCAATAAAAAATTTTAGTACATACATTTGATTTTTTTGTTATTATTTTTATAAACGTTCAATTCGATTGCAATTATTATTGTGTAACTTAGGTTTCCGATTTTCTGGTAAAAATTCAGAAACGGGTTTTTTCGTGCAAATGACGGTAATTTTTTTGTTCCAACTAATTGTTATGAAGTGTCCCACAGCCGATGGCCTATACCATTAATTCAAGTTCCATTATTATTTTACAGTTGACAAATACAAGCTCTTTTATGTTGCACACACTGTCGAAACAGTTGGAAATATAGTAAAAAATGCATGGGACCATTTTGGTTTAACATAACATTTTTTATAATTATTTATAATTAATAACTCATCGGGAGGGAGTCTGATCAGAAAACGTTACAAGTTTGCAGCTCGGAAATTGGTCCTGAACTTAAGTATAATAACTGAAGTAAACCTGCATAAAATCCAAATAATTAATTTATAGTGACGCAAGTATTATTCAAAGAAAATCAAAACAGTAAATAAAAGTTTCATGTATCAGAATAACAATCATTATAATTGAATGATTTTTAAATAAAAGAACAATACGAAAAAAATTGGGAAAACAATTTGAACAGGTGTTTTTTGATGCAATTATTTTTTTATAATATTAATTATAACGATATGAAGACTCACCCAGCCTCATCAGCGACTTGTTGCATCAACGTATCGACATCATTCTGAGGAACATTCGTTGTGGTAGTTTGCGACATAGCATTTTCCATGTAAGAGCTTTGTACGTCGAGATCTTCGAATTGGCTCTCGAATTTGTCCATGAGTCCTGATATTTTTTCAAGATTCATGGATTTCATAGCAGCATCCATGGCTTTAACAACCCCGGCCATAGATTGAGTGACTTTTCTCGTTGTTAAAGCCGTTTGCACTCTGCTCGCAACAGCATCAACTCGAGCGCTCATTCTCAAGTAATTTAACGCTTGATTCTTTTGCCTTATAGCATTCTCAGCATGAATACGAGCCCCTTCCATATTTCCCTTCTGTATCGCCTTTTTCACCTTCGCCTTTTCCAGTTTTTCTTCCTTCTCGCATTTTTTTGAATTTCGCTCCAACTCCTTTACCGCAAACTTCAGATTGAACAAATTTTCTGTGATATTTGTTGAGGAAATAATTGTTTTATAAAAAATAATTATTATTTGCGAAAAGTTGGGTAATCTCGTTTTGCAACTTGAAACTCAAGTTGCACTTGTCCTAAATTGTTGATTTCGATGCCATTGTCTCACTACAGCCATGTTAAAAAGTTATTTTTCCGATCAATGGATGAGAGTTTGGATATAATTTGAAGAACATTTGAATATTAGTTGTTATTTTGTATGGAAATGTAAAAATGTTTCAATTGAAAAAAAAAGCCTAAATAAAGTTTGGAGTTTCAAAATGGCAAAGCTCCCCATATCACCTAAAACAAGCTTTTACTTTTGGTCGCTACATCTCTGAAACTGAAAGGAGAAATGTTAGTCTTTTTTTACAATCTTCATCATATGTTTCTTGGTAATTACGTAGTTTAGCGGCTTTCAATGTTTTTGTTTTTGTTGTTGCATACAAGTTATGTGATACCTAATAGTAATGTATGCAATAAGTGGAAGTAACAGTCCAAAAATTAGTCCGTACAGTTACGAAAGAAAATATTGAAGTTAAAAAATTACCTATGGGAAAAATTCAGCGTCCCTCGACAGAATACCATTGTTTACATCATTTCATAGCAACAAATCGTAAAAAAACTATTTTTATCATTATTTTTGGGAAAAGCCGCTAAACTACATAAATACCATTTGAACAATTGTTCATTGTGGTAATGAATTGAAAATTTGAATAAACGATTTTCTTAGCACCTAGCTCGTCGAAAATCGAAAGAATCAATATTTTAATCATGTTTCAGATTTCACGTAATTGGGATCGAAAAACTTAATTTTTTTGTACAATAACTACGAATCATAAAAACATAACCTCACTCTTCGATGTCTCATTTATGCTTTGAAATTTGAGCACAACTAAATTGAATCCAAATAACATCGCAGGTAAAGTGAAAAAACAATCACTAATACCAAAACGTTCGTACGAAAAATACCGATCACAATTCCATTGTTCATCAAGTTTGAGGTTAAACCCAATGTCGTTTCTGGCGTTTTGTTTTTTATAACGAAATTTAAAAAAAGGATACTTTCCATCTGTGAGACGGACATGGCTGACTGTTCGGCCCCCGTTGTGCTGATTTTTAAAATAAACTTGATTTAAACAGAAGATATGAAACAATGAAATTTTCGGTTCCCCACCAATTTTGTTCTGGGAGTGTTTAGCACTGTCAGGTTTTTTTTTGTTTTTTGACAGCTAATGCTCTACGCTCTACATACATAGGGAGGGGATTAGAGGTTGAAGGAAGATTATCAATATACTTGAACTTACATTATATTTGTCAAGTGAATTTTAGATACGATTTCTCTCACGTTCTTGGGCCTTTTTATTCAATTATTGATAAACCAAAATGAAAAAAAAATTCAGAATTTCGTGAATTAATCTGTAAATTAAAAAAATGATATCAAATCGATCAATTTTAGTTCTTTATTATTAAGGATGTATATAAGGTCAAATCCGCAGTACATCTATTTATTTTTTAAGGTTAATCTTTATGTTGAAATGTCAAGTGCCGAATCATTCCTTTTGTTTTTTATGATGTTTAATGAAAAAATTATGTCATTTTGTATAATAATTTACGATTTTTAATGAAATTGATATGCAACTTGATATATGTGGCCGAGTACAAATTGAGCCAATCAGATAATTTCATTTCTGTCCCGAGAAAATGTGGCAACAATGCTACACCCAGCCATGACAGTCAACTACAGCTGATCATTCCGAGACCGGCAGTTGAAGCGTGCTGCGTTGCCGCATCTACGTGTCCGATATGATGGACGTATTAAATTGAACAACAGTTTACAGAACGCTAATGAAACGTTAAAAGTTAACCATGAATATCTTCACAACGACATCGGGAACAGTAGTTTTTTTTTCGTGAAAAAATTGAAAAATGTATGAACTTTCTGAAAATTCTTTTTTTGGCCAAACATTGACTACAATACATATACTTTTTTATCATTTTAGTTTCATTTTGTCAACTTCCGGTACAAATAACACGGAGTTAAATGAGGCTTCAATTCTTAAGTATTTGTTTCAAATCATCGGCTAAGTGCCTTTTTCTTTTTTCCGAACGATGCAGCGTGATAAACTCTATCATATTAGTCATTTTTATGGAAAGTTAGACGACTTGATATATTTTACATACATCCTTAAGTCGTATACTCGATGTTTACTTGACAACTACAATTTGTCAGAGAATTCAATCAAGATTACGACGATGACGATGTGAGATCATCGATGACGAATTTTGACAGTCGAACTTCTGACATAAGAGAAATGACAGCGCAGGAGTGCGTTCGAAAACAGCACCCGTGTTCTGTTTTCGAATGCACTCCAGTCTCGTATAAGCAGCTGATTTGAGCGATCCGAGTGTTGACAAAGCGAAGCTGGAAAGGAATTCGATCTTATTCGCTGTTGTTCATGCAGTTTCTGCTATATAGGCTGCGTTCGGGGAGTCACTATATATTTGCGCCAAAAATGCAACCTATAGTAATACTATTTACTGATAGCGAATAGCGACTCCCCGAACGCGCCTATGATAACTTTTTTCTGTATATCGTTCTTTTTCACGAATATGATTGGTCGTTTTATTAAGTAGTGCTGAACCGGTAAATTTACGTACGTCATTTTCCGATCGTTAATACTTTGGACGATTGATGACACGTATGTTAAATTCCATAGAAAATTTTCATTTTTTTCCACGAATTTAACGTGCTTTCTTTTATTTTGCTGTGTCTCAGGAATCTCAGGATCGTAGTTTCATCAAATTTTCGCGGTTATATTAGTCATGTGTACATCGTTAACAAATGAGGTAAGCCAATGTTTTTCTCAGTACTGCTTAGTCATTGTAAATAATTCAAAAGGAGTCTGATAACATTTTTTATCTTTCCACTTTTCTCTCTCTCTCACATAGTAATCTTTATAATATTATTATCAGTACGCTTGGCTGGGCCAAGCATGTTACTCAGTTCTTAGTCAGTCTCTTTTGTTCATCGTTTTTTTCAATTATTAGGGATACTTTTTTATTCGCTAAAAAATATATATAGGAATTCGAAATTAAACAAGTTTAATTAAACGCAAATTTTAGCCCTCATGAAAAAACTGTTTCACAGATGAATTCTTAAGTCTTGAAGTTTTAAAATTGAATCGTAAAACTCTTACAATTGCGATAGTAAACTGTTTTTTCAAAATAAGTGAAACAACAATTTCTCTAATTTTCATACAGAAATCACAACATAAGAAAACCACAATGGAGACTGTAAAACAACTTTTCTTCAAATTGCTTCGCTGTATGGTTGTCCAGTTGCACTGCGTATTCGATTATGTTATCGATTTTCTATTTGGTGTCTATTACAACGGCAAAGAAAAAAAAGTGCCAGTTGTGAAAAACACATTGTTGCTGGAGAGCGGAATATCATTAGCAAAAAAAATAAGGTGGGAGATTTGATTGAAAATTGCAAATGAACAAAAAAACAAATTAGAAGAATTTTGTAAATTTTTGAAATTGCAAAAGTCCTTAATATTTTTGTTTTAGTTTATAAATTCATTTTACTTACCAACGAATATTCTCTCATTTTTTTCATGAGAAAGCAATAAAAATAACAAACCAAGCAGCCATATAATTTATTTAGGGATCAAGAAGTTTCTTCTGAGGATGTCGTCAAAGCTTTCATAGAACGATGCAAAGAGGTCAATGGTGTACTAAATGCAGTTGTTGTCGATTGTTATGAGGAAGCCATAATAGAAGCCAAAAACGTTGACAAATTACTGCAATCCGAACCAGACTTGGAGACTTTGAAGAAGACTAAACCTTTTTTGGGTGTACCTTTCACCACAAAAGAGAGTAATGAAACTGAAGGTAACACTTAAGATTTTCAATAGAAAGTATATTATTATTAGGGACAAATAAATAACTTGAATATTTTGACAAATTGTCGATGAAATATTCATTATGAACAGAGAAAAACCTATGCCTGTAAATATTTTAACCAAATTGAATATTAGATTGTTGAGAAGTAGCAATATCTTTTATTTTTTTAGCCCACATTTCCTCGCAACTTCAACCTATAATAATTCAACAGCTCTTTTTACAGACCAAAAAAAAGTCTGCAAAATAAATTTCGACCCTGAATATCAAGAAACTGATCAAATATTTTCGAAATTATTCGTTTTTTTTTTTTTTTCAAAAATATAGAATATATTTATAAGAATGGTTGAAAAAAAATTTCAACGTCAAAATTATTTTTCAAATTATTGTGTTATGTACTTTTTTAAATTTTTATTAAAAATATTTTTCTAATCTTTACCAAAACTATTGTTAAATAAAATCATTGTATTGTTTTATTTTATTTCTAAATAGTAACATTGCTTCACTTTTCAATGCAAAATGCAATATAACAATGATTTCTCATGAAGAAGAAAATGGAATCCATAACTGAAAATGCAAATTCAGATTCATTAAAAATGTGCTCGTTTTTCGATTATCGCTTATCTCTTTTTGTCTCTGAGACATACAATATCTAAAAAATGCGTTTGTTTTTTTTTTTTTAACACAAACTCGTCTGAGAACCGCCCAATTTTTTTTAAGCATCATAACAAGATTAATGGATTCAGCTGAGACAAAAAGTTTTACCACCTGAAATATTTTCCCTTGTATGCGTGTTGCATGGAAAAACGTTTCGAGTAAAAAATTACACGGTTTTAAGAAGACAGTATTATTATACACATAAGAATATTCTGAGTAGAGACGACTCTAACATTTCGAGGCGACCTTTATATTTTTAAAAGATGGTGTACATTTTCTTCAACAAAGTGTTATGCATAGTCCATAACGAATTCATTGACTTGTGATATGTTGACCTTCGGGATTATTCGACGTCATTCACTTCCGTTTAGCGGAATATATTCACAGCTAGAAGGGTTAAAAATGAGTAATTCAAAAAGTTTTTTTTTTTGCGAACTATTGACCATGATTGCATGAAAGTTAAAAACATTCGTATTGGGAATTTTGGATAATTTTTTAAGAATATTGTAACGGTTCTGTGTGGTCAATTGACCGTATATAAAAATTTTTCCTTGAAAAACTACAAATTAACACTATTAAGCTGTATAAAATATTTTTTTTTATACATTCGTAATAAAACGACAGCAATCCCGATCAATGAGATAATATTTTAAGAAATTAGATATTTTTAATCACTCAATCGAGCTACTCGTCGTCAGCTGTTAACAGTCGATGAATTTTTCAAGCGAAGTCTGGCAGCGCTGCATACTCGCACTGTAAACATAAACCTCCTTAGCCTCTTTTGATAGCGGAACAGTTCTCGGTTATTAATAAGCTTGTGTTCGAGATATCTTAAATTGTTGTGACCTTGGTAAAAAAATTCATTTGCACGCCCAGGACCGCACATTTGTGCCTTCGATAATATTTCTGTTTTAGCGTAGCCTAATATAGGTTATATTACCGCTGTCGCGAATGTGTAACGTTGCCAGCTCACTGTAAGAATTTTTCAGTGCGAACCGATCGAATGACCAATCGAGTTTATTGAGGTTTTTCCAACTTTAACTCAAAATTTTGCAAGAACTAATTCGGTAACTCGTTTCTTTAACGGGTTATACGCAGTTGCAAGGCCAAAAAAAGTCGTTTTTTTGCGAATTTTTTCTGAAAAGGGATTTTATTTGACAAATACAAGAAGTATCAATAAATGTAGTGGTAGCTTTTAACTTTATATCCTCATTTTTTATTTTTTAAAATATTGATTTACACTGCTCCTGTAGACGATCTCCTGGAGGTCCTCCAAAAAAAGGTGTCTGGTGGTGAGCACGATATCACCGGTTTGGATTATCTAAAATAAAAAAACCAAAAAGATTCTATTAGTGGATAGATAAATCTAGGTATTGATCGACGGAATAGTCGAAATTTTGATTTCCGATAATTATTTCTATTTTTTTTAAACAATTCAACGAAAAAATTTTGGTCGAAAATTGGAATTTTTTCTTTTTGGAGCCGCCATTTTGTCAAAAATCAAAATTTCCATGACAAAACGCCGAGTGACTAAATGCCAACGTCTATATGCCGAGCGACAAAACGCCGATGCGACTATACGCCGATGCGACAAAATACAAATAGTAGTAATGTCCAGTGGAAATATTAGTTTCCAAGTTTCCAGGTCATTATTTAAGGAATAACCCTCCTAGGTTTGCATAATACAGCGTAATTAATACTAAGATTTAATACTAAAATTGGACACAAATGCCTGGCAGTCGTGTGATAAAATCACACGATATTATATGATTATGAATCATAATAATAATATGATAATTCTCTTACACGATTTATTATTATTTTTCAAATTACAATAAGAATATGGTAATAATGTGACAGAATTGCAGATCACAACAATCATTCTTATTCTATAACTGTAAACCATAGCAGTGATTCTCTCACACGATTAATTCAGTTTTTTTTTATTTTGTCGCATCGGCGTATAGTCCGGTCGGCATATATTAAGTTGGCAACTAAGTTCTGACTCACTTCAGATACACAGATATATTTATCACTTTGTTCTTTATTTAAACATGTCAATCTACAATATAATCACCAGCCGTGTCTATGACTTGCGTCCATCCAATGGGCAAGCACTGAATGCCGCGCTCCCAAAACTTAGCGGGGTGCTGCTCGAAAAATTCCGAGATTGCGTTTTCGACATGGTCGAAGTCTCTAAAACGTTGATTACGCAGGAAAGTTTTAAGGCCTCGGAACAGGTGATAATCCGAAGGTGCCAAGTCCGGGGAATACGGCGGGTATGGAACCGTGGTCCAACCAAACTCTTCCAGTAGCTGGCGAGTGATTGAAGCAACGTGGGGCCGAGCGTTGTCGTGCAATAAGTGCACCTTTGTCACTCTTCTCCTCTTTGCTCGCATTGCAGCAGCCAATTTGCGAAGCTGCCCGACATATACGTTGGCGATCACCGTCTGTTGTCCAGGGAGTAGTTCGTAATATATCATTCCGCGTGCATCCCACCAGCCACACAGCAAAACCTTTCGTCCATGGGTCTCTGATTTGGGCTGAGCTGGCGGTTCTATTTTGCGCGGCAGCCAATAGGCCTTCCGTTCATTGTTTTCGTAAAGGATGTAACTCTCTTCTCCAGTCACTAAACTGCCAAGAAATTCCCTGCGTTTCGGCTGCAGGAGCAACGACTGGCAGATGAACACTCGGACAGCCCGATTGGCATCGCTCAACTGATGAGGGGTCCATCTCGCCAGCACTCACCGATAGCCGAGTGTATGCAGCCAGTCCTCGATCGCTGTATGACTATAGCCGAGTGCCTGCGCCAATTCCCGAGTGGTAGCATTTGGGTGCTTCTTCAGCTCTTTTGATACGGCGTCGTCTTCCAATTCAATAGGTCGACCGGAGCGCTCTCGATCTTCCAGGCTCGTATCTCCGGAAGCGAAGCGACGGAACTAGCGGCTCACTGTCGATTGTGTTACGGTGACCTCCGAGAGCAAAGTTGATATTGGTGGCTGCCTTCCTCGTACTGCTGCCACACCGAAATTCGTAATATATTACGCCTTGAAAAGCGCGCTCGTCCATGTCGAGAATTAGACTCCCGCAGACGTCCGCAGCCGAGCTTTTATACCCACCGTGCGAAAGCTTCTAGAACATTCTAGCAGTTGCCAGTTATGGAAACTTTTTAGAATGTTCTAGAATAAAAAAGGGAGATTTAAAAAAAGTGAGTCAAGACTTAGTTGCCAACCCAATAGTCGCTCGGCGTGTAGTCGCCGGCATTTAGGCACTCTGCGTTTTATCATCGGTGAAATTTCACGAAACTCGAATATTTTACACTTGACGCGTTGAATACCGTAGTGGTAGTAATACCGACGCGTGGAATACCTTAGTACTTTTTGCATAAGTTATTTAACGTTTTACGTGAGTGATTATCCCAAATTGATAACGTTCCATCGCCGTGAAATTTAATTAGCAATTAGAGGTAACTCCTCTACATTTCGTAGAAACAGAAAAAATATTTTAACATTCTGTTTGTCACACGCTAATTCTCGAACTTGGAAGGTTGATATATTTTATTTCATTGAATATGCCTTGGAGTGTGCTGCATATATACCTGAAGAAAAGGGTATTTTTTTTCAATGACTTTCAAACAATGCACATTTTATGATTATTTAACGTGCTAAGAGTTATTGGGATTTATTTATATAAATGTGGCTTTCTCTCGGTTGGTAAGCACATTAAATTCTGTGCAAAAACTGTTTATTTATTTTTTGGCACCAATGCGTGTACTCGTCTGAATTGCAACAAATCTATATATTTTTACACCACGCATACCATCGTTATCTTCCACTACTCTCACGAATAAGTGTGAACATGAATGTGACACGAATACAATACGAAAGAAACATAATCTTATGTCCCATTCGAAACACGATGTTTCCGTATTCACATTTGAGAATCAGTTGAACACGGAAGAGATAAAAGTTTGTTTCTCACACTGTATTTATTTTTTTTACCGATTGTCATTGCTTGATTTATCTCAACAGGATTGCCTCACTCTATGGGAATGACATGTAGAAAAGGTCATATATCAACAGAAGATGCAACGGTGGTTGGGTACTTGAAATCTGCCGGTGGAATTCTCATAGCCAAAACGAATATACCGGAAATGAATCTTTGGGTAGAATCACGAAACAACGTTTATGGACAGACCAATAATCCTTACAATACAACGAGAACCGTAGGAGGAAGCAGCGGTGGGGAAGGAGCAATTGTGGCAGCTTGCGGTGCACCGATTTCAATCGGTAGCGATATCGGTGGATCGATAAGAATGCCAGCTTTTTTCAACGGCATATTCGGTCACAAACCATCCGAAGGTCTCTCACCGCTTAAAGGCATTGGTATGAGATCCGTGGATTTTTCTTCTTCGATGGCAGAAGCGGGTCCGATGTGCAAAAAAGCAGATGATCTTATACCTTTGCTTAAAGTTCTTATCGGTGACAACGTCTCAAAGGTCAAACTCGACAGTTCCGTTAACCTCAAGAATTTAAATATTTTTTATCAGGAAGGATCCGGTGATTTGAGAGCCAGCAAAGTAAACAATGAAATGCGGCTATTTCTCACTAGAGCCGTCGAACATTTTCGTGAACTCACAGGTTCTGCACAAAAGATAAGATTACCCGGTTCTGAATACAGCTTCAGATTGTGGAGATACTGGATGACCAAAGAAGGAACTGATTTCAAATCGGACATTATGAATCGAAAGGTTCGAGCCACAATATTTTGAAGTTTATTGCCAACAGATAAGCATTTATTTGTTGATTAAAAGTACTGGTATTATCATGAATCATCTTTCAGTTATTTTGAGCCAGTGAAAAAAGTCATTGAATGAGTCACTCATTTAGCCTACTGAATGAAATATCGATTGATTAATAAGTATTTGTTAACTATTGAAATATTTTCTAATTTTCGCATATTTATTGATAACCAAATGTCTCGGCATTTGCTAGCAAAAATTAAAAAAATAAATAAATATAAAAAAAAAAAAAATTCTCACGTTTCAGTCCCGTACGAACGCCGTCGCGGAAATACAGAAACTCTTGACAAACAGATCGGAAATAACGTTCGCGGCACTAATGAAACTTATGAGTGACGACTTTTTCCCTCAGGAGAAGGAGGAATGGGCATCAAGTGTAACTAAAGCCATGAAAGAATTTCTACTTGTAAGTAATTTATTCAGTAGCATTTTATTCATTATTGAATCGATCACCAAAGATTAATCTTTGATGATCGATTCATTTTTTTTAAATACATTAAAACGAATGCTATATCATTATTTAGAATTTGATCAACTATTAAAACATTAATCAAAACTTTCTGATCAATATCGTATTAACTTTTTTTAAATTAATTACAACGGACCGTTTTGTGTTTCAATCATTTTCGACACATGACTTAACCATTGCTGTTTAGTGACTAATCATCCAAGAAGTACTTGAAAATTACTGTTTCGTATCGTAAATTGCACTGTAAAGAACATTAAGAATCAAATCAAAAACAATTTACTAAAAAAAAATCTCATGGAAAAGTAATTAATTTCGATTCCCATTGTTGAAAAATTCCACTCCATTTTAACAACAGGAGAAACTCGGTGACAACGGGGTGTTATTTTACCCATCTTCGCCGTTCCCAGCTAGTTATCATCACTCATACTTTTTAAGGCCATTTAATTTCGGCTACTGGTGTATCTTCAACGTTTTGAGAGTTCCGGTTTGTCAAGTACCCCTGGGTCTAGATTCGCAAGGATTGCCAGTTGGTGTGCAGGTGGATAAACGTTTTTTATACATCCAACAAGTATCTTATTTCTCTTTGTATTCACGTATTGATATACATATTATTAACAGGTCGTTGCAGCACCATTGAATGATCATCTCTGTATTGCGGTGGCCCAAGAATTGGAAAAAACGTTCGGTGGCTGGGTACCACCTTTTTAATAATCGAGGCGCTGTATAATCTCGTTTTTCTATTGAATTATCAAATAGTCTTACGTCTGCGTAGCAATGAAATTAAAAAATCATAAAATAGTATCGTGCTCGCTAAAAATGTACAGACTGATCCAGGTTGAGTTTACAATACTGTTGAGCTTAAGTTCTAGACTCAATTTCGTCTCGAAAGTCTGGTAGCATTTTTGATCGGACTTTCTCCGAAATGATTAATTATTAAATTTAATAAACATGCGCCCTTTTATTGAATATTTTTTTGCCGAATCGGAACAGTTGAAGATAAAGCAAAAATTCATAAGGACAATGTTGAGAGCATAACATTTTCGAACAAAAAATTTCTATAGTGTTTTTCTAGCTTTACTAGCTTCCTCCAGAAAGTCGTTCGACAAGCAACCTGAGTTTCAAGGATTACGCCGAGAACGAGCATTATTACGGTATTTTTTCCGATCCGCTCTGAGGACTAACTTCTAAACCACTACAGATAGAAAAATATCGTTTCGATATTTTTTGTAGGAAATCTTGTGCTCCACCAATTTAGATTGATAGATTTTTCCTTTATCTGCGGCAATTACCAACTCGTCAAGAAGAAATTTATGAAAAAACGGTACTAGACTTGTCTACTTAAAATTTGATCTATAATATAAGTTGCGAGTATTGACCACTCAAACTGGGCCAGTTTATATAACTATAATTAACTTCTGGTGCTGGATACCCAAAAGCATAGTGAGATAAGCACGATCATCAAATTTTGATTGTCATATTATTTTTTTACGTATTGTTATGGACGGTTCATGACTCGTCTTCGTTAACACGAATTAAAGATAACTAACTTATTGAGTAATAAGAGAATACATTAAATCTTCCAATATTTTATGAAAAAAGCAATTTAATTATAATTTTTGCTCATTTCTGATATTACGTTACCGTACAAAGAAGAACTCAATACAAATTTCGTTTTCACAATTTTCTTTCGCGTTTCGTTTTCTACGTACATATCATTCAAAAATTCGAAAATAAAATTTTTCCATTGTCGAAAAATCAAAGAAAACAAATTATCACCAAAATTTCAAGTTTTTCAAAAAAAGGTTTCTTCAGTCAATAACGTAGAGATTGTTCTAACCGACAGATGATAATTTTTAGTTTCTTGTACTACGGAGTGCGGTTGCAAGCGCTGGGCGCGTTTTAACATTGAACAATTCCTTTCCCCGAGCGCAAGCGAAAGAAGGTGTTTAATTCATTACGAAAGGTATTACGGTTGTACATTATTTATCCTTGGTATTAACCCTCTCGCTTGTTGCATTTTTCCCCATACATACACCAGAGCGAATCGTCCCCTCTCGTTAAGAAGAAGGTTATTAATAATGCTTTACAAGTTTGAATCGGTCTTGTTCGAGTTTTATCACGGATTGGCGCCGTTAGTTTTTTTTGTTTTCTTTTTTTCAATCGCACGTGTCTTTCTCGCTCTCTCATTCTCGCACGAACGATTCGTTGTTCAGCCAACTCGCGCGTCAACAAGACTATATCGTCGAGAGGAAGGAGAAGAGAATCGTCATTGGGCAGTAACGACACGGATTGCGTCTGTCTATCTTGACGAGAAGTGTTTAGCGGTGAATGTCTCGCAGATCAAAACCACTTTTTACCATTATACATTCAAATAAATTTGTTGCAATTAGTTTCGTCGTAATTATTGATTGCCTCGAAAATAACAAACCTCGAATTCTCGTACGACGTTATTTCGGAACGATCCATGGTACTCATGGTTTTTAGTGCGAAAGGTTTTTTTTCCCTGCAGTTTGAAAATCGCAAAATCTTGTGATTTCGGTTCGGTTAAAGGGAAATTGATTCAAGTTGTTTTCTTTTGAACGGTAATTATATCACGTGTTTGAAAGTATATCCATAAATCGTTGATATACGCATATCGACAGCAGCTACGCAAGCGGTGAAGAGAGAAAGAGAGAGAACATAAGCTCGCGCTCCGCGGGGCTTCCGTTCTCTCGCCAGTGGGGGCGTCCGCCTCGCGGGAGCGCTAAAGCTCACACACATAACGCGGTATGTAAAGTGAAATTAATAGTTTGGTAAAACCGTGCTTCGAGAAACTCGTGTAATTCGAAGCTAGAAAAACAAAAAAATACACACGAAAGCAGGCGAAGAGCGAAACAGAGGAAAAACGAAAGAGAGCGGAAGAAAGAAACTAATCGGCGCCAAAATTGCAATGTCAGTGAGATGGGCGAGGTAGCGCGCATTCGCGTCGATCGTAATAATCTTGAACTATTAAAAAAATATTCAAGCACGATAACGCGATTATTCGGTGTTCGTATAGCATTGAAGGATGAAGCGAAACTACAAACTCAGGAAATCGACATTGGTTCGATAAATATTGTACCAAACGTAAATAATGATAAGGGTGGCCCAAGCGGTGACAGCAGTTTGTTATCGTCTGAATTGCTCGTCGTTTCGCGTGATAAAAAAAGTGATGAGTGTACGACGACCCATCGTGAGTCGCGGGAGAATTGTGATACGAGGACGCTCGGGAGATCCGGCTCGTTGCGCAGACGGCATGAGAATGAAGTGGTCTTCGAGCTCGAGATATTACCGTGCGCCCGTAACGCGAGCCATTTCTGGGATCTCGCGACTTCAAGTATAGTCTGTAATAGTAGTGGTGGTAGTGGTGATGGAGGTGGTGGTGGTAAAAACAAGCATGGGGACATTCGCGATTGTGAAGAGCACGGAAACACCGCGGAGAAGGGTCGCGATGTATCTTCGCGTTACGCCTTCGAGATCGCTGCTCGGGTCCAGGTGAGTTTTAAGCCACTGTGCGCGGTCACCCTTAATTGCAATTGCCAGTTCGACCGTTGTACTTAATAAATTTTTTTGCATATAAAAGTAAAATATCGAACGTAAAATAAATATGTGGGTCGTTCCATGCGGAATGTGGAAGTACCCAAATTTTGATATATTTGTACAACTTAGAAACATTTAATGATAAGAAAATTCGTTCTTATAGAACAATAAACATTTCTGAAGAGAGCTTAAAGCCCGGCTTTTTCACCTGGTAAATTTTATCTGATAGTTAAAGGTCTGCTACCCAATGCTATAACCGGCAGGTAAAATTTACCTGGAGGTGGAACAACCGGCCCTTAAAGAATTAAGGCGTGCCATTTACGAATTCCACGATATGCTGTACACGCTTTTATTTGACAGACTAAAACCAATGAAGTATAGTGACGGTCAACGATAATTTTCGTTGACACCACGGGCCGGGACTCTGCCGAAATTTACTCAAATCTGTCATATATTTACTATCTATTAAGATAACTACTGTACTTTACACTAGTCAAATGAGCGTTAAGGCATCTTCTCACTTTAAACGCCTCAAAAATAGGCTGTTTTTGCGATTTTTTTTCGAGGATTTTTGCTTAAAATTATGGGATAAAACGGATCCTATGTAATAAACACATCTTTCAAGTACATGAAAAAATTTTTATTTTATTTTTTTAAACAATTATTATAATACATCAGTAGCATTGAAAAACCCGTGTAAAAATGTTATGGTCGTGGCTTGTTGATGGTATCTCCGAGACGGGTCGTCTGAAACAAAAAAATAAAACTGTTTTAGATTCAGTATGTCAGTGGCTATAGCGCATATCATCAGATTTTTGATATTCGCGAAAATAACAAAATGGCGCACGTTTTTCGAAAAAGTAAAAAAAAACCACGATTTTTTTGCAGTTTTTTGTAAAAAAAAAATTCTTAAAATCAAAATTTAAAAAATCTGATGATATGCGCTATAGCCATAACTATGAAGCATATGTCATTCAAATTTCATGACAATCGGCCGGATAGTTTCCGAAATTTCATCAACAAAGCACCGAAAAACCTTGTTTTGAGATAACTGCGTTTAAAGTTTTGGTTGCAGAAAAATCATGAAAAAACCTTACCTCGGGTTAATCAGCGATGCCTGCTCCATACAATGGACCTTCCGATTCTTCGTAGAAGGTGTGTTCGTCCAAAGTAGCTTCCCTTCGTCTCGACCTAGTCTCTTTTGAAGCGTTAGAGCTGCGGCGGTTCCCTACGCGTACGCGATCACTGTCGCGTTTCTCGGCGTATTGAACGGCGATAGGGCCTAGTTTGACACCCATCACCTCCAAAATTTTTAAAACAGGTTGTAGCCCTTCGTTATAAATGCATGCCGCTGTTTGGCAAGCAATTTCCACGGTTTTTCTTGATGATGTTTCTTGAAACATCTTTGTTACAAACTTTACACTTCACATATTGTTGTAATGTAGAAAAAACAAGAAAAAACTGAATAATACTATATCCAGCCGTTGGATCGATGTGTACATCGAAACTTGTATCGTCCGATTTTTTTAATTTTGCTGCACTCGCACTAGCATGACTCGTATCTGCTTCAGACTGGTGTGGAAGCACTCCACGAAATTTTCTTTTTTTAGATTTCGAACTTGGACGTCGCCACGTGGCACTTTGTTGCGAAGTCTTTTTATCCATTATAACAATCCTGAGCGCAGAGATGTTGCCGTTACGAAGTTTCAAATTAGACTGATGAAATAACAGTTTAGCATCGTTGCCGAGTGATTTTCTTTTGAAAAATGCACGTGTTAAGGTCTTATTACATGAGTATAGACCCGAAAACAGAATATACCTAAGCAAGGGGTACTACATTAACAAAAGAACACGGCTATTCAATTGTATAGAGTCAGATATACAGGGACCGTCCGAGCGGCGTGAAAGGGATCGCCGGGTACTCTCAGGTAGTCACCTAACGGTCGCCAAAAAATGTAGTTAGACTCGTCCGATCTTTATGAAATTTCGAGATGACATTTTTGAAGATATGTACTTTCAAAATTTAAAAAAAAAAAAAAATCGATTTTTTTAAATTTCCAAAGTGAGAAGACGCCTTAAGTGTTCGTCATAAGACTCAAACGCGTAAAGCCTCTCGACCTCACCAACCGTGAAAATCTCTAACAATCGCTACATGGAATGTCGCTGGATATTCCATCTACAATGAGCAAAACAATCAAAAAGTGACAACCAAACTATTGAATGTCTTCCTATGGGACAGATTATGGTTTATTATCCCAAGTAATAAAAACAAAAGTGCTCGCCATGGTTTTATGCCAAGTTTAATGCACTAATTAAACTTAGTAAAGATGGGTTTGTATGACGGCATATTTTATTATGCTAGAAAAATATTAATTTTGGCATAAAATTATTATGAGAATTCAGCACTTATTTGACGAGTGTCTAATTGAGGTAACAGTAGTTACCTTAATTATTGAGATTGATCATATATCTATTATAGGGTAAAACACCCTGTCACAGCTGTCACCTAATCTCGTGCAAATACGCGTCATAGTCTACAAGAGAGTTACTCAGAACTACATTCCTCTCATATCACCATCTTAGCCCTGTAACATAACTAACTACGTAACTGTAATCATAATGTCATAGTCTACCAGAGAACCAAGTCATCAACCATAGTCCAATCTCTTACTCAGAACTACATTCTCTCATGACATTAGTCCTGTAAACATGACTAACTATTATACGTAGCTGTAATCACGATGTCATAGCCTACCAGAGAACCATGTTATCGAGGATAGTATATAAGAATGCGACATGAACGGAAGACGTCAATCTATTTGTAGCTACTGACCTAGTAACAGGCGGAGCCCTTGTCCAATACAATTAATAAAGTGTTCTTAATTACTTTTACGTTAACTTGTCTTTTATTTCACTAACATCTCGCAAGCCTTCATCGTGTGATGATTGCTCTCTCAGGCACTGGCGATCCTATCGTGACCCGGGCTTCAAAGCGTCGCATGACGCCCCTTTCAGTAGTCGGCCAGTTGCAACTTTCTATGCGTGAAAATAGGGTGAAAGTTGTTTTCGAGTAGTGGGATTTTTTTACTGACATCTTTGACCTCTGATTAAACGGTACACAAAGTTCCAGCATGATATTGAAGTTTGCATCGTTGGAACGCAACGAAAAATATTTTTTCCATTCATTATTTATACAATTTTTCAAATGGTTCTATTTTTTTTCGCAGATGTAGTTTTTAAATTTCGAATAAATATTAACGAATTATCGTAGAACTCCGAATAAACTTTGCGCTCTATAAAAAGGAGGGATTTCGTTGTATTCCAACGATGGAAACTTCAACATCATGTTCCAGCGCACTAACTATCCAAACAACTGAGGAAAAAAATATCATTCGAAACGCTGCGATCGACGCGCACGGTCTTGTGTCGCGCGCTATTTTTTTATTAGCATGCACAGAGGCCTATCCCACAAGATGGATAGTTTATGTTTTTCGGAAGCTTAGTGTTCTTATATGGATTTAGACTATCAGAAAATGTGCTTTTTGTAATTTTCTAAAAGTTCCTGATTAATAAAATCATTTTAAATAGTAAGAAATATATTTTTTTCTCCTGGCTGACTACTGAGTCTTCAATTTAACATTGTCAATGTCCAGCCTCCCCTCCCTCCCGGCTGACTACTGATTTTTTAGTAAATTTCTTCTACACGGTTGAAATTTGTACTGTAAACAAATAGAGTATATTTAAATATTGTACACACACAAAAAAACAATGATATTGAAGTTCGCATCGTTGGAACGCAACGAAAAATATTTTTTCCATTCATTATTTTTATAATTTTTCAAATTGTTCTAATTTTTTTCGCAGTTATAGTTTTTAAATTTCGAATAAATATTAACGAATTATTGTAGAAATCCGAATAAACTTTGCGCTCTATAAAAAGGAGGGATTTTGTTGTATTCCAACGATGCAAACTTCAACAGCATATAAAACATTATTAACCCTAGAACCCCACAATCTATTTTTTCCATTGAGTAAATCCCACATTGAGGTAAATAATTACCCCAATCTTCTCTTTAGCATAAAATGTTCCTCGTATGCGATAATAAGATTTAATTATATACCATTCTCTTCGTTTTTTGATAACGAAAAGAATGGTGCATGATAAAGTTGCATTCGGTAAATATTTATTGGTAAAAATCCTATAAAACGGAAGGAATGGTTTAAAAAAAATTGGTTCGAAACGAAAATTTGATGTTTTCGTGGGGTAACTAATTACCTCGTTATGGGGTTCTAGGGTTAATGATGGTTTTACCAGTAATCGGCCACATGTAAACGCACCCTGATTGAGGCGGCCGACTTTTTGGATCGGATAACCCCAGTCGTTCAGGCCGAGAATAGCGTCGACCCTTGCCAGCCCCGACCAATAGAAAAAAGGCTGACTATAGAGCCCTATGTGACCGTCTACTGGTCAAAATTACGTTTTTCTAATAAATAACGTTTTTCAATGTTTTAATGCGGATTCTATCATTTGAAATAATTTTATTATTAAAATTTTATAAATAACGTTTCATTTAAGACTTGTAGTGTTCCGTTATCTTTTTTTTCTTCATAGGACAATATTATGAGGCTGAAGTTTGCAACGTTGGAGTCCAACGAAGTGATCTGAAAAAACCCTCCAATAATTCCAGTAATTCTCCAATTCTGTTCCTTGGCTAATTTTCAATTTGTAGTTTTTCAATATACACCAATGATTCACGAAATAAAAAATACGTGAATTACAAATGATTTTTTCGTTCATTTCGTTAGACTCCAACGTTGCAAACTTCAACGTCGTACAATATTTCGAAGTTCGAAATTATGATAAAAGGCCGACTACTGGATGTTTTACTCTATATAGCGATTTTTCCGTTTTTAAGGGTATGGATCAGTCACCCCGCCCGCTTTGAATTTTCGAAAGTGATATTTTTCCACACAGTCCAGTCGGAATAAAAAAAAGTATTAGCCCATGTAGAACAATGGCAAAAATGGGCTGAAACTTTTTTATTCCGATCGGACGAACGGTGTGGAAAAATGTTCACTGCGAAATTGGCAGTTATCTCTTTCGCACTCATGCGACTGATCCATACCCTTAAAATAATAGAGTGAATATTGACTGGGTACTCTGAAATAGCATGCTTCAAAACAACTATGAAATAGTTGGCAATTTTCGTTTTTAAAAGGATGCATTGCTTAAAGTTTTACTGAAATAAAAGAAATTGAAAAACTTGTCGAAATGTCGTGACTTGTCACCGAAATATTTAAAGTCAGAGTTACACCGGTCTATTACACAGAGAAAACGGATCTGTTTCGTCAAGTAACATTTAAAATGTTCTTTCAAAATATCCTCTATACTTTGTACAGAATATGAGAATTTAGGTAATAGTCACAATGAGGCATTGTAATTTTTGCAACTCGCACTTTTCCTTTGGCGATGTAAATAGTTCTGCATAAACAAGATATTATACTGTACGCAAAATAATATTTCGATGTACTTTCACGAAATATTTACAATGCTCTTTAGGAACTATAACTGATGAGTAAACATGCCTTGAAAGTGAGAAATTTTGAAAAACAGCATAGTAAAAATCCACCTTCAATAAGAGAATAAATACTAAATGCTTGTCATTTTTCAGTTCAGGCATTGTATAGTGTTTCATAATAGCAGAACTTATTGTCTGACATAGGAATTTTTCGTTTCCGTATTTTTTATGTTGCTTGATGGCTAACGTAACTGTTACTCCTATGAGATGTATTGGCTGCTCGATTCTCGTTTTCGCCGCTGCATGACGCAGAGCGCCGAGACTTTTCTACCATAAGGTATCACTCTGCGGTGGGCATAAATTCCGCGAGGCAAATGAGTTCAATTATTAGAACCGATTCTATCCAAGAATTTGCAAGCAAAAGAAATTATTTGTTTGAACTGCATGTTCAGTTATCTAATGCATGTAATCCCCCAACGCATTTATTTGCTATGCGCATTGTAGAATAAGTTACCAATGCAGATATTTAACAATATTATGAAGTTCGGGATTTTTACTGTGTCATAGTATATATTCTGATGCTACAATGATAAAATTTACTATGTTACAAAATATATATTCTGATGCCACAATGCCAAAATTTCTTATGTCACTATATACATTTTAACGCTATAATTATAAAATTTGCCTTGAGTATATCGAATTTTATGATGTTGAAGTTTCCATCGTTGGAATTCAACGAAATCCCTCCTTTTTATAGAGCGCAAAGTTTATTCGGAGTTCTACGATAATTCGTTAATATTTATTCGAAATTTAAAAACTACATCTGCGAAAAAAAATAGAACCATTTGAAAAATTGTATAAATAATGAATGGAAAAAATATTTTTCGTTGCGTTCCAACGATGCAAACTTCAATATCATCGAATTTTTGCTATGCCTATTGTGAGAAATGCATGTGTAGAACTTAAAAACCAGTATACCAAGTACCAAATAAGGCTATATGAACTACAGCATTTTTACCATGCCGGATAGAGTTTTTTTTTATTCCGACATTTTAATAAGTACTAAAATTCGGTACCGTCCTCAAAATACTGTGTTATCTTAGCAGTAATCGTCTGGATTTCTAACACAATTAGTTTCAATTTCTGTCCTCGTTTTCTCCGTGTAGACTCGATCTGGACACTTGGGTGGCGTTTTAAGGGGACCGTATGGTCTAGAAATTTCAAAAAATCGATTTTTTTTTTTTTCGATATGTCGAAAGTATAGTATCTCAAGAATATACTGTGAAATTTTCATGCGGAAATTCTCAATATTACAGCTTCTACAGCCCATAACGCAGGTAGAGAGCGGTCCGCGACACGAAAACGTTCAAAGCCTTATTGGACACAAAGCCTTACGGGGATGATTTTTTAGTTTGCAAAAAAGAATGTGTTTTGCATGTTAAAAAACGTTTGTACAAACGTGCTGTTGATGCGAAAAAAAAACATGCACAAATAAAGAAAGCAACAAAGAAATTGACAGAAAAAGAAGAGGGAAAAAAGACACAGCGGAAATCGATAAATAAAACACCGAAGCGTCAACAATTGACGAATAAATTATTGCAAGAGCTGTCTACTTATTACGGTCTAGCAATTAGACGTAATTCAGATTCGACTGAAGGGATGAGAAGTGAAATATGGGCAGCATATTATCACAAAATTTCAACAGATGAAAATCCGCAACACTCGTACTGTCCTCCAGGTTCCGAATCGTGGTGCAAGTGGCGTCAAAGTGAGGCTGCAGGTACTTTAGACACCTACGAGCACCCACCTGCTCTGTGCGATGAAGCACAAGAGATATTAAAACCAATTTATGAAGAATTGACAGCAGAGACTTTATTGGAAAGGTGTATTGGCAGTAATACGCAGAACAATAACGAAAGTTTCAATGCTTGCGTGTGGCACCTTGCGCCGAAACATCTGTTTGCCGGAAAAAAAATCATTGATATTGCCACTCACATTTCCGCTTGCATATTCAATGAAGGATTTGCATCCCTATTGAAAATAATGGAGACCATGGGCATAACAATCGGGCCACAAGCGGAGCAACTAGCGCAAAACCGAGACGAGCTGCGAGTATCGAGCGCCAACCGTAGGAGCACGGACAACTCCAAAGAGGCTCGGACAGCTCGAAGAAATGAAAGGAGTGAGGAAATCTTGAATTATGAACGTTCCGAAGGAATCCTATATGGTGCCGGAATCGCGGATTAACTGTAAGTATTCAAAATTTGCTCAATTTTTGAAAATATCTGTACCTCAAACTTTAAACTCATTTATCTCGAAACGACTTTTTTCGGCACTGCGCAGGTGAAAACAAAAAAACTATTCAACCGAATCACTTGAAATTTGGATATGTTGTTCACAACATGTATGGCTATCGTCGGAACTACAATCATAATTTTATTTAAATAATTTCTTATTGTTTATACTAAAAAACTAGTGAAAAAAAACCCGATTTTACGAATTTTTTTTCAAAAGCGAGCCATTTTGTCAATTTTTAATTTTTTCGATTTGTTCTAGTCCCGACCATAACTGCACTCTTTCTGATTAAGAATCTTCTTGAATTGTGTGTTTCAGATGAGTAGAAGTCTCGGATCGATCTTCACCGTCCGGGTCGGATTTTTCGAGAGGGTCGTCTTCAATGCCAATTATATGATAATAAACACTGTTTTTAAAATTAAAAAAAAAATTTTTTGTATACTTAATAAAGGTAGTAATAAACCCGAAAAGTTAAAACATCGATTTTTAAATTTTTTAAGGCAAAAAAAAAATCGTGAAAATAGGTGAAATTTTCGTGCTCTAGACCATACGGTCCCCTTAAATAAAGGGCCTTACTTTTGTACATAATAGCGTAATATTGATGTTGGATTATTATAAGTACATGGCGTTGCATTCAAAAATTGATCTTGATTTGGTCTCTATCAAGCCTTCAAGAGACTCGATATAGAGTCTCGGGACAAGCACATTTGAAGCTCTGTTCGGAGCACTCGCCGAGTCATTTTTTCTCCTAATATTGGGTTTTAAACGTAATTCCCGCTGTTTTATATGAGATGGGGTAACTATAGTATTATTTTCATAGAAGTAACACTAAAACTATACTGTGTTGAAGTATTGGACCTAATCTACAATATTCAGTATTCGAGAGTGAATTCACTTGTACACACTACTTTTTTTATAATGTCGAAAATGTCAGGTTTTGAACCAACGAAACAGTATATGCGAGAAGCTTTGCTTATTTGCTTTAATTTAAGAAAAAGTGCTACTGAAAGTCATCGCTTACTTCAAGAAGTTTATGGTGAACATACTCTATCTGAGACAGCGTACAGAGATTGTTTAGGTTGAGATTTAGACGACTCAAAAGTGGCGATTTTGACCTTAATGACAAAGAACGTTAGGGCAGCCAAAAAAATTTGAAGATGAAGAATTGGAGGCCTTACTCAATGAAGATCGATGTCAGACCCTTAAAGAATTGTCTGATATATTAAACGTTACTGAAATGGCTGTTAGCAAACGTTTACATAATTTTGGACTGGTTCAAGAAGTGGGAAATTGGTTATCACATCAATTAAACGAGAGACAACTTGAAAAGCGAAAAACGATTTGTGAATTGCTGCTTGAACGATGCGAAAGGAAGTCATTTTTACATCAAATCGTGACTGGCGATGAGAAATGGGTTTATTATGAAAATCCCAAACGAAAAAAAGCATGGGTACTGCTAAGTGAACCAGGTCCATCAACGCCAAAACGCAACATTCATGCTTAAAAGGTGATGCTGTGTGTTTGGTGAGATCAAGAAGGTATGATGTACCACGAGTTGCTGAAACTAACGAGAAGTCTTACCTCACCCGTCGTATTCACCGGATATAGCACCCTCTGATTATCACTTGTTTCGAGCGATTCAGAATGATTTGTCATCACAGCATTTCAAGTCTTTTGAAGATATCAAAAATTGGATCGATGAATGGATCGCCTCAAAATGCAACGATTTCCATTGACGTGGAATCCATTTGTTACGAGAAAGATGGGAAAAGGTCTTAGCTTCTGAAGGACAATACTTCGAATAAAATAGAATGTACCGTAAACTATAAATAATTTTTTTTTTATTAAAAAACAGCGGGAATTAAGTTTAAAACCCAATACGTTTCCTGAACAGTACTTAATATTAATCTTTTATTATGTCGCCGCTTCATAATCACAGAAATATCGCTGTGTTCGGCCAAAATTGTTTATTGCGCAAAAGTAATGCCATTGCTGTTCTATTTTTTTGACCAGTGTAAACTGACGTAAAAAACAATTGTAGCGCTTTTTATCATTGATTGCGGATAGAACGGTGTAATACCCTAGAAAATTAGCTACTTTCGTCTGTTTTATGAAAACCAATTGTTTTAATTAATACCTTCATCTGAGTACAGCATCTTGAGATGCCTGATTACAAGCAATCAATATATTACAGTGTGTGAAATTCGGATAATTAATTTTGTCCAATAAAAATTTTTTATGCTATATTATGTAAAAAAGATAATGTATGGGTTAAATAGTTTAGTGTGATAAGTACTTGCATCATATATAAATATATCATTCGTGTTTCGCGATTCGTGTCGCGAACTATAGATGCATATATTTCGTTATAAATGTCGAACGAAGAATTTAAGCCGAGGTCAGAATCTGCATCGGTCGACTGCAACGAGGGTTTATTTTTTTTTTATTTTTTTTTTACTTACGTACGTTTTTTCACAGATTTAGACTACTTACAAAGATTTTTCAAGCCCTTGTCGGGGATCTAGAGCCCACATCAGAATAAGAGCTCACTCAAGATAAAAAATAAACAGACAAAAAATAAAAAGAATTTTCAATACATTCCGACCATGTAAACTTCAACATCGTTTGGAAGTTGTGCGCGCGACTGAGGCCCCCTTTCCACCCGGACGAAGAGACGGAGAGAGATCCGTGTCAACAAACCTGAATCTGGCACGGCTTGCCATTGCTGCTTGCTTGTAAAGCTGCTATAGTGCTGCTGCTCGTTCGATTGCTCGCGCTGCCTCTCATCCATTATAATCGCATATTGGCGTCTACGTATAACATGGGAGTATTTCTCATCAAATCGAAATAACGCTAATCCTCATCACCATTAATCATTTTTCTTACCCTCCTTTTGTACACAAATTCTGTGGGTCGTTTCGAAAAAGTACATATGTACTATGGTCAAATCAAAACCATCATAATCCTCATTTCTTCAAAGTATTCCTCCCTAACCCCTACTCCCAGTTGAAAGAACATTTTATTAGGGATTACGAAAAAACGGACTTTTTCAGGCAAAATCAAAACAGCGATAATTTCCATCGTTAAGTATTCAAAAGTTTTCTTCCTCTTTATTCAAATGATAGAAGGATTTAAAATTACATCGAACGCTTGAAGTGGAAAAATTTCCGAATTGGTTATATAAATTGACGAATCTAAAAATTTTACATGAAAAGACTCAACCGCGTGGATATTAATACGTCGAATTAAGGCTACGTATGATTGAAAAGTAAAACCGATACTTAATTTATTAATGTCAACACATCCTTATAATTATTATTGTTATTATTATTCTATGACTATAGTTTTGTGATTATTATTGTTACCATTATTATAACTATTACTAATCTTATTCTTATTGATTTGTTGGAATCTCTGCCAAATTGCGATTGTATAGTATGAAGAAACTCTTGTGGTATTGATCGTAAACAGTGAAACAACATGCAATAAGTTTTAAAATCCCGATTAACCTAGTTTTTTCACTATATATAAGCGATATTGAAGATTCCTGCAATGTGAAAATGAAAATGGCAACTATCGTTCATTCGTCAATTTGGCCTGGAATATTAGGTGCAAATATGTATATCTTTTATGTGAACGAACATTAAAGAACTTTGTACCGATACATCAAAGCTTATGATGTGCGAGAGTTGCTGCATGAACGAGTAGCGATACCCAAGTCCGGTACATACACATACCCACACACCTTACAATTCCGCCTTGTCGAGTTGTCTCGTGGGCGGCGGTGCTTACGTTTCTCTCTTTCTCGGTTATCCACCGGTATCTTGTCGGTTATCCTACATGTATACATCCATGAAAATATACTTGGTGGTTCGTAAAGTTTTCAATGTCTTCGACGGGTGTTTACGCTCGCTCCACTTCTTCCTCAAATAATTCTTCTTCTGCGTCTTATTCTTCTTTGCTATGCCTTCTTTCATTGTTAATTTTTTTCTTTTTCTTTCTTCGTCTTCATAATCTTCCCCCCTCGCATTCTCTTTTCTTCGCTAAGCACAAAAACCTGCTCTGATCACGAGTTTCATTCATGCCCAAGCACTCTCGTGCGCCTCCTGTACCCGGATCTTTATATGCGGGAATAATTTTTGAACGATCATTCCCTCCGAGCCCTCTTGCTGCCAATGATCCTAACCACCGCACGTATATGGGCAGATTTATGCATATTTCCCCGGCAATAAAAAGAGTCAATGAGAAACCCAGACATCGACAATTCTGTTGAATGAGTACTGCGAAATATAATTTATTTGATTTTGTTTGCTTTCAGTTAGATCTTTTTTTTTGTTCGAAGCAACTTCGGTTCATGGGGAATTTCTCTCAAATACTTGTTGAAATGATATACGATGAACTCACCGATTTTTTGCAATTCTTTCCTTTTTTTCGTTTGTGAGGTGAATTTTTTTAAAATTAATATGGAGAGTTATCTCATTGAATTTTTATAGCTATTTCATTTGTAAAAAGTAATCATCGAATGACTTTTTTTCATTTTGGAGTTCAATTTCTGAAGAGAAAGTCTTAGCAATTTTCCTTTGTGACGTACTATTTATGAGAAAGTTAATTTAATTAATGAATATCGCATTAGTGGTTGCATCGGAGGGAAAAATGAATGAAGACATTTCTCTACTGAATTATATTATCCAACTATCCTCGCCAGCATAGTCGCAACGCAAAGGACACCTTATATAAACTCTTTCACGTCCTCCCGCGCCCGCGTATGTCCGGTTACATTCGGGTTATTAGGCTGTGGCCGCACCTTGTGAGCAAACGCGACAGGCAGCCTCTTGGTATTCGCGATATTGAATTATTGCACCTCAAGTTATAACGAAAAGGCCGAAAAAGAAGAGAAAGATTTAAGAAGACGTTATACAGAAGAGAAGGTATAAAAGGGATTATACATTTTTTTATTCCGATAGTTTACAGTAAGTGACGAATCTAATTGTACCAGAAAATTTTAGTAGAGTTGTAAATAAAAATTAATGAGATTCTTGATTGTATATTTTGATTTATCCACTTATTTTCATATTTTTCGACGTATGTTTCAACTTTGTCAATTTTTCATAAAAGTTTTATTTGTGTAATACTTTTCTGAGCCGCACTGCAGTGTAGTGGAAACGAGGGTAAATAAAAAAATCTGAGTGACTTTTCTTTTGGCCTGACCTGGAATGTCTTGCGAGTGTCTTACGATCATACCACCCCCGCAAGGCATAATGCAATGTAATGTTTATGTGTATATACAGATATTTATTACCTGCATGCACAAGTCTCACCTGAGCTCAGGTTTTCATGTATATTTTTTAAAGATATTCCGATAATTATCAAACCCTGATTGTCCTCTACGTCAGTTAACCAGTTAGTATAAAGATCCGTATCGCATATTCCTTACCATTTATCCTTATTCTTACCAATGATCGAGTCATCCACTCGTTTTTCATATCTGCAAAATCTCAATTGAATTACCAAACGACCTCATTTTTTTCTTGTTTTTCTCTTTTTTTTTACATTACCATCGTGTCCGTTTTTTCACACACAAACGCGTGACTACAATCCACTTAATGTGCTATTACGAACGACACTCTGAGATTATATAATATCTTGATAAGAATGAAGTCTTTATCAACTTGATATCCATCGAGAAATTTTAAGAAATAGTAGATAAGTAGTAGAATCTGTGTAATATGGATATACGACAAATGAACATTTTATTTTTCATATAATCAGTCATTGTGCCCTTGAAAATAGTTATCTGTTTCCAAAATTTACTATTTATTTACGAGTTTACTAAAAAGAAAGTAGGACATTTCAAACAAGAAATTACAAAAAAAACTGCTTCTCGCTTAGTGCTCGATGTGCGAGAATCGGTGTACAGATAAGCGGTCACTTATCCAAGTACTGGCTTCTCCCCGAAGCTATTCCACTCGACAGATGACCAAAGTTCTAACCCAGTTATTCCAAAAATATTTTAAAAATTTGTATGCATTACGAGAAAGATGTTTATTTTTTTCTGTTTTAGAACGTATGTACTGTTTTTTACATAGAAGCTCTATTATTCGATTAAATTTTGAAAATTAGCTATACATTTCAAAGAATACTCCATACATAATACCAAATGTTGTGAACAGTTATATATATGATAGAGTGCATCATAACGGTCTTGTAGAACGACGCGCGTGACCGGATCTCATTTCGTGACTTACACGATTCTATCTTCTTGATCCTTAGTAGACTTTGAAAAAACTTTCCTTTTCTCTTCTTCTATCCTTTTGATTTCTCCCTCGTCCTTTTATCTTTCTGTCCCCTGCTTTTCTTTGCTTGTAAAGAATTCATGAATCAGTTCACCGGTCTTAATGGGTTCATTACTGTGAAATGGCAATCTTGAACAGACGATCTTCGATCCGATCTATTGACGTTTGAAGACTGTTGCACAGTGGCTTTTACTGTATATCTTGTATGTTTATATAGTATGGATTGTCCAAATAAAAAATTACTAACTAATAACTAATGCAAGAAGAAAAAGGTCAACCGAGAATATAATAATCAAGATTAAATAGATAGTAGATACATGTTAGAATCACAAAGTAATTCAATTTACGTTAAGAGGGTCGTTGCGAAGGACCCACTGTAAGAAAAAATCGTACATTTTAAAGATGTTGTAGATTAAATACCCAATACATACATTTTTCCATGAGGATGAAAAAACGTCAGTGGCTCTGGATGACTTCTTTCCCTCAATATTATACAAGTAGTTCTGCAGCATAACTATACATACTGGTGAAATGTATATGTGGTGAGTCAAAATGTAAGTAACCGTCAGTGAAAAAATAAAATAATGTTAATCCATTTCCAAGAAACTGACCGGCGCCATAGCTTCTAAGTCTTCAGGTGAATCATTTTTAGATGAGCCGTCCTAAAAAAAACCAACGAAGAATTACTAGCGTATATATCTGTATACAGTGTAATATATAGTTACATTACGCTAGTAATTCTTCATTGGTAGA
The DNA here is from genome assembly GCA_963989365.1 of Rhimphoctona megacephalus. NCBI lineage: Eukaryota > Metazoa > Arthropoda > Insecta > Hymenoptera > Ichneumonidae > Rhimphoctona > Rhimphoctona megacephalus. The sequence continues at coordinate 20,805,816 of OZ022420.1, forward strand.
GTATGACCACGGTAGTGAACAAATGTTGGTAGTTTTAGGCTTTGATAGTGTTTTTTTGTTGGTTGACATTTCTTTGGTAGAGATCGAGCGGTAGAGATTCTTACGGATAGGCTTTTTTTTGGTAGGCTTGTAAAGGTGCCATTATCGTGAATGCGAGTAACGGCAGTGTCCTATGATTCCACATTCTATGTTTTGTTCCTGATCTCTCTAGGTTTTAATTGCATCTGAAACGACAACGAAAACCCTTTCGATTAGTCGATGAAATTTCAATCGTCGAACCCTCCGTTGCCGGGAATGCTCGATCTTTTGGGACCGTTGTCTGGCGAGGTGTTTTCCAAAACGGAATTTTGTAACCGCCTATCCACGATAATATTCGTCGATCCGACGTTATCACCTCCCATTCTTGTTTGAAAAATCTCAGCCTCGCTGCTATTTTACTTACCGATATTTTTAACGCCTCCGATAAAAACGATTGACCGTCTTCTGTCTGGGACCGTCTGTCGGTGACGGGCGTCTCTCGGTCTCGACGCATTGTTCTGACTTTTCGTCATTTGTGGATATTTTTTCCCGCCTGACTCCGTCAACTTGTGATAATATTTCTCTGCAGGCCGACGAGGCGGGACCCTCACGTTTTTTGAGGCCTTTGATACGAAATTTGTCTTATTTAATTTTAATTCTCGGGACGCAATCTCCGATGTTTTAGCTGCCTTTATTTTCTTCTCAAGACCTTTTCCGAATAACAATTCATCTGTTGTTGACGAGACCAAGACGTCCTTAAACGATGAATTCAAATTTGCTAAAATCAAATTTCTTCTAATCGACGATTCATCATGTTAGAGATCCGCGAGAAGTCTGCTCACATCACTGAGGCTCTCTAATAACCCAAGTTTCTCGTGTTTATCATTTAAGACTCCTTGAAACATATTTCCAATTGCTGCGAGACAAGCTGCAATTTTTGATTGTTTTGTCGTGATTCTCTCATCTCTCTTAATAATTGTTTCCGATAAAACAGCTTTCACTTCAGGATTAACCGAAGGTGGATCGATATATGTCGCGTTCTTTGGTGGTGGATATTTCTTAACAATCTGTTCTCTGTCTTCCGTGGGGAGTCCTTTTTTCAAAATCTCTTCCCACCTTATCGCCATTTCTTTTGAAATTCCTTCATCTAATATCCGATCCTCCAAAATTCTTTTCCCCATCAATTCAAGAATTTTTGCCTCGATAACAGGTGCATTTTGTGGCTCCGTGGCTTCTATGTCTTCTATTTCTCTTTGTTGCGAGAGACTAACGTCGTCTGGAGGTTCCGGCGGAGTCGAAGTCACGGCAGGACGTGTCCCCCTATTTATTTCACCGAGCGTCCTCGCATTTGACGAACCTGGGATATTAACCCCTGACGGATCTTGGATAAAATCGTGTTCCACGTTATCCTGAAAACCCATTTCTCCGGTCACACATTCGTCTGATCGATTCCCCGATCTCTTCCCAGCATCGAGACGTCTCCTGATGTGACGTCGATCATTTTCCGATGATCCTGAATCATAACGGTGTCCTAGCAACCAAGACAGTTCTCGATGTTAATGAAAGCGCTTCCGCTGTACGTCCAACGTACATGCTTTACAGGTTAGAGCCTGTTCAAGCCATCGATATACGATCTTTAGCCGAGTAATTACTCTCTCCATGTAGGTTAGGGCCTACAGGAGTGGCTCGAGACGAAAAAACATTCATTTTTGAAGACGATTTCGTCCTCCTCGATGAGCGTACGTTACATGTTTTTTCTTATGTTTTCCGCTCGCGAGTCGCTTCTCTAGCTTCGCGATTCTCTTTTCCAGTCGATCCTCCCTGTCTCTGTCCGAAGATTCACTGTTATCATTCATTTTTCACTACAACATTTTTTAGTGCGTGTGGCTCTTTCAACACACGAAAGAAGAATAAACATAAGCACATCGCCTCCTAAGGACAAAAAGTCTCTTAGATGGTTATGAATCGTGTGGTAATTCGGGCAGGATAGAGGAAACTACAACGTGATCTATCGGAAGAGGCGCAAATACAATTAAAGAAATTTTAACTACAAAACGGTAATAGAGACAAGTCGTATGGCTTTCCGAATTATTTTAATTTTTTCCAGCAGCTAATATTTAAATATTACGAGATCATTATTTTTTCGCTGCCTTCATCAATCAGAAAGATCGATTCTAAACTTTTTCGAGTTTGACAGGGTTTTGAATATCAACTAGTTACAAATTAAGGTAGTTCCCCTGCGACAACCTCAACCAAAAGTTACATACCGTATGTGCGTTACATATATGTGTAAAGGGTTAATAATTCGTAGTAAATAAATTTAAAAAACACACAATATTGACTCGGTACCAAGAGATAATACGACAGATATCATCTACTGTCGTAAAATTTATTCTATAAGTGTTTTTGATTTGACATTGCGAGTAAACTTTTTGCCGGAACTGTCCGGGCTATGCCCCAATACACAAAAAAGGTTACATCTCTCGCGCTCGCGCTCGTTTGTTTGTAGAATATGTCGTATAAGGCCAAAACCGTAGTACTTCTCGAGGTTATATCTTTTAACCTAGATGGTAAATCATCTTGACGTTTTTTCACAATATTCGTGACATCCTGCTCTTGCTTCTTCTCGTTTTTCATCAACTTCTTGATTTTAGTTCTGATGGTAGAATTAATAACGTACTGTTTGCCCATGCATGGCGCATATGTTGCGTGTTAATCGAGCCAACTTCAAGTATAAATATCTCGGGTTCGGGATGGTAAAACTTGTTAAAATTGCACAGATTTTTGAATAACGTATTAAATAACACGTATGCCAAATTTCAACCATTTCTTAATTCAACGATCCTGTGAGGGAACTACTTTAAATGATTTACAAAATAAATTATCCACAGGACAAACGTAACGTAAGTTGTTCGCAATGGTCATACTTCCATGAATACAAACGTAGATTCGTTCCATTTGTAAAGATCTTTGGCACGATCAAAATCATCCTATATACGTTCATCAAGGTAAAAAATTTATGAGCTAGAAAACTAAGTATATCACTAAAAGATGCCTAAATTTTTTCAAATTTTCATCGAATCAAACATCTAAAATATACTTAAGGTAGTTGTTTCGTTACAGTTGTGTTGAAAAGTTAACTCTCCGATAACTTGCGGAATATCTAAATAATGTTAGTTGTTACATCTTATAGGAATATAAAAACGTATAAACTAATGGGAAAAATGCCTAATTTAAAGTTTAGAGTCTCAGAAATAACAATGATCCCCACGTCTATTATACTTACGTTTTTTGTTGCTACATCTCCATGTCACGTCCGGAGGGGCGTGAAGGAAAGGTTTGGGTGTTTGAGCGTCGAGCGGCAAACGCTATGTCCCATAGACTTTTCCATGCAGTATTATACGCAGAGCGTTTATATAGATATACTCCTAGGAGTATGGTGGGCGCACACTGATAGACCTCGAGAAGTCTTGCTTTGTCTGGTTGCGACTGAGGAAAGGGTGTTAAAGGTTGTGAATAAAGAGATCTAGGATTCTCTATACACTCTTTAATGAAAATAAAATGTTAGTAAAAATACAATAAGAATAGGTAGAGAGATCTAGGATTCTCTATATATTCGTAGTGTAAGATATAATGTTAGTAAAATATAATTGGTGAATACAAACTTGGTATAATAATATATTAAGTACTTTACCGGAGAGGTGTCTTTGGAATTCTTTGATTGGTTGTAGCTTACTTGTTCTTTGTTGAGTTACGCGAAATGATTGAAAATATTCTAAGTCCAAATCTGAATTAAATGAAATAAATCGGAAAATATTCTAAGTCCGAATCTTGAATTTTATACTTTAAAACTTTGACTTCTGGACTCGACTCGCTCTCATCTACAGAAGACCCGGAATTCGACCAAAGATAAAATATATAAGACGGCTAACCCAATGACAACCGAACTACTGCTAACAGTATAAACGCAACCTAGGTACGGAACGGAATGCGATGCCCAGTAGAAAACCTCGCCTTTTTATAGGGCCAGATTTAGGGCAAATGGTAGGGATTTGTGTTTTTGAGCCTTTGTTTCTTAGAAGCTAGCGTAGGGGAAACCGATGTGGTCGTCATCTATTGTTGGTATGTAGGCTGTTGCTAGGGCCCAGATCTATTGCCGAGGCGCTTTGGATCGGAAGACACACTCGCTTGCATATTTAGTTGTGTTTGTGAGAACTCGAGTATTCGAGATATCTATGTGTATGGCGCGTGTCGGGATGAATGACTTAAATGCAAAGTTTACTTTGACTCATCGGGTCGTCGTTTTATGAATGAAAATACTAAAGAGATCGAGTAAAACGGAAGTATTCTTACACCCTTTTTCATCTTCGGAATTAACGTAGGCGGAGTAGATGTGGTTAACTTCTGGGTGTTAGTGTGAGGGCTGTTGCTACGGTCTAGGTTTTATGAACGATGCGCCTAGGCCCGAAGGGAACAATCGAATGTTCGAGGCATTTGTGTGTACGGCGCGTGTCAGGATGAATGACCTAGATATAAGAAATTATTTGATTTTATGAAAATTCTAAAGCGGTCGAGTTTCCTGGTTGAAAGAGTATTTAAAAGAAATAAAATTTTACGTCGGTTGTGACATCCGGAAATAAACGGTCAAAATGTCACTTTTTTTAACTTCGTCATGCTCCTCTGTATTTAAGAATTAAAAAAAAAATTGTATAAGAGTTTTAAAGTTATCACGAGAAATTCGAAATTTTTAATCGCTCATAGTTCTTGGAACTTTAAAAAATTTTACAGAAAAACGCTACGGCGAGACAACTACCTTAATATCGAAGCTCAAATTTTTCTTAGTTACTTACTGCCACGACAAAAACTCACTAGAATGTTTCAACGAAGAAGAAACATGGAGAACTGAAAGTGTATTTATTTTACTCAGTAGCTGAGTAACCTTGGACTACCTTTGACATTATCAACCATTAAAATGTAATCAGTAATGGAATTTTTTCCTTTACGAATTACAATGTAATGGGGAATGAGAATTTTCTCCATTACCCATTACAATGTAATGGGCAGTAAACATTTTTTCCATTACTCGTTACAATGTAATGGGTAATGGAAATGATTTCCATTACGCATTAAAAAAGTAATGTTAATGCATTATTTTTTTATTACAAATTTTGCAATCCTGGAAGAGCGAGGAGGAACAGCAAAAAACCTTTTCAGTACCGCTGGTATCCAGCGAATCTCCTCGGCTGGCAATGCGAGCACGTTCAAGCACGGCCACCAGAAACGCTTAAGGAGGTTATATCGTTTCTCATGTAAAAATTATTTTCCAACATTACACAATAAAATTTTGTAAATAGAAAGCTTAAGACAGTATTAAACTTCTGGCAGAATATGCCGATGATTCATCGTCTCAAAATTGAGATATTTATTGTTGAAGTTCGCAATTTTTTGAAAGCTTCCATAAGAGCCCATGTTAAACTTGCCATTTTCAACAATGAATATCTCGATTACCAGGCGGTGAAACCTCTCCAAATTTTTCACACATAATTAAATGCTGTTCAAGAAGATTCACGCCAAATTTTAATACACTAACTTGGAATAATCAAATATAATGTATTTTTCGTATGATGTCATATAAATATCGATACAACCTCCTTAAGGAGGCACCTCTTCACAACGACCAATCAGTTATCACAGGGAGGTGTTTTTGGATATGGATTTATGAGGGTGGAGTCCAAACTACCCGGGATTGCAGTAAAAACCCCTGAATTTTTTATTAAATTTTCATTGGTGTTTGATTGGGATTTGAACCCATGATCCGAGACATTATCCACTGGACGAACTGCTCTCTCTGAAAATAAGTGATTGATAATCATTTAAATAGGTTAAAAATGATTAAATCAGTAATCTTAACGTCCCGACTACGATTTTTTTATAGTAAATAGCCAGTGTTGATCAGAGTCGTATATACTGGGTTCCTCGAAGTACTCTATTTTTTGCTGAGGCGATCAATATTATTAATCCTTAAATCGAAACTCACAGAATCTTCACTTTGATTTCTAAACATTCTTTGAGCATGCAACGCTTATTGAAGAAACATATAACATTGATTAAATTTAACTACGACAATTGGAGTCTAGAATAATGATTCATTTATTCTCCGAAACATCAGAGTTATCGTAACAGTTTTAAGAGTTTAAAAAATACTTTGAAGAAAGTACCAAACCTCAGCCATAATCAAGATAAAAAAGCTCATTGAAAGCATTTCAATCTGATGCAAATAATAGAAAAGTCGTTTCTCTCGGCTTAAATCGATGCACAATAATCTGATGCTATTTAATTCTTATAAAGACGTTTCGGGTCGAGTAAAATCGGCCACATTGATCTCTGATCATGATGTGGACCCGGTAAACTTGAGTGAGCTGTAACAAAATGGCATTTTTTGTCAACTTTTTCCTCCTTACGATCATCATTATTATTGTTGAGGAAAGAGCTGTTAAAGACTCATACGCCTGTACCACATTTGTCAGGTTCGTTTTAAGTGCCCCGAGTGGCAAGATCGGAGATTACAGGTTAATTGGTATTCGTGACTAGCAGATGGGGATAGGAATACTTGAGGCACATATTGATAAAAATAGCTTAAATTAAATCATATTAGTGAAACGTTAAGTCCACTCCTCTCTAATTTTATTTTTTGTTTCGTGACCAGCATAATATCTTGGGATCCGGGACAAGGAGTAAATCAATTCGATGTGGATTCTGATAGACTTATGTTACACGCCTATGTATGGGTATTGACACGAGGCGCACTTTTACACAGCACTTCGTCCAAGTGCACGTTAGTCATGGTAGTTGGTTAGCTTACCGTTGGAGAAGTGGGTTGCCTGGATTGTTGTTTTGTAGGCGTACCTACCAATCAATCGATGCAAATATAATGATTAAAGAAAAAGAAATGAAAAAAGGCAACATACAAACTTAAGTCGAATAATTGTAAGTTTTCCGTGCACTCGGCCGTTAAACCTGCTCTGTTTCTGATCAAGAATGTTTTTCACATCATTCGAAAATTTCATTTCATCAAAATTTCTGTACTCGACGACAACAAAAATGTGACAAAAATTATCCACCTTTGAGAGGTTACGATCATTGAATCTGATAATAATCCTGCCGAAAAGTTAAGATCAAATTTTTTACGTACCAAAATTCGTAACACATAATCGAGCCATTTTTTGCTCAACACATTAAAAGAATTCTTTGTTTTTTCTAAATATTTGAATTCTTTTTTCTGTCTTGAAACTTTTTTCTCAATTTTTCTATATGCTGTATTAGGGAACTGTTTAATGACTGAGAAACTTTTTAAGTACAGTGTCGATTAATGTCGAATTTTCCCACAAAAACATATCCGAAATTCTTGATTTTAAAATCATCCCTCCGTATGGGAATAAAAAAACTATAAAAAGTGAGAATTCCGAAATTCTTGTTAGGGTATCGGTGGAACCACCGGATTCATCCTGTATAATAAAAAAAAAAGTTTATTCATTTTCCTATGTTTTGTTCAATCAATTGGTTAATAGCATTTTGGCATAATTATGTTGTCGAAAACCAATTCATATAATATCTTAAGATTGTTGCTAGAAATTTCGAAGTGATTGGATCTTCGTGAAAATTTGACTATTTGTTAAAGTATATTTCTCGAATACACTGGCGAAAGGAGAATGCAGGTTAGTGCATTTATTTTAAAGAAATTAATTGTTGAAGTGTAAGAAAAATGTTATTCCCTTACATTAGTTGTAAGAGTAACCCTTGTACTTTTTTGCGTATATAGTCCGTAAAAATAAAGAAAACTACTTGAAAAACGAGTACTGTATCGAGTACAACATGTATAACAGTGTTACCGATAAAAACAAATAGATAACCGAATTAATTAATGAGCTGGACTTTTAAAACAGATGTAATTTTCCTTTAATAAAGTAAGAGAAAATTAAGAGGCCAGTCCACTTTGGAGCCACGAAAAAAAAGCTATTTTGGCGATTTTTTTTTTTAGGATTTTGTAAAAGATATGAATATAAAAGTTGTTGGGCTTGATAAATAAAGTCTTGAAATACATTAAAAAAAAATTTTAATTCATTTTTATTCATTTTTAAGTACAAAAACTGTAGTTTAACGTAACGCCTCAAAAATAGGTGGGCTAGGTAGCTCCATCACAACTCGGCACCAGCTTGTCTGAAACAAAAAAATCAAAGTCCATTAGATTCAGTATGACACCAGCTACAAAATGATCCTCGGATATAAAGTTTTATCAAAAAATAAAAAAATGGCAGATGAGAAACGAAAAAAGTAAAAAAACGCGTTTTTTTCGCGGTTTTTCACAAAAAGAAAGAGTAAAAAATCAAAATTTTAAAACCATCGAGGATCATCTTGTTGCGAATCATGTTTACAATATGTGTTTCAAATTTCAAGAGAATGGGTTCATTAGTTTTAGAGATACGATGGAGCTAGATTTTGAAAACGTTGTTTCGAGAAAAACGCGTTTGAGCACGCTATACGCTCAGGTAGACGAAATGAGGTCCTGACGTTCAGGTAAAAAAAAAATACTTAGTGAGCTCGGATTTTCATAAAATTTCGACACAATATTTCTGAATGTATGTACTTTCGAAAACAGTAAAAAAAATCGATTTTTCAAAATTTTCAAAGTAGACTGGCCCCTTAAATTAATTAAATTAAAACAATTTCGGCATAGAATGATTCCCGTCCATATATGATTTCTTGTATTTCACTATATCGTCATTGGCATGCATAACATCAGGAAAGTTATTAACGGGTTACCCCCACTTGCGACTTTGAAAAAATCAATTTTTTTTTATTGCATTTTTTTGAAGTATAAGTATCTGAGAATATGGCCTGAAAATTTCAAGTCGATCCGAACAAAATTGACTGAGATATGAGCGTTGAAAGAGAAGAATCCGTTGTGTAAACGACCGGCTAGTCTGCCGCCTGGCGCGCTCGACACTCTCTCCGGTTTCAGTCCATTGTTCTATGAAAAGGGTCGTATACCTGGCATTCACAACGTTCATATAATAGACTGGAATTTGTAGAAACGAATTGTCGTTGCCTTTTATGGTTTAAATTCGTCAGTGTAGCTCGAAAGTTCGACTATATGAGACGTATTTATTTCCGCTGTTCACAATATTATAAGCGCAGTTTTTATTTATTTTACATTTAAAAATGGATCGAAAAAAAGGTTCGCGAGAAACAAGAAGCAGTGATAATTTACGGAAATCTCGACCAAAAAAAGGAAGGGTATTTTTAACCCGAACCTGGCCGAATCGGAAACTGAAAGTTTCAGCACGTCTGCGAAGAAACTGAAAGATAATATTGATATGATTGTGAATCAAAATCCTAATATTGAATATCGCATTTTAAACTTTTGTGTTGTGTTTGCTACTATTTCAAGTTTAGTGACGTGCAAAACGTGTAATGGAAATATTAAATTTGAAACTGCAAATGCAAGAGGACTAGGCTTCAAAGTCGTTGTGAAATGTGACTCATGTGCAGATAATTTGATACCATCTTCTCCTTTTGTGGCAGATTCGTATGAAATAAATCGTCGATTTATATTCACTATGCGAGTTCTCGGCATAGGAATGGCTGGAGCACAAAAATTTTGCGGACTTACGGACATGCCAAGGTTTCTTACCGAGACTACATATTCAATAATTTTAAAAAGTATTTATGAGTCTGTGAAAACATGTGCAGATGTAATATTTAAAAAAGCCGTACGAGAAGAAATTGAAAATACACCTAATGCAGCAGGCGATGCAACTTCTAAATTAACAGTTTCCGGAGATGGATCCTGGAGGAAGCGAGGATATACGTCGTTGTTCGGAGTTACATCAGTCATAGGCTACTACAGTGGAAAAGTACTTGATCTTGTGGTAAAAAGTGCGTTTTGTAAAATCTGTGAATCGTGGAAACATAAACTAAATGATGCGGAATACGAAGAATGGTACGAAACACACGAAGATAACTGCAGTGCAAATCACGAAGGCTCCTCGGGAAAAATGGAGGTGGACTCTATTATCGAAATCTTCAAGCGTTCAATAGCAAAATATTGTCCTGTATAATATGTTCTGTATAATATGTATGTATAAATTGTCCTGTGTAAATAAAATATAATGTCCTGTACCCTTACTATATTGGAGACGGAGATTCGAAGACATACACTGGGCTAGTAAATTCTCATCCTTATGACGACGTAGAAGTTATAAAAAAAGAATGCATCGGACACGTCCAAAAGCGTATGGGATCCCGCCTTCGTAATTTAGTAAAAAAAAAACAAAAAGCTTGGTGGTAAAGGAAAGCTGACAGGAAAATTTATTGACAAGCTCACTGTGTACTATGGACTTGCTATTCGACGCCATTCTGCTTCTGTTCACGATATGCATGAGGCAATATGGGCGACCTTCGATCATTACAGTTCAACCGATGCAAATCCACACCATAAAAGATGTCCAACCGGTGAAGAATCGTGGTGTTCATATCAACGAGCTCAGGCGAGAAACGAGGCTTTCCAACACGATTACAGACCACTTCCATCAAATGTATTGGATGCCATCAGGCCTATAAACAACGATCTGAGTAAAGAAACTTTACTCGAAAGATGCGTCGGTGGCTTCAATCAAAATAACAACGAAAGCTTCAATCAACTTATTTGGAAAATCAGCCCAAAAATCGTCTCGAGTGGAGCAATCGTTGTAAATTTAGCAGCTTATATTGCCGTTGGACTATTCAACGAAGGTTCAAAATCATTATTATTTTATTTGAACTCAATCGGAGTGAGCTGTGGACACAACGCGCACGAATACGCTGATAAAATGGACGAAGCACGGATTGCACTGGCAGAGAGACGTGCGGCCGAGAGCACTCGTGAAGGAAGAATGTTACGAAGGCAACACCAAATTTCCGTTTTGCAAGCGGCATCATCGGCGGAAGAACTTCTGTATGGACCCGGAATAGATGACTCTATGTAAGTTTACAAAAAAAATTATTTTCTTCGTGTAAACTGAAATTGAAACTTTAAACGCATTTTTCTCGAAATGGCATTTCTGAAGTCGGTGACCAAGATTACTCGAACACTAATGAACCGATCTTCTTGAAATTTTGCAGGCTTATTTAATACATAAAAATGTAGTCTTTAATCGTTCGATTTTTTGTTTCGAAAAAAATGACCGTTTTATAGCCAAAAAACGGCCGTTTTTTTCGTTAAAATCGAACCATTAACTTTGACTGTCCGCCATTTTGTGAAAAATGAATATTTTTTTAAATCCTGCGATTAAAGACTAGTGTATACTTATATTTGACTAAATCCATCCACATTTTTTGTTTCAGATGATCCACTTCGCCGCAATGTTGGTCACCGCAAACCGTACAAATAAAAACATTATTTCATTGACGGCCATTTGCCACTTAACAATGTAATATTTTTCAATAAAAAAATTACTGAAAGTTCTTCAAGATGTGTTCTTTAAGATGATATAGTGATCGATTAAAAAAGTTTTGTAGTTTTCTTTAAAAAAATTCATGAAAAAGGCCTTTTTTTGCGCTACAAGTGGGGGTAACCCCACTTGTATAGTGGGTATCTTGTATAGTACTTCTGACTATACCTATAATTAGGTGATTTGTCTTTGACAGTGAAAAGATCTACATATTTTGTATGACATACTAGTATCCACTAGTAGCAGATACTTAAATTTATATGTAAAAATGTCATTGTTGCAATTAACATGTGTAATTAATATATTCGATTATTGAAATATAGTAAATAAAACTATATTTTGGTGGATTACAGTAACCATAAAATATTTCTGTCACCTCAGGGAAACATACTGCATAGTTGAAATATAGTCAGAAATACCATATTTTTTTCTCAGTGAGAAATCATCAAAGATAGACAACAATTTTTTGAAAAAGTTAAGCTAATTGGGATATCTCTATTGAAATGTAGCAACGTCGCAACTGTGAAAGGCGATTACTAATATTCACTGTCTATCTTGGGTATCAGAATGCCAAAAACATCACATGATATGGACTACTTGATAACATTCTTATCTAGTACAAACACCGTGATCGAGTCTCTACGCCTCTATTTTTTTCTTAAAATTTAATAAGTGCCACATAGAGACACTAAAGTACATCAGCACCGTACCTATTAGTTTAGGCGTAGAATACAAGTTTCTTCTAAACATCAGAATAGTAGTGAGTAAGGGGTGCCCCCCCCCCCCCCCATTGAGGTTAATACAAATATGCATACGTACTTAAAACAGTTTTATTCATATTATCGATGGTGCGAAAGCAGATTTAACGAAATATACGAAGAGCTTTTTAAATCGCAAATGAAAAGGAAAATGAAGATGGGGTGTTTCACTCTTTCAGGGTCTCGTACTAATTTCGCAACATGAGAAAACGTTAATTCGGAGCTGTTATAATATTTTGAATGAGCAAAGACATTTAAAACAGGCAAAAAACAACTACAGTAGGTAAATTCAAGTATCGGGTGGTTTATCCCCTTAAGGTTGCTATTTTGCAAAAATACAAGAACAGGTGAACTTTATTTTCATGTTTTTATGAACATAGAACCAATTTCATTCTATTAGATTCACCATTTTTTAGTGTGGAGTGAGAAATAGATAAATGCAGGGGTGGTTTACCCCTTAATTTTTATTTTTTTTTCATATGCATGGTGAACTTTTCATCGCTTTAGATAAGAAACATTTTTGTTTTTGTTTTATCGAAATCGGTGGAGTGCTTTTGAATGAAACTGCAAAACCACCCTTTGACATGCCTTACTTTGAAGGTTGGTTTCACTTCTTACAACCGTTTTTCCGCCGATAAAAAAAATACGTGCCTCTTTATTTCTAATGCTTTTTCACATACAGCAATTTCAAGAAAATCGGAGGCGGACACCAAAGTGATGTTCCTTGTTAGTGACGTACAAGTATTTTTTTTTTTTTTGCAGATTATCGTTATTTTTCGTTGACCCCGACATAACCTATAAAAATGCGGGGCAGTACGCGAGGGAGTGAGGGATGGAGGGCGAGAGAGAGAGAGTTTTGATTTGATTTAATTTTTTAACATAACCAAGAAACGTACGTATACAATGTACATGGCACATAAGTTTACTACAAAAAAATACAAAAATTTGGCCTGCATGGTTAAGAAAAAACTCGATTAAAAAACGTATCATCCTCATGCACCATTAGCAAGTGGAAATACTCATCCGTCCTATCCATTCATGCCATTCCATCCCATCCATTTTATCTATCCTTTTTGTTCATTCCATCCCTCTATCCATTCACCTATTCATCGTATCCTTCCCATCTGAGGGATCCACCCATCGGCCCATGCATTGTAACTATCCCATCCATCCTCCATCCCATCTATCCACACTACGATTCCTTCCATTTCATGCGGAACAGCTTTTTCCCTAGCTTATCATTGATTCATGTAGTAGATTTGATCAACTGTGAATCTTCCCGAGTTTTATTTTCTTAACCGTGCACGCCAAGTTTTTGTCTATTTTTTGTAATGAACGTGTTTGCCACGTACATTGTACATACGTACGTTTCTTGGCTATATTAAAAAATGGTGACTTCGATTTTTTTTTAAATAAGAACAATCATGTTGGGTGGTCAATTTATAACTGAAGGCATGACTTTTTAATAAGTGAGGTTATTTTTTTATGTTTTTAAAATTTTTACCAAGTAAGTCTAGTGATCCAATTTTGAATGAGCCCCCACTTTTTTAACCACTTGATATTAAATTATTTCTCACGTCATAACAGCAGTACGTGCCATAATATTCTGTGCAATTTGGAGGTATGTTTATGATTTTTTATATTAGAAAGTGGATGAACAATCTTGTTTAAATTTTGCAGGTACACGAAGAATGTTTCCCAAGGTGCTATTAAAATTTCGAAGACCTGCCACTTTTTTGAGATTCAAGCTGAACTTCACGAAATACTGAAGTTTCGGACGAAAATATTTTTGGCTGTGAATATATATAAAATAAAAACATTCTTTCATGCCTATCCTTATTGTTTTCCAATCAGCAATCAACTTTGCGACAGTACTCATAGAGACTTTAACGTTTGTTTTAACTTTAACATACTTCAATCTTCGTTTCTTTCCCTTTCTCGCTCCGCATGTTTTTTTTAATTTCTATTTTTCTTTGCATTCATGTCACGATATGTTCTGTCTCTGGACCACGAACCTTTATAAATCAGCTTCCAACTCACGGTTTCTCTTAGTCTTTAACTGCGTTTCAGTGTTGCATAGACTTTTGCGAAGGCAGAAATTCTAGCTCAGGTTTCTAATACAGGATATGGAATCAAATAGTTTACCTCGAGTACGATTCCAACAGGCATTTCCACTTGTTATCACCTTATTGGAAGTCTTTCGTTCGTTTCTCTTATTGCCATGAAAAATCACTCGTTACATTATTTTTTGTATCAAATGTGATATTCCTATTTGATTAACATTTTTCACTGCGCTCACAGTAGTTTGGATGTTAGGCAGGATACAAAATCTGCTGGCAGCTTTGAATGTGACTTTGGACTTACGCTGCTCTTTTGAAAAACTAATTTCAAGAATTTTGGAATCATACAAATCTTAGCGAATTGTTTCAATGTTTTTTTCATTGTATCACTCAATTAAGGCGATCTATCAGTCTTGCGATTGGTAAATATCTTGCTGCACACTTTTCTCCCAAACAGTAGAATTTTCTACTGTGTAGGAGGAAAACAAAAGTTATACATTGTTCTCCTTTCATCAGAGCATAAGGTGTAACTTCAGTTTTTCTCGAAATGTCAAGCGTCTCCGAGAAAAACGTGAATCTGCTTTTCAGCTATCTCTCTCGCATTCACGGGTAACGTGATCAACTGATGAATGACAACGTGTGTATACTTTATTATTTACGAAATTTAGGGTTTATTCTTTCTTGTCCTCTCCCTTCCCCAAATTATGTTTTCTTCAATTTAGTATTTGATTACTAAAGTAGTAGTATGAACGTATAAAAAGTTTATTCAGACATGAATAGTACCTGTTGTATCGTGCGGATGTAAAAACATGAAAAGAAGGAGAAAGAGAAAAAGAAAGAAATAGAAGGCATAGCGCGTAAAACACCGGGTCAAGACTCTATAAGGCTTTACGCAATTCGTAGAAAGTCGCGCAGGTACAAGTTTTACGTATATAACGTGCGTAAAAGGTATACGCAGAGCCTCCTCTTGTGCGTACATAGCCTCGGGGCATTTCCCATTTACAGGCAGTTTCAGAAACGGCATAAAATTTTATTTATACATAAATATATGGCGAGAAAAGATATTAAAAAACGTTACATTAAAATATAAAAATATTTTTTTTTCTAATTATTCTATTTTGGCAATTGGCAAACATTTCTTTTACATTTGATTAATTTCCGTAGCTTAATTTTTGGGAAAAAAATTGGGCAGAATTGGATAATAATGTCTGTATTTCTGTACAAAAATCCTTTAAATTCAATGTGCAATGACTAATGCACAGAGCATGTTAAATAACGAATAAGTTATAACTGTTTTAATGATTTTCTCCATGGTCTTGATTAGGAATTCATTCATGCAGTGAAATAATTGAATGCTTCAAGGCCTATAGATGTAAGCCAAAATGGATCGGAAATATACATTCCCCAAAATATTTGTATTCAATTGTCTCAACTCTAATATCCATGACATTCCAAAATTTCGTTCAAATTTCCGAGAATTCGAAAAATTAATGAAATTACAGTTTATCAACGCTGACCTCATCAACAATGAGCTGTTGTAATATTTTTCGATTATTGGAAGTTTTTTTCATTCGGAAGAAGTCCCGAATTTTTACAAATGAATGGAGCATATTCAGCAGTCTTGCAACTTGAAAAATTGCGGATATGCAGAAGAAATTAGATTTCTTTTAATAGTGTCTGAATTTAGGGTTTTTTGAGTTAAAGAAAGAGGCCTAAGATAAAAATACATAGTTAGTTTTAAGGGAAAATTTTCTCAAAGCGAAAGACGATGAAAAAATCGAAGTGTCCTTCTTGTAAAATACAATCTACCGCATCATTCGTTTTTTTATATCGCCATGTGATGAAGTCAAGGTTTTTTGTGGGGAATACCAAAGATCGGCTATAAGTGCGGAGTCGAGGTTCGCGTGCATATTATTCATCGTTTGCAGAGAGACCTCGGGCCAAAGTACACGCGCCTCAAAGACGTCTGAATCCATTGCAAATTGGTATGTCTGTATATTACGATCGAGAAGTGTGCAATTACTCGAGCATAAAGCGAGAGACCTCTTATCGTACTCGACCTTTGCAATCGAGTAAGTGATTTATCGGGCACCCGATTTACGAGGACAAACACGTTCAGTAAACTCGTGATATTATTAGAATCTTTTGCGTATGCAAAAAAAAATGCATTTATTCTTAATTCTTAATTCGAAAATTCATCCTACTTTAAAGGAAATTATCATCGCAAAATTTTAGGGTTATCCGTTTCGATTTATAAGCTTTTTAAACAATCGACTTTTCCACGAATTTCCATATATCTTGTATTTATAATCCGATCTCCATATTCCAATTTTCCAGGACCTAAATTAGTAATAAAAACAGTAGTACATTTCACTTTAAATGTTTCCCTCCCATGGGAGAAAATAATATAATCGAAGTTTGCAAAAAACTCTTGGAATTTAGTAGTTTTTGATGACACTTAACATATTTAAATTTAACAATTGTTAGCAAAGCTCAAAATTTTCCAAGCCTTTCATAAAAAAGGCTTGGAAAATAATAAAAATTCCTTAAAGATTTTTCTCGTGAAACTAGGTATTCTCTAAGTTTTAGAAATTCTTCGAGAATGCATTATCTTGAATTCAATAAATTTTGGAAAATTTTATTTTCTTAATCAGCTAGAAATAACGTGGAATAGCTAGTGTATATGTATAGAAAATATAGACAGATTGCGTAATCCTTATACTTGTTACACGGCAGAGTTTAATAATTACATAACTGTTGTACACGTATTACGCAGCCTCGTACCGTATAAGGTGACGCTAATAGGGATATCCTTTTTCGATATACAAGTTACACGATTGTTCCGGTGCACCGACGTGAACTTTTTTTATTTTATATACATACAAATAAAATACGTACATCTATGGATATAAAGGAGATTCTATGCTAATCAAAATGAGAGAAAAATATGGCTGGAGACCCCTCCTTATCTTCACTCATAAAAGCAAAAATTCTTCTAATTTATAGAAAATTTAATTATTCTGAAAGCTGTTAAAAATTGAAAATTAGGTCTAATTACAAAAATCTGACTGGTTAAAAATTCATTTACATAATTAAATTTTCTATTCAAATGTTAATAAACCAATACAGTTTATCTTGGATGACCAATCACGCCTTTAAGAATTTGTCTTGGCGAAATATAAAAATCGTTTATTAGTCGTGTAATTATACGTTATAAATGTGAATGTTTCAATTTTTTAAAAGTAATTTTTAATTTTTTCGGAAAATCCGACCTTTTTACGAATATATTTATCATTTTTTTCAAAATTATAAGTATTATAGAACATTTCCCGGTGTAATAGTTATATAAAAGTTACTTCGTTGTTTAAGTTTCTCTTATATTTTCGAAAATCCGATATTTTCATATACCGAAGGTGTTTCGATTTTTTCGTTCAATGTACTTGAATTTTGTAAAAAATGTTGCTATATTTGAACGAAGTACAATAGTGCCCACACAACGGGGTTACGTCCGGGAACTTTTGCTTAACAGACTGAGTTAGCGTGGCACGTACTTACGATTTTTAAACCGGTGTTTGTGGATACGGGCACTCCAATACGTTCTCCCATGTAAGACAGACAGCGAAGCCTCTTGTAAGTGCAAAGCCAGGTACGATATGGTGTATTCTATATCAAATAAGCTCAAAGCTTCCCGAAATTTTGCTGGCGAGATCTTATGCATCAACAATGCTTAAGAAATGTACTTTCACCAAAAAATCTATGAAGATTTTACCAAAATAGCTGAAGCCCCAGTATGGCGTAAGGTCAGCACTCCGGAAACCTGTTCCGTACCAAAGATCAATTCCAGGATTTGCTGTTAGGTTATTTCCTTAACTTCAAAGGATCCAAATATTCCAAGTATCGATGTATCAATGTTGAAGTAAAATAGCTGATGCAGACTAGTCAATTGACGCGCTGTATGTAAAATCGATATTAAATCTCCATTAACCATGACCAATAACAGATTTCTTCATCGAATAAAACGTGTTTTCTAAAACAAAATATTTTTTTCATTTTTTTTTCACATTGAGAAATTACAATTGTATTTTTATTAATATCCGAATTGTGTATAAAATCGTGAATTGACCCACGTTTTATCGGTTCTACCAACGTGTAGACTTTGAATTTCACGAGCACTAATTTATATTAAAAACTGATCAAATCTATGCAATTCAATTTTTTATGATAATTATGATAATTATTAAGATAATTATGGAATTAAATATGTAGATCTACAAATATATTTTTTTTTACTATAAAAATTATTTTTTTCCAATGTTCAATTCGTGCAATACACTTGGCAACGTCGCAGATTAGTCTGTTTTAATTGTACTGATCGTACTGATCAACATATGTCTGCGCGACAGCTCATGGGTGTTATCAGTGATCTTTTTTTATCAATTTGGTGTTTACAAGGTTCAAGTGAATGTTTTTGCGTGAAATGTGTCACCAAAGAGTGAAAAACTTCGATACAAAGGACGTTTTGTTAAAAAAAATTTCAAACTGGAAGGAGAATGTTTCAAAACCTTTAATTATTTATGCAGCATATATGCGCAACTATCATTTAATAATGTATATAATGCATATAACATTTTTTCTTCAAATGGTAATATGGGGATATAAAAGTCGATAAAGTAGAACTCATTAAGATTGATGGACCACGATGCGACGTTGTCAAGTCTTTTGACTCCAAAGCTCAAATTTCGTTCAAGGTTACGATATGCTCGCAATAAAGTTTGAATATTTCTCAGAATACGTGGTCAATCTTTTAATTTTTACGGCATTTCATTCAATAGATTTATCTTTATTAGTTACAATCAATTTCAAATGTGAAAGTTATCGGAAATATGAATTTTTCATCAATTATATTTGGAAGGCTATATCGCGCCCATAAGAACGCGTGTTGAATCCTCGAAAATAAAACATTTTTTTCCTCAAAAAGTACATGGTGAATCTTCATGAAATTTTAACATCGTTTTTATAACAATGGAAACTATGTTATAATTTTTTTTCAGGTTTCAAAGTTATAAATTTTACCATGATCAAATTACCTTAACATCAACATTAAAAGTAGTTTAGATCGTTAAAATGTGCAACGAATTTTTTTTTGTCTGTCCACCGAAATTATTGTGTTTTAAGCAACGAAAATAGATATAACTTCTTTTAGTGGCTCATTTCATTAGAGATCCGCAGCATAAATCTGTGTGAAGAAAGTTTTGACAATTTCGAAACTTCAAGAGTTTGAAAGAGGAGAAAAAAACCGTTGCAATCCAACAATTTGAATTTCAATTTTATAAAAATCAGTGAGTCTGTTGCCACATTATGCAAGTTTGATAGTGTGTATGTTTTATCACGAAATACCCTATGGATGTTATGTTGTGTATATCGGTATGGAAGTCGGGCGATTATTCCGGCCAGTTGTTGCATGCACGCGCGTGAGAAAGAAAGAAAACAAAGAACAAGGGAGAAAGAGCACGAGCCTCCGTGGTCCCGACGAGACTTCTGAGCAAAAGCAGCAGCGAACACCACGGTAAAAGAGAGAACATTTCGCACGATATACCCGGCAGCTCCATTTGTCGAGATCGAGGCGGCCGGCAATATTTCCGGCTAATCTAGATCTTCCGGGCGTGTAAATGGTGGTGCTACCAGGTGCTGGCATCGAAAGAACGACCATCCTGAACGATGATAATCAGAGCAACACTAATCTCGGAGGATTTCTCATTGTAGGATTTAGAAACGATCGATTTCTGATAAATTTATCAACTTTCAGATGATTTTACATTTTTTTATTGTTCGCCAACTTTCTGTAGAAATATATTAACAGAAGTTGACTTTCTATTAATGGAATTTTATTAACTTCTATCAATTTCTAAGGAAATAACAATAGAGTAAGACTTGTATTAATTGCCCTGTTATTTATGAATACAATTATGGAAAATCTATTAACTAATTACTGTAATCAATGTTAAATAATTGTGAACATTTTACAGACTTATTAACATTCAATCGTATAATTGGATTAATTACATTTTCTTCTTCAGCAATTGCTCTCTCCATCATTCTATAAAAAGCTATATACTGAATAGCTTTCTTCCAAACAAATGCAGTGTGCGAAAAAATCAAAGTACATAATTCTTCGTGAACTATGATTAATTTTCCCTCAGCAATCTTCCTGTCGAGAAAACGAATATATAATTTTAGCTTTATGGCGGTGAAGGAGGGGGGTTATGGAATGTGCCATCGTCGGGCAAAGTAACGTGAGATACGAGTGGTTACAGTTCACTATACATATACATACAAATATGTAAATATTCGTACACAGGGTGTCGCGAAAACAAGTGTTGGAAAATCAGAAAAGCCTCTCAAGTATCAATAACTAATAAACGAATACAGAAGTGTATTTATCATAGATTCGTCGTAGAATTCATCAAGCATTGGTATGCTTTACAAATTCGTTATCGTTCTTTTGAATACTTCGTGGTATTTTTGGCGAGCATTATTGTACTGCTTGATGGGGTTTAAATGAAACTGGATTAAAGTACATTTTAAAGAGAGGGAGGAAAAAAATCGAAATACAGGAGTTAAGACCGATTAAATTGTAAATTCATGCTACTTTATCAAGAACAAAGTCAATATGAGCTTTACAAAACCTTCGTATCCATTCCTAATTTGCATGATGCGAAAGAAAAATCATTACATAGAAAAGTTTTGTTACTTCATTAATAATACAGCAATTTTTGTGATTTTTTTTCCATCGATGCTTTTCATTTTCCTGTGGTTTTAGCATTTTTTTCCATCGATGCTTTTCATTTTCCTGTGGTTTTAGCATTTGACATTGGGAAAAAAGAAAATCGCAAGAAATCTAAGAACCAGTTTGTTTGGGTTAGCTGCTACAAATATTGTTTTTATTTTTATTTTTTTATTTTTTATTTTTATTGTTCCCGCGTATACCCTTGCGGGTTTTTACGAGTCCATCCCATCACTTTAACCCCACATTTTCCCCACTTCACTAATTTCCAATTTCCTAATTTCCATGTTCCTGAGAAACCCCCCAAAAAGTGTTGCCCACAGCCACTCTTTCCTAATGCAGTACTGTATCGCATTTGCACGAGGGCCAAGGGAAACTGTGGAAGACCCGGCCGATACAGGCGGCTATATTTTTTACTGATTTTCCATGAATTAGCACCATCAGAAACTCAGAAAAACTGCCTCTCGCTTAGCGATTGATGCGCGAGCTGGTGCATGGCTAAGCGGTCACCCAATCAAGTATTGGCCTCAGCCGAGGCTGCTTAACTTTGGAGATCGCCGGAGCCATACATCGATCACGCACCTATCGCTGTCGGTTTTTAGCTGCTACACTATCGCTTAATTAATTTTTTTGTGATATTTCTATTCCTGGAAGAGATAAGAAATTATTATATAACGAATTATTTCGAATAAAATGACTATTTTGCTATTTTTTTTAGAATGAAGCGCTGATGCTTCTTTTTTTTCGAATGAACGAAATGAGCTTTACAGAATGCTTGTTTTTTCGTCGATTATTTATATATTTCTACGTTTTTCGACAATCCAAACTTGCAACACCCTATATACTTAAAAATATATGCAATATATTGTAAAAACAAAGCAATTTCAGGCACCCTATATGTATACATAAATATATATACAACGTGTATAAGCATCAAGCAAAAGCGGGTGCAACAAGTCAGGTGCATACGCAGCTAAGAGCACCGTTTCACGACCGCATGCACCAGCGGAGCCTGCGAGGAAAATGCATGTGCAATATAAGAGGGACGAGAAAGAGAGTAGTCTGTAAAAGGAGAGTGTAAAAGCGTTTGTAGCTCGAGAGGATCTATCTCACCGTCCTTTTCTCCGAACAGGCGTGTACCTTCGGTCTTTTATAGTGAGAGAGAATTGCCTATATATGTTGTATATTATGCTTTATTTCACCTTGCGCTTCGTGTCTAATATATACTGCCTTTAAGACTTCAAGAGCGAGCGAGATAAGAATAAGACGACGGCGACGACGACTTCGAAGATCTATGACGAAACCTCTTAAGAACATCTTCCAGACTATCCCTCTTTCTTTCCTGTCTGCAGATACGATGATGATTGGGAAGGATTTTCTTTTGACACGATTTTTTTTCTTATCTCCAGAAGTCAACGATGCTCGAACAGAGTTGAGAAACTCGTCCGTCATGCACCGTTATCACGTATAACTGCACTTCAGATTTATACATTCGTATAATACGTATATACGTATATATAAATAGATGTGGATGTACCTTGTGCAGTATATAAGGTATTCTAGTTGTAAGAGCGGAAGCTTCGATAGATTTTGGTGTGAAACGTAGTGAACATGTGAATATTTAATTTTTTTACCTGGACTTTTCTTTTTTAGTAGCGGAAAGTCGGGTAGCCCCGGACACATAAAGAATACTAAGAAGAATTCGTAAATCAACACGATAAAACCTTTATTTTTAGATTAGAAACTAAATAACATACTTTTCTTGTAATTTTAGGTGGGTAACAATCGTATAGTTTTATTATCCCAAGTTAAATCAAGTTTTCAAGTTGGTCTTGAATTTTTGCCAAAAAAGAAATTTACGGGTAGCCCCGGACGTACGTGTCAACGATAGCCAAATCGTTCTGTAGCCTCGCAAACATCACAGTAGTAATAATCCTTTGACGGATCAATGCTGACACACTCTTCATACGCCCAGTCTTTGCATCTATGACATTGAATCCAGTCTTCTTCGTAAGTTTCTCCGCAAATAATGCATTCTGTCTTCTTATCTCTGATATCCTGAGTCAGACTTCGAATGTTTCGTTTTGTTTTTTTTTTAATTTTTTTATTGCTTGCTGATTTATTTTTTTCCGTCAGAGTGTTTTTAAAAGGCAAAGAAGTCAGAATTTCACTTTTTGTGTTTTTCACGAGTGCTTCACAAGACGTTTCTCAGATGCATCCGGAAGAGGAGACAACTGTTGGAACAATTTGCTTGTACTGAAACGGGCAGTCGAAAGTGCCGTTTCCGGCATTAAATGCGTGTCGCGATTGGTTGATGGCTGTGAGATGAGACTGGTAGATGTCTGAGCGATGGATCTTGTGGAACGGCGTGAGATGAGTCGGCTGGCAAGCTGCGCGACCCGACTGTTTGATGGTTGGTTAGCATTGTTTTCAGTTGAAGATGATGCTTGTTCAATATCGGTCATCAAGGCTGGCGCAAAATCCACATCTTCGAAAATGTCTCGATTAAAAGGATAAATTTCTGAGCATCTGAACCCATTCTGGGCGATTTCTAGTCTAGCTGCTTTAGCAAAAGCAGCGTTTACCAAACCAGCGATTTCATAGTCGGTGATCCTAGCTCCTGGGTTTCGGCGCATCCACACCACACTTTCTGAAGAAAACGCAGACTTAAATGGCTTGAAAAACGTCCTGTCAACTGGTTGTACTTTGTGCGTTGTATGTGGTGGTGTGCTGAGCATATGAATGTAATTAGCACGAGCAAACTCTATTACTGCCAACTCTTTGTGACTAGCATGTCCATCAAGAACTAGTAGCACAGGATTCTCTTTTGAAGACTGCGCATGTTGATTGAAGTGTATCGTCCACTGTAAGAAAATCTCACCATTCATCTAACCACTTTCATGTGGAATGGCAATGCTTCCAGGTGGAGCTCCAATCATCAAACGACCAATTTTGTCCATTCTTTTTCTCGGGATTATAAAAAGAGGAGGAATGAAATGACCAGTGATACTCATAGCAAACATCAACGTGATATTTCGTCCTCGCTCACCAGAAGTCAACTTACCGACTTGCTTTTTTCCCTTTAGTGAAATGACTTTTTCATTTTTGTGGACATTGTCGACACTTGTCTCATTGCCATTGTAAATTTTGCTGGCAAGGAATTCATGTTCCTCTAGCAAATGGCTGAGCTGATTAAAAATACGATCAACTTGAGGTTTGTTAAACCCAACCGCCCTCGCGATGTTGATCGATTCCGGAGTTCTGAGAGCAATATCTGGATATTTTTTTTTGAAGTTATTAAAAAAGTCTGCCGGCCATTTTCTTCTCTCTGTTAAACTTATAACGTATTTTTAACTTTTCTGCGAATTGAAATGCTAATTTTTAAAATTCAATCTTTGTCAGCGGCATCAGGCGTTTGTCAAGATCCTTAACATGATTGTATAATTCCAGCGACTGTTCTTTCGAAAATGTGTCATGAAACCTCTCTAGTTTTGGTTCAAATTTGGCCTCTTGTCCTTTTTTAAGAACTTCGACTCGGTCGTGAAGTGTACTTCTTGGTACCTCGTATCTTTCAGCCGCTCGTCTCACCGATAACTTTCCTGTTAAGATAGACTCTACGGCTGGTTTGATACTGGTCTTGTCCCACTTTCCCCTTCGTGTTGTTCTTCCCTTGAATTTTGGCATTGCTGAAGTTGTTCTGCAGAAGACGGTATGTTTTTTACCTTCTATACAATTCCCGCACAAAAAAAAATAGTCTCGGTAAAACGTCCCGGTATGAGTCTTGCAATAGTACAATTAGCAAAAAAGAAAGTGAATTGGAAAAGGTATTAGAAAGGATTAATCAAAGCAAAAGCAAAATATAGTAGAAGCAAAATAAGAGCGAAGAAACAACAATAGAAGAAAACAATAGAACAATAGAAGTAGAGGGGAAAAAATATGAAAGAAAGAAGAAAAATATTGAAAAAATAATGAAGAAGGAAAAATAATATTTTCTTTTTTTCTAATGAGAAGAGACGTCAGGTGACAATGGATAAAAACCTTTTGTTGAATTTTCACAGCCAAAGTCGATGATGGGATAGGAAAGATTGAGTTACAATCCTGACCGGATTATATAAGAATCGAGCAGGCTATTCGCAGACGCGAGTGACAGGTGCTCGTCGCCTCCTGCCGGTCTGTAAACGAAGCTGAGATCTTACTCACTAATGTCGCTTCTGAATGATTTTTTTCTGCATCAGTAGTTTTATGATTTTTTTTTAGTAAAATTTACTAACAGCAAGAGTTGCGACAAGAAAGCGAAACTATTTTTTTCCGTGTGGTCCCTAAGAGATGGGTATTAAGGGGCCCGTCCACTTTGAAAATTTCAAAAAATCGGTTTTTTTTACTGTTTTTGAAAGTACATACATTCAGAAAAATTGTGTTAAAATTTTATGAAAATCAGAGCTCTCTAAGCATTTTTTTTTTTTTACCTGAACGTCAGGACCTCATTTCGTCTACCTGAGCATATAGCGCGCTCAAACGTGTTCTTCTCGAAACAATGTTTTCAAAATCTAGCTCCATCGTATCTCTAAAACTAATAAACCGATTCTCTTGAAATTTGAACCACATATTGTAAACATGATTCGCAACAAGATGACCCTCGATGGTTTTAAAATTTTGATTTTTACTCTTTTTTTGTGAAAAACTGCGAAAAAACGCGTTTTTTTACTTTTTTCGTTTTTCATCTGCCATTTTTTTTATTTTTTGATAAAACTTTATATCCGAGGGTCATTTTGTAGCTGATGTCATACTGAATCTAATGGACTTTGATTCTTTTGTTTCAGACAAGCCGTTGCCGAGTTGTGATCGAGCTACTTAGCCCACCTATTTTTGAGACATGACGTTACACTATAGTTTTTGTACTTAAAAATGAATAAAAATGAATTAAATTTTTTTTTAAATGTATTTCAAGACTTTATTTATCAAGCCCAACAACTTTTATATTCATATCTTTTATAAAATCCTCAAAAAAAATTGTGAAATTAGCCTTTTTTTCGTGGCTCCAAAGTGGACTGGCCCCTTAAAATAAGTTGGAAAAGTGAAACACTACAGATACGAAAAAGTGTCCGGTGTTACCCGACAAAAGTGTGTCCGGGGCTACGCGACTTTCTCGATTTTATATTTTTATTAATAGCAGAAAAATAATAAACGCAATGAAGACAAAGGAACTAGGTACTAAACTACGATAAATAACCTATGAGATAATCAATAAATAATGGCAAAGTACCTACCTTTTACATGCAATAATTGGGTTCGAAAAATAAACGGCGCTGCTGGAAATGTTGGTACGAGAAAATAAGTCATTATCACGTATCTGTAGCTTGGCGTTTGCGCCAACACGTGTCCAAATCTATGATTAGATGTCCTCAGTCAAGTTTTCACGCCTTATTTCGTTATTTATATTCGCGTAAATGTTCAGAATTCAGAATGGTCGGGGCTACCCGCCGTCCGGGGCTACCCGACGTTCCCCTATTCTTTTTTTAAACTAGAACCTTTTTAGTTCAATAGATCGAATGACTTATCACCTGAAAATTCCAATGACACTGTAGCCATGCAAAAAGGCTTATTATTAGAAATTTAAATATATCTAGAGACGCGGCAGCGTCTTGACGCCAAGTATTAAAAATATAGTTTTTATACGGCGACAAGTTGCACCGCGTATCTATACTCAAGATTGGGCGATTTTTAGAGTATAGCGTAATGTATATTACCGGCAAAAAGGTTAATATTAAGGATCGTTATTATTGTCACGCATAAAAATTTCTTTCACTTCACTTGACTAAAAAAAATCCCATTGAAAAAGAGTTTCATTCTCGAATACACTTCGATGTCTTTGGAAACTGGAATAAAATTAAAAACGAAAGAAATCTGGTTATATATTCTTGGGGCCCATTGAATTATTTTCGTAATCTCAAAAGTTGCTTCGCGGAGAAAAAAAAACTTGAATTTGCGTCATGAGATAAATAATTTATCAGCAAAGCAGAATAAAATTGTGAATGCATCGGTCATTGGAGGGATCGCGTTAAAGAGAATGCGTCACTAGACATCTATCTTATGGCTTCGATGGATTGAACAATTAAATTGTATCACTTCGAGGTTGCTAATGAGATGACATAAATAATGACAGATCTCGGATAATAAGAGGCGCGAGGTTTCGTTGACTTACGTACGTCACTTTCGGCTATCCATTTTGTTTTTGGAACAATGTAGTACATGTATATTACTACCACAAATATATTTGTGTGTGTGTGTGTGTGTGTGCGTGTGTGTGTGTGTGTATATATATTAAAGATCGTCGATATCGCTCCGTTCTCGTCGTCGTTAATTAATTATATATTCGTACGAATATAACATCGTCAGTGTGGCGTGACGTGTATCACCGTGACCTTTTCGAGACATCCGGGTGAGAAGAGCGCCGACCAGTCTCATCAAAGCGTTACAGAGCCGAGCTCTTTTCTTCCTTCGTCTCTCTTTTCGCAAAAATAATATGTGTGTATATATATGTGTACACATACATAAGTGAAAAAGTAATACGTCAGCAGTGGAATTCCAGTTCTCTTCAGGTTTCGCCAAATCCAAGCGTTCCCCTTAAAAATCGAAAAAACCGTCGACATCGAGATAAAAAAAATATTCGTAAATGGTCGCCATACCTGCCTTTTTGCGAGAACGGAACGGTACTCTTTGAGATAAGATTTATCCTACTCAGTAATTTCCGGGATGGTGAAAATTAATTATTTCCCTTCTCCTTTCATCTTTCGTTCACACTTTTTATAGAGTGCGGTTATAATGACATTAGCAAATTTAACATTACTCGAAAATATATTCTCGAATCTACGCTGCATAAACATTCGATTTTTCGATCGGATTTGCCCTCGAAGAGATTTTTTGATTGGATATAAAAAATAATAGCGTCGGTGAAAGGAAAATAAAAAACGATGTGTTAACACTTTTTTGGTGGCAAAAAACTGATGAACTGATTAGCAAAATATTAATTGGGATGAGGTTCGAGAAAAATGTGTTTACGTCAGCAGATTAATTGCCCATGACGGGTTATTTTTCGTTTATCGTTTCTTTTTTCTTTCCTACTCGTGAGTTTATTCGAGTTCAATGCGATTCTTTTCCGTTAGAATTTCGGGTTCGTAAACTTGTTATAGGAAATTTATTTTTGAGCAGTTATTGCTCTCTCACTCCATTACGACATAAGGGAGAATTTTTACTTTACCGCAATTAAATAATGTTATTAATAATAATAATAAAATCATTGAAAAGTGCACAAAAAGTTGTGAGAAACACGGAGCAAAGCACATAAAGAAATATATTCATAATTATGTGTCACACACGAGTACCTACACTTTCGCCAAGACGGATTTTCTCACATAAATTCCCATTGGTATTTCAATCGATTAATCACTTGTAAAAAAATCCTCGTGCATTGATCGTTCAGCGTTATAATTGGGACGACGATGACGGACGTGGGAGTGATGGCTGTGACGTATTTTGTCGCTATACTCGATTACTAAGGCACTTAAATATACGTTCATGAATGTATGTGAACACGATATATCTTACATGATGATGATGATGATGATGATGATGATGAGAAATGGCATGAAATTCATTCATTCCAATCTGTAGACAGTGAGAGACAGAGCCTTCGAAGTGGCAGCGATTTTCAAATGTTTACATTTACTTTCTGCATGTCTCTATACAAGAATTTTCATCTCAAGTTGATTTTCATCAGATTTTCTCAACCAAAATTTCAATCAATTTAGTTCACTTAAAAGTATGATCAAATTTCCCTCATCGATGTCTGCATGGTTTTCCTTAGTACTAATTGCTGAAAAAAAAACAAACGTCTGTGTATGAAAACAGAGCAAATGAAACAGGGCAAAAATGTTATCAATATTAAAATGTTTCCATTTTGAAAAGTATTTTACAGCTATAAGTAGGGGTTTTGGGTGGAAACTGTTCTCAATATACACCCGTTACGATTGTGACACTGATGATTCAAATTTAGCAATTATTAAAAGAAAACCTGTTATTTTCGTTTTTTTACTAACTGTATTATAAATATGACGTTATCAAATTATTTCGAACATTAATTTTTTTCATAGGAATATTTATGAACTTGATGGGCGTACATTTCCATTTGTTATGGAATGTTCTATACATTTCGATAGCTCGATAATACGTCAATCCCATAAAAATACATGCGTTTACAACACATATGGTTCTATAAAATTGATATGCAAATAAAAGGCTATATAAAGTTATTATTATTATTATCGTTGTTATTATTATTATTATTATTTAGCATTATTTGACTATAAGACAGGTGTTCATTCGTTTCTCGTCGTGCGGGGTCGAATCAATGCCATATCGATCATCTTCTTGATTCATCGATAAGAGATCTCTCTCGATCCCACGACGGGAGTTGAACAACATAATCAAATAGCATGAAAGTATAGCTGAAGAATAAGTAATAATCTCGTGCGATAGAGAGAGAGAGAAAGTCACATGTCGACATCGATTATAGCAATTTGAGACCAGAGATCATGGGCTCTTTAGCGGATCTATAGATTATACACGCGCATACATACATCCATTTGAATTGTTCATTTTTATTCAATACCTTGGATAGCTACGACTGGCATCAAAGAGACGAACAGTGAGATATTTATTGAGACAAGTTTGTGCAAACATGAATATTAACGTCCATCATTCACGTCGACACAAAGTTTGACAGAACCTCAGAGAAGAAGTTCTGGATATGAAGGATATACGTGATGAATTCAATAGATGTTCTAGATCCGAGTGCATTGTGTCTCGTATCATAATCCACCACTTTGCAACAATTAAACGTGCATCCACGCATAAACGAGCGTGAAATTCATCAATGTACGATTCATCGGTCAATATACTTTTTTGTCATCATGATTCGATTATTGTTGTTTACTAATAAGTTCGATTCCAAGTTTTGCGGATTATCGATCCTCCTCCCCGAATACTCCTCTCCCTCTGCCCCCGCTCCGAATCAAATCAGGTCGGATAGATGAATAATAATCATATTGGGCCATCATCAAACTATGTAGCAGTTTAGTTCCTTAATATGGAATACAGAGGAACTATAGAAAAATCGAGATTTTTTATATCTGCACTTTACGATTGATGATTTGAAAAATCCTCAATTTGATTAAAATGTTACACAATATTAAAATACGATGCGTAAGCTTTATGACGAACTAAGCTAAGTTACTAAAGCCCAATTCATACGCATAAACACATTATCAAACAATAGTTTATAGCTTTCGGATGGATGCCATGTAGAGTTTCAGCGTATTGTCAACGTTTTGCAAATGTTACAGTTTGCATCATCAGGGCTGAGAGCTTCGATAGTGACGTCCCTATTCACGATACCTTGGACATCATCAGAAAATCCAGCAAAATCTTCCCAGACCTCTGGCCAGTCATTGAACACTGCCTCACCTCCACATATTTCCAATTCGAAGACCAGTTTTATGAACAAATCTCCGGTGCAGCCATGGGCTCTCCCATCTCTCCAACCGTCGCTAATATATTCATGGAGAATTTTGAGAACAAAATCTTGGAAAACACTCCACTCAAACCTTCGACCTAGTTCTGCTACGTTGATGATACTTTTGTCATTTGGAGCCATGGCAAAGAGACTCTTTCCCAGTTTCTCAATTTCCTCATCTCCGAACACGCCAGCATAAAATTCACCATGGAGGTTCAACAAAACCAACGAATCCCCTTCCTAGACGTATTGGTCCAACGTCAAGGCGATGGTTCCCTAGGCTATCAAGTCTACCGAAAACCAACCTACATGGATAGATACCTACATGCTACCTCCCACCATCACCCATCTCAAAAATCATCAGTCATTAGTTCCTTAGTATACAGAGCCCTAACCGTTTTACAACCTGACTCTTTGGACAACGAATTAGACCATCTTAAGCAAGCTCTATCAAATAATGGATGCAATAGAGGAGAAATCAACCGGAACATCGAACGCCTAAAGAAGAAAATCGCAGGTGAAGGTAGCAGAGGAGAAGAAACAAAAAATAAAGAAGCCGTATGCACAACCGTTCTTCCATATCTTCAAGGCACAACGGATCACATAAGCAGAGTTCTTAGGAAATTTAACATTAAAGTGATCTTTAAACCACAAAAGAAGATAGCACAAGTGCTCCCGAATCCGAAGGATCAAAGACCTCCATTGAACACACCGGGAGTATATAAGATACCATGCTCATGCGCAAAAGTGTACATAGGAGAAACCGGGAGGAAGATCAGTACACGGATCAAGGAACACCAACTGTGTGTCAGATATAGCCATATTCTTCAGTCAGCACTATCCGAGCACAAGATGGAAACAGGACACTCCATCCTTTTCGATAAAGGTCAAATGCTGGCCAACCCACGGAGTTACTTCTCTAAGAAACATAGAGAAGACCAAAAAATCCGAAAACACTCGAACAACCTTAACAGAAATGGAGTCAGGTCCACCCAATCTGGCGCTCTGTCCTCTCGGTTTTTTAATCGATCAGCTGATCAATCAAGAACTCTGATTGGCTGGTGCAGTCATCCGGAATGATGACCATGCGTATATAAGGATTACCTGAGTTCAGGGAGCTTCAGTATCGGAGCTCTCAGCCCTGATGATGCAAACTGTAATGTTTACGAATCGTGTAACATTATCAAACACTTTACAAATCCCGGTGGGTACCCCGCAGCAATGTCATGCAAATGAGGAATGAGAAGATCCTGGAGTCTGTATCGTCATTGAAATCTGGAACGGTGTTTCGGTGAGCCTGCTGCCGTCTTTCTCCGTAAGCCGTCTCCCTTGTCGCGCATCTTGTATGCGGCGGATACCGCGGAATCGTTCAGCCAATTATATAGTCTGGTTAATGATACCTATGACAACGCATATTTCTTAACTCCCATGTTCATTTGTTTTGTTCTGCGTGAACTTTCCGGTATTCTTATGTGTACTCCGCCCTACCAGACCTCGACCATCAAATGTGTCCAAATCAACTCAAATTGACGAAACAATTTTAGGATCGACATTGATCACGTAATCATGTAATAAAATAAATATTATTAATAGATCATTGTTTGAATATAAGAAATATCTAATATTAATACTTTGTTTCAATTAATATTGAATATATGCGCTTGGAGATAATTATCTTAGAAGAGAAACTGAATCAATATGCCGTGACACGTGTTAGTAATCGTCATTGTCATATTTTTTTCTCATATTACGTAACATTTAATGATATATCCGGGCTTGGCGCGCACCATTGAGTCCCATGACGTTATATCGCTGACAATAAATAATTGTTCCGTTCTCACGGATCTAATGAAAACGAAAAATTACTTGCTTTCGTTTATGACTTCATAGCTGCGTCGAGAAATCGATAATCAATAGAGGAATTTGACCCCACCTCTTACCTGCATTTTCTATTCTCAACAATATATTTATATATAAATAAATAAATAAATAAAATAATATGTATGTGTATAATTTTATATGTGCTTGAAAGCATCACTTATGTATTAGACTGAGCTATTCGCTATCTCGATCACAGATTTTCTCGTTGCAAACATATAAATATATTTCTTTCAACAAGTTGATACAACTAGCATGCTTTTCCCTCCGTTTCTAATGTCTGTAGTAACAGCTATAACTCCATATATACATGTTGGAGCGAAGGAAAAAAATTCTTTGGATATATGAACACGATATATATCACCATACTGGTCAACATTTATCGCACCATTTTACCCAGTAATTCATTGTTTCTGCATGGAAATAATCCCGGAATTACGTCACCGGTTGTTCCATTCGAATGAAGCGATATATTAATCGAATTACATTCATTTTAATTGGTTCAAATTTATTTCAATGTAGCACAGAAACTCTCTTTCATCCAGTAAGCTTTATTTGGCAGCTACGAATTTTGATGTATTTCAACACGTATGCGATGAAGTGTAGTGAATTAAATTGCTCCAAATAATCGAAATAAATAATAAATCTTAAATAAAATACCAATTTTTAATGTTGATTTTTCTCTGTACATACATTTTTCATGCTGCAATATTCGTTTCCGTTCGGTTAAATCAATCTATTGGATAAGTCAGTTTTTTAAAAATATTTAACCTTCATCAAAAATTTTGATATATCACTTGTTCGCACGTAAACTATTAAGGGATTCGAGAAAAAATGAATCAATCGGTCTCTGTCTCTTTTTGCATCTCCTTCCTTTCTCTCATTGTCAGGTTAACAACATTGTTCCCGGATTGGTTGATTTAGATCAGAGTGTGCAAAGCTCGGCCAACGTATCTCGATCTCGATCCTGTAAATCGATAAGCTCTTGAGTCTCTCTCCCTCTCTCTTTCTCTCTAAAAGTGTCGTATAACCCGGACGTTCACTAATACTGCTTGCAAATTTTTACAATAAAGGAAAAGCGACAGGAGGGATAAGTTACAAAGTCATATTAAAAAATTGGTTGCCGAGAAAAAAAATCATTTTTATCCGATTGGAAAAAATGGCATGTTCGAAGAATTTGACGACACATTTAAAGAATTTCATTTACACCTATTCTAATTCGACTCTAAACATTTTTCATCTTGTTTTCCATATACGAAATTCGGAGTAAAAAATGATCCAAATTCAATAAAGTACATTGCTAAGAAAGACAATAAAACCTTAATTATTTCCCTCACTCAAATATGCATGTCTATATATTCACGTATGTGTTACCATCAGCCAAAACCTATTGTCGAACAAACTGATGTTTTCTGCCCTATTTTTTTAAAGCAAACAAATTTATCCTACCCGATTTTCAAGATGAGCTAGTTTTACGTACTTGATCTTTAATACAAGCCAATTCAGCTTAGGGTTCGCCCAGGAAATTCGAGTTTGTCCGGATTTGCCCGATGATATATGCAATAATTAAAATTCAACACTAATTAAAACAGACTTTATGAATTACCGAACTGACTAATCATCAATGATTGTTGGTACTTAAAATTCTTTTTTTAATTTATTAATAACTAAAAGAATTATTATATTTATGTATGATGGCTGGAAGAAATTTTTTCACTCCTGTTATTACGATCCCTTTGGCAAAATTACTTACCAAATGTTTATTTCGATCTAGTGTATAATAATACAAATTTTCGAGACAAATAAAATAAAAACGAGTGATAAATATATATATATAATATAAATGCAA
This sequence comes from Rhimphoctona megacephalus, assembly GCA_963989365.1. NCBI lineage: Eukaryota > Metazoa > Arthropoda > Insecta > Hymenoptera > Ichneumonidae > Rhimphoctona > Rhimphoctona megacephalus. The sequence continues at coordinate 20,840,223 of OZ022420.1, forward strand.
ATATTTGTGATCCAGTATTACAAGCTAAAGTCACAATATAACCTAAAACAGGAAAGAACAATTTATTCTTGCTATGTATCGAGATACATACTCTGTATATGGGTGAAACTAAATATATTCGTTCGTGCGCATTGTCCGTTGTGGACCGTCGTTGTATTGCCAATCGAGTTTACGTGCAAGAGCCATTTGTCATTGTTGTACTTACCATCGATCCCCCATATCCTCTACATATGCATATATTTATATGTTTCATCTACATACATATTTGTATACGCTTTTTGTTTAATGGTATAAATACTCATGCAAATATAGAAGAAGCACCTACCATTTGTACGTATTGTATACATCGTATACATATATATATCGCTGTATACATGTATATATAATATTATAATGTATCTGAACTACACCACGTAAAGGTCAGAATACTAAACTGATTCGTATTCTCGATAATCTCTCTCTTGTTGGTACCAAGAGACTCGAGCAAATATACCATATGAACTAGTACATCGATATATATATATATGATGTATGTACATATATAGATCATTCTTGAATAGTGGAATAATGTATGTATTATAATTTATATGTGTACGAGTCTCGAATCTGAACCCAGAACGTATTATACGAGTCCTCAACAAGAGATCTCAAAGTTTCATACATCAGAAAGACCAATATATTTATACGAGAGTTACACGCTTCGTAAATTTATACGTACTTCAAATTCTAAACTACTTCGCCACGTTTATAGGATACAATTCTTCTGTGTTTGCTTTATAGACTCTGCGTGTACATTTTCATAAAAAAAAATATTTTTTTATGGTGTATTTTTGTATTGTATTTGTTTGTATTGTATTGTATCTCTTTTATGAAGAAAACCATTTTTATAATTAATGTGCATCGAGTTTAACGCATAGTGCTGTGCTTACGGGAATATGTTTTAGAATTGTTTTTGTTAACAATTAATTGTTTCCTATGAAATTACGAAATAGAAGAATAATTTTGGGTTTGAAAGGTTAATAAGTTTTTCTCTTAACTGTAGACTACATTTTATGTTTCATAACAATTTTTTCACTGTTCGAAAATGATCATTATTCTCGATCGATTGGTAGGCAAAGCTACAAATATGTATTTATAGGTATACTGCTATACGAAATTCATGCCTGGACACGATCAATGAGGAAATCGAGCGTTGGCTACCAAAGCATAGAAATCGTGCAGTTACCTCGACCACGAACGAATTATTCCCCACCTTCTATTTTTGATTTTTTAAAGTCTCTGACTTCCCGAGTCTCTTGATCTTTGTTATTATCGGTAACGGAGGTGAGAGACGATCAAGCATTTTACCGGGCTAGCGCCTTCGATGTTTTATCGTGTATACATATATACCAGATCCTTATGGTCGTATATACTATATATATAGGCAACGTAATTCCTGCATCGATTTTCGTCTCTTTCGCTCCTTTTTTCCTCGCTCTCTTTCGCTCTTGGCCCCCCCCGGAGCTGAATTAAAGTGGAGGTGAAATTCGCATGTTGATTTACCCTCGAGAACTTGTGCCCATAATATCGACAATCGCATGGTCCGTGCTCACTCGAGCTAGCGAAGAAAGTGCGAAGATTGACGAATGGCCCAACGCGATTATTTATGAAACTCGCGTGTACACGCTTCGACTTTTAACATCGCAAGCTTTCGCGATATCTCCTCTTACTCCTCAAGATTTCTCAGTTCCTCTCGAGGCCTCGCCCACTACTTTCGACACGTCGAAAACCAACTCTTTCTATTTTATTCCTACTATTCTTTGTTAAAACCTCTACAACACGGACTAATCTCACGAACGATAATCACGATTTCGCTTTTTTTTGTTCATGTTTCCCTCTGGCCCAGAAACCGATTTTCCACTTTATGGCGTAATTTACTAATCACGATTGACATACGAACTTTCTTGACATACGAATTTTTATTTTCTTTTGATTATTTCTTTATTATACGCTGCAAAAGTAAAATCATTGTTTCTGTTTCTCGTAGAAATAATTTGAAAACAGATGTTTATCCATTTTGTACAGATTTCGTGACAGAAATATAAATTACATATATAGATAAATTCATGTTTTTGAGCTATAACAAAAATTTTAAGTTCTAAAACTCACACTTAAAATTCATTTTTACTGATGTAATGAAATTCATTGAAAAAATCAGTAATCCTCAAAGAAAAAGTACTTGGTAAAAATTTCTATATCAATTTGTCTTCTATAATTATGATGGACAAGTTGAGAAAAAATCGGAAACGCGTTAACCGCTTTGTAATTGTCGTTTCTTATGAAAATCCCGAGGTGTGTTCATTCGCACCAAGATCCTGATGTGTCCGATCCACAATCTCTTTCACGGCGTATTTCCACGTTGCAAGGTGAATATTAAATTTCACTCGGGCAACGGAGCGTGGGTGTTGAGCTTTCCCCATGTACGGTACATTTTAACGAGTGCAGT